>JAMZAV010000696.1:600000-1027647 GCA_024449915.1 Sweltsa coloradensis
CTAGACCATCAGGACGGGTACATTTTAAGCTTGCAACTACAATTTCAGAGCTTAAAATGTACCCGTCCTGATGGTCTAGTGGTTAAGACGCTTGTCTGGAATGCGGGAGATCTGTGGTTCGATTCCCGGTTGGGGCGGACTTTTTTAATTTCTGAATTGTAGTAAATAATAATAACAATTAGGAATGCTTCCTTATGATGGTGTGTCAACTGGGCCTAGAACCATTCAGATTTTACTTTACTTCATGACTTTTCTATGACTAGCCTACTGTGCTTCAAAGTTTTTAGCCCGATTTCAAAGTTTGCACCAAGCATGGGGCTTGTTTGCTATGGCAACTAGTACAAGTAACATATACTTAACAACTTTGAATGTGTTTCATGATAATTTATTCAAATACATTTATTCTTGCACGTGTACGTAGCTTATCTTGGAGTAAGACAATGGATGGTTCACAGAAGTTTTAGTAACAGTCGGGTCTTGTTCCCTTATGACACCCTGTCTAGGAAAAACGATCCCCCATCTGAGCCCGGGGTAGAATTGGCCTAGAGCATGGCTCTACTAATCGTAAAACGCAAAGAAAGAAACTAAGCCATCTCGCAAACATCAGCTAGTAAGAGTTTTACTCACCTCAACTAGAGGCGAGCAATGGTAATCGTCATCGGGGACTTCTCCCCCTTCTTTTGACGACCATGTCAACACGAACAAAGACCAAGACGATGGTGACCACAACTTGAGAACCACCCTTTCTTCCCTCTACCTGTGGCTCGTATGATATTTTCCTTCACATGTCTCCTAGGCTAGAGGTGAGCATAAGACCAACGATGTACCCGCCCTTAATCCACAAAACTTTTTAAACGCTTAGGAGCTACAATCCGGCTTCCGTGAGATGTGCACTGCCGACGGCCAGTGCGCCCGGCTGAAGATCAAACTGACGGCTTGCACGAGCCAAGTAGCCGGTGCCAACTTCATGACCAAGACATCGGATGCCTGCCAAGAAGAACTGCAGGACTATCTGGCATGCATGAAGCACTGTGTGAGTAGATTTATTTTGTATTTATTTAATGCAGTCGGAGACCCCCGCTCGCCTATTTCTTCTTCTTTTCATATGCCCACATTTTTGCTTACTGGGCCATCATGTATTTTCTGGTTTTCCAGTAGAGACAGGCTTCTTTTGGGCATCAATTTCGTCTTTAAGACTTAACATCTCATCAGATGCTCTGTGGACTCTTGTTCTATTCTTCCTTCCCGCATAGACTGCAAGTACTGCTATCGGGGATTCCTATTAGTGATGACATCGGGTAGTAAATATTGGAGTCGACTCCGGAGCCTTGGGAACCGGGTAGGAGTCAACTCCCCAATCCGCAATTTAATTTTTTTTTAATTTTTTTGAAATTTTTATGCAAAAGTTATTTTTAGCCCACTACTCTAGTTAAATAAATAAATTGTATGAGTCTACCCACTCAGTTATATAACTGATTTTCAGTGGGGTTGCACAACGCTGTCCGGCCATTCCCCCCCCCCCCCCCCCCCCCTCCACCCGCTACGTATCACTAGCTTGCTTGTCTCTTGGCCCGGCCAAGACTCTCGCTGATTTGTTATGTTTACGTTTTGAGATAAGATAACGACTAACGAGACAACAAGTGCAATCTCATTCAATTTATCATAAAAAATTTTTTTTTTTTTTTTTACCCGACTCCTTGAAAATGGAGTCGACTCCAACAGGAGTCGGGTAGGAGTCGGGTACCCGAGTACCCGATGTCATCCCTAATTCCTATCCGATGTAGAAGCTTTCCAAGCAGATCATGTCCTGTTTGAAGTCTAAACTGTGCAGTAGCTGTTTCTCTATTTCCAATTGCCAGTAGTTATCTTTCATCATGCTTTCCCTTTTTCAATCCACTCTTTTTGCACTCTCTTCTTGGTTGCTATGCTGAGAAGTGCCTTTAGTCCTTTACTGGTGAATGTGACAGATACTTGACTACTTGGGACATTTTGCTGCCTCTCTTTGCCAGGTAATCTGCCTTCTCATTACCGTACACTTCACAATGTGCTAGAATCCATTGCAGCACTACCTCTTTTGCATCAAAATATAGCCTTAGAAGCAGTACCTTGCATTCTTTCACCTCATAATCCACAAGGACGCTGAAAAGCGTCCACTGGAATAACGTCGACCACCTCGTTTGTACAGACAGGCCTTGCACAACGAAAGGTTAGGAGGAACAAAAAGTACACTACACACGAGGTGGTCGGCGTTGTTCCAGTCGACGCTATTCAGGCGACCTATAATCCACCCTCTCTTTTCTTTGAGTCTGACATCGTTAAGAGAAGATGAAGAATTGTATGTATATTTTGTGTACGTAACCTCACTGCAACTATACTATGAGTGTGTTACGGTATCCTATGTTATCAAACAGCTGCTAATTAATTGGATGAGCGAAGCGAAAGACTTCAATTTCACCGACCCCCCAAAAAATTTAGCTCGGGTGTTTTTTTGTTTTTTTTTTTTTTTTTTGTTTTTCCGTCTGTTTGTTCGCTCTCTACCGGGCAAACGGCATATCCGATCTTGATGAAAATTTGAGAGGACCTTCGAAATCTCTGAACTTAGACTTGCTACGTTTTTGGGTACAATCGAAGAAATATTTCTCATGAATATCGTACTTTTACGATTTTTTTCGATTTTTGTGCGATATTTTTCGTGACATTTGAGCCGATTCTGACCAAACGGGTGGGGCTACAACGTTCATATTTCACATGGACATTAAGGTAATGGTGATGTATTGCTTTCTGAAAGAAAAAGTTGAAAAAGTTAGCCAGAATATATAGAAATAAAGCTTTTAATATAAGTTTTTTGATTTTTTGTACAATATTTTCGTGTCATTTGGGCCAATTCTGACCAAACGGGTGGGGCTACAACGTTCATATTATACATGGAGATTAAGGTTATGGTGATGTAGTACCTTTTGAAAGAAAAAGTTAAAAAGCTAGCCAGAATTCATAGAAATAAAGCTTTTAATATAAGTTTTTTACGGTAAATAATACCAATTAACAAGAAACAATAGAAACTTGACAACAATCACCTACAATGCGTAGGCAGCAAAACAAAGCACTTGCAAAAGTAAAGATATCCCACGCATACTAAATACTTTAAAAAGCTCATCCATCAACGCGGCGGGACTTAAGCGTTTTCCTAGTACAATACAAATTACAATACAACACGTGGAACAGGAAAGCTGTCTCAGATAAAGCGATTGGTAGTTATGTGAACAAATAGTGGCGTAGGAAAAACATTAAGAATAGCCTACATTGGTGAAAAATATAAAAAAGTTGGCTCAACAGAAAAGAGAACTACCGAACCCGATTGCAAGCCGACCTTTTTTGACACATTTTTGCAGTTCAAAATGGCATCCCGGCTTGAAATCAATGGGAAAACTTTTAAGTATTTAAATGCTACACATTTTTGTTAGTTGAACTTTTAATCAGGGGTTGGCTTGTAATCGAGCAAATACGGTATAGTGAGTAGTGACCTCTCGCGCTCCAGTTTCGCTTGCTACCACCAGGCCACGGCTCGCTTTGCCTACTCATAATGCTACAAGTTGACGGAGACTTGACGCACACAAGGTGGCTGGCCAGAGAGCGGCATTATTTAAAAAAAGTGTCACATCCTCCAAAGCCAGCGGTTTAACCGGTGCCCACTAACCGGTTCCCACTCGAACACCGAAGTTAAGCAAAGTCGGGCGTGGTCAGGGGTAGAGTGGGTGACCGCTCTGCCCTGAAACTCACGTATACTATTGCTGGTTAGAGCAGATGGAGGGTTCGAGGGCTAGTGTATCGGCTTCGTTCTCCTTGACGTCTGCTCGGCAGTCCGGGCTAGTGGAGGAACCTATATGACTGTCAAAGTTACACCGTCCTTTTGGGTGGGACGTTAAGCCGTTTTTCCCCTTGGTACTTTTCGAAAGGAGTAGGCTACGTGCCGGTACCGGGTTTCCCCTCCCTCCTCCCTTCTGTTCATACTTCATCCTCATCTATCACCACACATCGTCTCGAATAGCCAAAGTACATTAATATGAGACGTTAAGCAATATCCAATCCAATCCAATCACATCCTCCAAGCCAAAATATTACAGCTGTCGATGATCTAAAAACTATTGTTTTTCTTTTTTCTTTTACGCTTTTACAGTTTGTCATCCTAAATGCAATCCACTTTTGTTAAGGTCTACAAAACTTGACGTTTTTATTGCCGTGAATACAAAGAGTTGGCCCTAATTATTTTTGCAAAAGGTGGTGGAGCAAGATAAATTTTGAAATTTTACCATTGTCAACATTAATAGTGGGGAACACCGAACATGGTGCCAAAAAAAACAACCTATTTCGAACTTTGCAAACTTTGCACAAAAACTTTCACAGACAACACTTGAACTGTTAAGATCATGATATTTTTTGGACTATACACTACTCAAAATAAAACAAAGATTACAATATTTCAAAGGTTAATCAACCTCCTTCATCAGTTTTTTTTTTTATAATGACAGTTGAAACAAGACAACAGAATGGGCTTTAAAACAAATAAACAATGCCTTCGGTACCTATAAACGATACCTTATCTTTGGTTAAAGATAAACTCTCCTCTGATAACTCGCTGTCGAATAGAACAAATTTACCTGTTGATAGTATTATGGAATTGTTAACGATATGTGTGAAGTCGTGCTATTTCCAATACGAAGATCAATTCTATACACAACTAGACGGCCTGGCGATGGGAAGTTGCCTTTCACCATTGATGGCGGATATATTCATGGACCATCTTGAAACAGAAGTGCTGAAGGTTAGTTCCATCAAGATTGATCTTTGGAGGAGATATGTAGACGACATAATCTGTATCCATCAAGGGACACAGGTGGAATTTCAAGGTTTACACAAGGATTTAAATGGATTTCATCAGAACATCAAATTCACAATTGAAGAGGAAAAAGACGCTAGCCTCCCTTTCTTAGACCTACTTATCTCTAAAGTTGATACAAGATTGACCACTGGTGTATACAGGAAACCGACACACACTGATCAGTATGTGAGGGCTGATTCAAACCACCCAGTCCACATTAAGAAAGGTGTAATGAGATGTTTGGCAGTCCGAGCGGCTTCGAATTGTTCATCAGATATCTTGTTGAACCAAGAACTTTCGTACCTAAATGATGCATTTGTGAAAAATGGTTATCCAAGTGAAGTGTTCAAGAAAGTGATGAAATCCGTTTCAACAGCTGTTGTGTTGCAAAATAATAGTCAAGCTCCTATTCCACCACAAATTCTGAAAACAGTAGTTCTTGATTATTATCCGAATTTGTCCGAAAAAGTCAGACGTCTTCTATCTCCTTTTGGGATTCGTACTGTTTTTCAATCACCTAGGTACTACCCTAAGAAGTATATTAACAGTTACTAAACCCAAGAACGAATCCCAATTGTCCAAGAATGCTGTTTACTCAATACCGTGTCAATGTGGTGCCGCGTACATTGGAGAGACAAAGAGACCTCTTGAGGTGAGGTTGAAGGAGCATAAGAACAACGTCACGCAGCATAAAGTATGTTCCTCTAGATTAGCAGAGCATGTTTATGAAAATCACCATTATGTGGATTGGAACAACTCATCCATTATCCTTCATGAAGCCAATCCACATAAACGTAAACTTAAAGAGGCTGCATTGATGTCTGTTAGTAATAATGTGATAAGTGCACCTAGCATTGATTTTCCTGGAATTTGGAAAGTTTTTGTAACTAATAAGACATAATGTTTCTTCTTCTTGTTTGTTTTGTAAATTTTATAAGTTCTTTTATGTTACAACAACAACTACAACCACATTTATTATTATGATTCTTTGGTGGATTGGTGTAATTTGATTTGTTTAGTTGGCATTGTTTATTTGTTTTAAAGCCCATTCTGTTGTCTTGTTTCAACTGTCATGATAAAAAAAAAAAAAACTGATGAAGGAGGTTGATTAACCTTTGAAATATTGTAATCTTTGTTTTATTTTGAGTAGTGTATAGTCCAAAAAATATCATGATCTTAAACCAGACCTACTCTAAAATTGTTTCACCTTTGTAATAACTTGAACTGTTCTTAAAAAGAGGTTGTTTTGGTTGATTTTGCATACAAATTTTACAAAAATGGGTCTACATTGTTCCTAATTGGGCTTTGCACTGCCACTTTCTCACACTCGTAGTGTGCGTGCGTAGCGTAGTGTGCGTAGCGTAGTGTGCGTAGCGTACTATGCGTAGCGTAGTGTGCGTAGCGTACTAGATGATCCACACAGCCGTGACAAAGAACTACGGGGAGCGAGTCATTCAGCCACGGCCTACTTTGACGATGATTCGTAGCAGAGCGGCTAGGCTACTAGGGTGGCATGACTTGCAAAAAGCTTTGTGTGCAAATCCCAATTGTAATGCAATCTTCCTTCTACTTAGGGCTGGATTCATTTAATTATTTTTCTTCAGATTTTTAAAACTTGGCAATTAATATTGGTAAAAATGTCTTATACCGTACTGCTTCGTTAAAAAAAACATAAAAACCAAAATCGAGTTTTGCCTGAAATATAAACGGTAAAGGTTTTTGCTGTTTTATTATCAAACAAAAACTACAAAACCTTTAACGTTTCTATTTTAAATATAAATTATTTTCACCGAAATGGAGTTTCGCCTGAAAAAAAAACTTCCTTTTTACGAGGCGGTTTAATACATAATTACCTTAATCTGTCTAACCAAAAATACTATCTGGATTAAAAGACCCACTGCAAACATTGGTTATAACTATAAAATGTGTTTATTTGCTATGTTCAGAATAGGCTATTCTATTATCTAGGTACAGTTTAACATCTAACAAAGCAGACATTTAAAAAGTAGTAGGCCTAACCAACGCCAGAACTCTACTTACTGGCGTGCACAATGTGGCAAGTGCGCTAATCATCATTGTCTATTCGTTGAGTCAGATAAATGATCTTCTGCATCGACACTTGGACAAAATTACTCGCACAGACATCCTACTACCTTGTATTAGTATTTGGATGGTCCACCCATCGACGGGTTGTTAAAAATCTTTGTCTTTGAGTAATAATCGATGACCTCTTGCTGCGTCTTCAGTCCGATCCTCCACGGTTTCCTCATCGCGATCAGCATCTCCCGGGCCTTGTCTTCCGAGACCCGGAACAGCCACGCGACGTTGCCGATGTTGGACAGCGCTATCTCGGACTTGCGGCGATTGTGAGCCTTGAAGGCGTCGACAATATCAAAACCGGATTCCTCGGTGAGATCGTTGAGCGACATCGATCGCAGGGGCAGGACCACGTTGCTGTAGATAGGTTTCACGGACCAGTCCTTCTCGCAACCCTTCCTCGGCAGCGTCGACGGAATGTTCTGGAATTCTTGATGCTCCATCAATACAGTGAATTATATTTTAAGTTATCAAAGAAATAAGATATTATAATTCTCAATATTATTATATTATTATATTTTGCAGAATGACTACAAAATGAATGTTGATTAAAACAACAATTGATATGTTTTCTTGTGTTCTTCAAGAATAACAATAATATGTTAGAAAATGTTAGAAGGCTGTGTAGAGTAATGTTGGTGGTTATCTGAGGGACTGTGATCAAGGTTATAAGAAATGTTTAGCCAAGGTCCATAAATCTCCTACTGGAGTTTGGCAGAGCAGACTACATAATAGGGCAATGCCAAGCAAACACAAAAACTGTGAATGCAATGAGCTGCACCAGGAAAATTATTATTGCTTTTTTTTTTTTTTTTAAATTTTAAAGTCTATTCTATTCAGTTATAAAAAGGAAAAACTGATGTACACAGGACAACGCTCCAGCTTGAAGAGTCCACCAGATGTTTTTACTTTTGTTATATATGGTTCTTGAACAACTGATATCTATTTTTTTAAGTAAATCAATCCAGAAATTACAAAATCCATCTCAACGGGGTAAAGCACTCAACCGGGAATCGGGAGACCGGGATTCGATACCCCGCTGAGATGGATTTTTTAATATCTGGATTGATTAACATAAAAATCAATCACACCTACGGGAGTGTTTCCCGATTAATGAAATTGAGAAATAACTGATATCTAGCCTAACTGTGTGGGTTTTAATTTTTAGTTAATTTTTTTAATTTCTTTTTTCTTTCACTTTTACTTGGCTTTTTCCTTTTTACAATTTTACACCACATATTTGCACTGTAAATAATGATTATTCGCAGTGGCGTGGAACTATTTTTTCAGTGGGGGGGGGGTCACACTCAAGTTGACTACGAGGTTGGGTGGGCAAACCAGGGGCTGGGGCAAATCCCCAGCCGCCGGAGGCTTTTTCGCCATAGTCGAGATTTTTTTCAAAAGGCGCCCTTGATAGGTGGCCTAAAACACGTTTTCAGGCGAATTTTAATTATGAATAAGGGTTACATTTTGAAGCTAATATTGCATTGAAGATCATCAGAAAATCATATGGCTAGTCTAGTCTCGCAAATCACGTCTCTTACTGAATCTTTCTAAAAAATGTTAACAAAAACCTTCCTTTTTGTTTGCAAGCCCGACTGTAATAAAAATCCTAAAAAACACCCAACAAGCTATAAGTTAGAAAATGACACCCATACCTGGCTTGACCCCCCCCCCCCCCCAGTGGGGGGTCAAGCCAACAAGTGGGGGGGGGTGTTTCCCCCCCATCCTCCCCGTTCCTACGCCCCTGATTATTCGAGTGATATTCGACTCACTTCTGTTCTTTGTTGCAGGTTTCTCGGGCTAAACAAATGGAGAAGCTTTCTTTCGCTAACCGCCATCACTACATGATGTAAACCGGTTGTCTTCCGTAGCGTTTCCATCAAACCCTTACAAGCCAACTGTTGCAATCTTGCTACCTATGTTCCTTTGATGAAAGATTTGCAAATTCTGCAGTTGAATAAACAATTTATTAGATTTACATTTACATTGTATTCTAAATTATTGTAAACTAGTAACTCAACGTCATACCTACATGTATGTGTTGTTGCATTTTAACCACACAAGAAGGAATGCATATTTTTTATTTCATATATTATTCATTTTAGGATTAGCACAGCAAACACTTCAATTTTAATTTCCTCATAAAAACAGCTGTTTTTATTTTTTGACTGTTTGCGCTCTACTGGGCAAATGGCTAATCCGAACTTCATGGACTTTCATGGACCTTCAAAATTTCTAAACCGAGACCTGCCATGTTTTGGGGTACAATCGAAGAAATATTTCTCATAAAAATATTACTTTTAGGGCAATGAGAGAGGTCAATTTGACATCGCTGCCCTGCTTCTTTCCGAGGCTGGTACAGCAAGGCCCTTGTCAGTTCCCTCGATCTCTCTGGCTCGCAGACTTGCAGTTGGTCGCAGAACAATGATGCTGGAGTTGACCAATCCTTTCCCTTCCTGATACATAAAGCACCCAAAAATTTTCAGAAACAAAATGTAATAGTATTAGGTTTGAGAAAAGTTCACAGGTTTGGAAATAATAGAGAACATAAACCTATGGCAAGGCTTCATTTTCATATCCTGATTTCTGTATATGAATTGAAGTATTATTCCCAAAATGTAGGCTGCATACATACAGTAGTTCTATGTTTACATTACATAGTTGACCTTTTTCGATAATAATATTAACTACTTTTGTCTGATTGCAAGCCTACCATTTTCTGAGACATGTTTGCAATTCAAACCACTTTGGCTGAGATTGATTGCACTAGTTATGAGTATATTTGCAAGAGGCATAGCCAATCTTGCACTTATTAACTTGAAAGTAAGGGAGTTATTACTCCCCAAAACTAGAGGCGAGCTCTGGCAGTCGTTGTCAAGGAACCATCCCCCTCGCGATGACCTACCCCACGACGACAATGACAACATAAACAAGAAACAATGTCGACTTATAAGAACCCATCCTTTCGTCCCTTAGCCCTTTGTTGGTTTTGATCAGCATAGGTCTACCTTCCCGAGGCTAGAGTGGTGTATATTGACAGTACGACGTGTCCTTAAACCAAAACATGCTATACTTTGTTGGATGAACTTTTTAAACGGGGATCGGCTTCCATTCGAGTAAATACGGTATGTACCGGTAATTTAAAGTTACCTTTGCCTGTGAGGCCTTGGCACTGTGTATTCTCATTAGGCGGATAGTGGCTACTAAAGATGAAATGCTGCACATCAAGAACTTAATCTTATAATTCTTATGATGGTCGTACTCAGGGGTTGAAATTAACTTTTTTTTTTGGCACTATCCCTTCAGGCTAATGGCAACAATAGTCCTCTCTAGCCCGAGAGCATTTTTACTAGCTTGCAATGAAATAGGTCATATTGATGTAAAATGATCATACGTGAATGTATTAAGAGGGGCTTGGTCCAACTCAAATATGTACACTCGGGCGTTGATGATTTCTGCTGAACGGTTGGTAATATCTTTACAAAATTTTGCATGAATGTTAATAAAGTCCTTTTATAATAATATCCGCACTTGGTTGCAAAAAAGCCTTATAGATCCATTGCGAGACATAAGTCCAAAACGTGAAAAAATGGGAAGTCCAAGACATGGATTTCAATCTTGAAAATTCCCACCAAACCGTTTATCTTACGATTAAACCAAATTGCGCGTTCACCTTGATTTAAACGTTGATATCCAGTATGCAAATTAATGTTAAAAAAATCTGTAACTTGGAATAAATTCCCAAAGTTGACCAAAATGGAGTAAATTACGGTGATTTCACTAATTTTTAATTCACAATCAATCAATTAATTTAGGAGCTTACCCATCAATGAGGTAGCTATATCAAATAAAACCTCAGATTGTTGGGTCAAATTGAAGCTTATAGCAAGTCTTCTTAATTAGATTAAAAGAAAATTATTTTGTTATAAGGATGTGGATATTGATTTCAAAGTGTTGTTAAAATAAAAAGATTGATTGAATTTAATTAATCGAAAAGGTTTACTGTATTTATCGAAACACAAATTACATAAAACATTTACATACAAAGACTACTTTCAATTGGCCATGATTAAGTAGTAATTAAATATGGTATTACAATGGTGTGGTTTTGATGATGCTTTAACTGTTGCTGATGTATTATTGATGTACAAATTCAGTAACTTATTTAGCACTGAATACGGTGATAGTAATTAAATTGGTAATTAGATAAACACTCGGTATTCACAAACTTCGGTGTCGCTCGTTCACTTTCTGTTGTGGTCCACAGTCCACCCTCTAATGATGCTAGCACAATAACTGAATGCATGGCTCCGGAGATCGTCTTTTTATAGGGGTGGTCAGGTGACCAGCAATGACGTATTATTTTCTAGATTGATCTTGTTGTTTGTTGAGTCGACGGGGTTGGTAGTGATTCACCTACCCCAGCCACTTCCAATGTTCCTTGTGCCTTGAGGCTACTTGCTAATGGGTTCTTTTCAGAAGGTGTTGACAAGTTCGAAGGTATGTCAAGTGTTTCCATGTCCATCACATTGAATTTATTAATCAAAAAGGTTTGCTGTATTAATCGAAACACAAATTACCGGTACCCGGTACATAAAACATTTACATACAACGACTACTTTCAATTGGCCAATGATTAAGTAGTAATTAAATATGGTACCTCGTTTTACAATGTTGTGGTCTTAATGATGCTGTTAACTACAATATGTCAGATTATCTCTGTTGACACATCTTACAAGCATTTCAATGCATTGGACTGCACTTGTCAAACTGATGCAATTTCATTCAATTATTAATGATATTATTTTATGATTTTATATTACATGTTATTATATAATTGAAATTCTTCATAGGACTATTGATATTAATTATGTAAACAAGGTTAACGAAAAGGCCATTTCGGCACAACGCGTACTGGATATAGTAGATACATGGTGTGAAATTTGATGGCGTTGTTATAAACTAGTTTACCCGGAAAAAACAGAACAGCTGAGCCGGCCTAAACTCGTCTTTGTGCCACCTCAGCGACTAGAATATTCGCCGGGTTGGACGTGTGGTTGTGGGGGACTAGGGAGTGACTGAAAACACATTTTCACCATAATATTAGACTAAATTAGGATGAAAAAAAAAATTAGAACAATTTTCCATACTAGCACACTAGGTATTCAAAACTTGTTAGGTGATCGGTGCAAAATATTAAGATTTTTTGAACAGTAATTGGGAACTATGGAATAAGTACTTGTCTGTCGGGCTTGTGAAATGAGATTTTTTCTAGCCCGGGCAAAGTTTCACCAGCCACAGGCGAGCTTGTTACTTCATCTTGAATGTTATTTTAGCAGCTGCAAATACAATACAATTTTAATTTTATTATAACTAGGAAAACGCTTAAGTCCCGCCGCGTTGTTGGATGAGCGTAATTGGTGCATTGAGCTGCCATGTGTTACGCGGATTTTCTGTTGTTCTGTGAAAAAATCATTACTTAGTCGAAGATTTTTTTAAATTAAATTAAATTAAATAAAAAATAACTTAATTTTTTAATTAATCGTAATTTTTAACAAAGAAAAAAATCGTAAAATTGCAATTTTCATAAGAAATAAATATTCGATTGCGCTCAAATTTAACACGAATATATTAATTCATGAAATTAAGGTTCTGTGAAAAAATAATTACAATAGGATAAAGCATGTAGGTGTAATAAGTCAAAGAATTGTTTTAAAAAAGAAAAAACCCGTAAATTTTGATTTTCATGAGAAAATTTTTCGGTTACGCTCAAATTTCGCACGAATATCTTAATTCATGAAATTAAGGTTCTGTGAAAAAATCATTACAATCGGTTAAAGCATGTAGGTGTTATAAGTCGAAGAAAGTTTTTAAAAATCGAAAAAAATCGTAAAATTGCGTTTTTTATGAGAAAAAATTTCCCGATTGCGCTCAAAAACGTGGCAGTTCTAAGTTCAGAGATTTCGAAGGCCTCCATGAAATTTCATCGCAATCGGAGTATCGGTTTTGCCGGAATCGTGCTAACAAACAGACAAAAATACAGAAAGAAAAAAAAACATTCCGGATTTTTTTCTCCAGTGTAGTGAAATGGAATCTTCGCTTCGCTCGCTACGCTCATCCAAAAATTGTAAACTAGGAAAACGCTTAAGTCCCGCCGCGTTGTTGGATGAGCGTATATGGTGCATTGAGATGCCATGTGTTACGCGGATTTTCTGTTGTTCTGTGAAAAAATCATTACTAAGTCGAAGATTTTTTTAAATTAAATTAAATTATATAAAAAATTAACTTAATTTTTATAATTAAATTAAATAAAATAAAAAATTAACTTAATTGTTTTAATTAATCGTAATTTTTTAAAAAGAAAAAAATCGTAAAATTGCAATTTGCATAAGAAATAATTATTCGATTGCGCTCAAATTTAACACGAATATATAAATTCATGAAATTAAGGTTCTGTAAAAAAATCATTACAATAGGATAAGCATGTAGGTGTTATAAGTCAAAGAATTGTTTTTAAAAAGAAAAAAAACATAAAATTTTGATTTTCATGAGAAATAATTTTTCGATTACGCTCAAATTTCACACGAATACCTTAATTCATAAAATAAAGGTTCTGTGAAAAAATCATTACAATCGGATAAAGCATGTAGATGTTATAAGTCGAAGAAATTTTTTAAAAATAAAAAAAATCGTAAAATTGCGTTTTTTATGTGAAAAAATTTCCCGATTGCGCTCAAAAACGTGGCAGTTCTAAGTTCAGAGATTTCGAAGGTCTCCATAAAATTTCATTGCAATCGGAGTATCGGTTTAGCCGGAATCGTGTTAACAAACACACAAAAATACAGAAAGAAAGAAAGAAAGAAAGAAAAAAAAAAAACATTCCGGATTTTTTTCTCCAGTGTAGTGAAATGGAATCTTCGCTTCGCTCGCTACGCTCATCCAATTACATTATACAATCATCCCATCATGGAGCCACCGCAAGTAAATTCCGATTGTAGGCCTGCATTTGTTTTCACTGTATTTATTTATTTAATCATGATCCTATTCATTCATAAAACTGATTCTCAAAGTAGAATTAAATCAAACTAATATCATGAATGCACACAAAATAATGAACTGTTTTGCAAATGTTTTTAATAAAGCGCCATAAACGATGCCAGAATATGTCGACGAAAGAAAGCAGCATGTGTTCTACCAACGAGCAACATGAAAAGTGAGTAATTTACAGTCAACTGAGGTAATTTCCGACACAGTTTATTTTTAAAGATACTTAATTAGACGAGTGAGCGGAGAGAATGAGTCTTCCAATACAAGTCGAACGGGTCTTCGTTGTGCGAATGTTTGTCTGTCTGTTTGCTCGATCCAAACGGCCAAACAGATTGAGCTGAAATTTGAAACAGACATCCGTGACCAATTAACTGACAACTGCTAACAAAATTAGCAAAATCCTTGCGATTAGAACCTACAAGAAATAATAAATTTTAAAATAGTCTGGAAATGTGTAGGAATTAATTTACGTCAATGGTTTTGCTTGAAAAACATATTTGTCGAATCATTTTTTGAATGTCAGGCGGTGACCAGGTGTACTGAATCTTGCACGCTCATGGTTACCCGAAATTTTGTTCGGAGACTGAGTACACCTTGCAATCTTTACTCGTATATCGTACTGGCTTTGTTTACCATGGGTACTATGCATTTCTTAACATGTTCTATAGTTTTTAAATACAATCCAGAAATAAAAAAATTATCTCGACCATTTGTTGGAACCAGGGTCTCCAACATTGCGGGTGGGTATAAAGGCGCCTTAGCCAATGCCAAAGTCATTAGACGAGTGAGCGAGTCATATGTGTTGATTACCTGGGAACATTTTCATTTTAGTTGATTGATATTATTATGATATATTAGGAATTTTTGTATAAGGGTTTTGAGTTTCAACTGTAAGGCATAATGTGCCACTCTATAATATTATTTCTCTATGATATAGACTATGATAGGCTAGGGAGGAAAGACATGCTGGATCCATCCAGCCTTAGGTAGGGGGAGGGAGGAAAGGGAATGCTACCGTGTACTTTACACGTGACTCGCTCATTTGTCTCAACAACGACTTTGGCGTTTTCTTAGACATTTGTATTGTATTTAGGCGCTCCACGCTAAGAAAGGAGATGCGCGCGCTTTCGACGGCCAATCAGCGATCGTTATTTTAAAGTGGAGCCTGCTGAATGGCTACAATTCACCCGTTAAAGCGCGCGCAACTCCTTTCTTAGCGTGGAGCGCCATTAATTAATTCATGTTTTTGAGCTCTTCTGCTCGGATACAGAATATTGACATTTATATTTCACAGTGCATATTCCTTATAATTACTGTTACAAAGCTACACGAACTTATTGCGTGGTGGTTGGCAATTTTGGTTTCCTCTGTTAAATTTAAAGTCTAAATTTGCTACTAGGTAGTGCTGCAGTTCCTAATTCCGTAGCGAGAACGTCTTTATCGACTTTATCTATCATTTTGTCGGTAAAAATGTCTTTGCCTAGTTCAAAGCATAGTAACTAGATCGCGCAACGGCAGCAAACAGGATTCCACAACAACGAAAATAAACCTAGTACAGCGGTTCAGTAGCCGGAGGTCCATTTATGGAGAAGATTCCGTGCTGTGCAGTTCTGTGTCTCGTGTAATTAAATTCGTTCAGCTAGTGTGTTCCAAACTTCTTATTCTAGTGCTTCGATCCCGTGATTAACAAATACCGACAGGCTTAATCATCTTTTCAATCTAGGTAAGTCAAACAAAACACATTTTCATTTATAAACACCCAATGTTATGATTCCAGTGACAATGTTTTCTGGCTTCTAGACCTAGGCCCTAGGCCTATCGATTTTGACAACTGCTGTTTCGGCTTTGGTTTTTTCTTTGCTGTCAAATGAAGGTATCATGAATGAACTTCTGCCTGACAGTAAGATTAGGCCCTTGATTGTAATATTGTAATTTATTCAATTATCATAATTTTGCATGAGTACAACGTTATGCCGCGCCCTACCCCAAACCTTGCAAGTTGAAGGTCTTTATAGCACATTGCGAAAACATCTTCTAGGCCTAGCTGTCTTCTCTCTACATTGTAAGCCCTATTATCTGCATTTAAGCCTATTAGCTTTATTGATGAGTGTGAAGATTACCTGATAGGTGGTAAGAACTTAATCGCAGATGTCTGGCACTTGCAGCTAGTCATAAGAACATGCATCGTCCGATCAGCTGGTAGGCCTAAGTGTTGGGGTACGGACATTGATTTTTGACACCCCGGACGTCGATGATTTGAATGACGCTATTTTACGTAGAACTTACGTTTACGTATGATGCTTATTTTTATTTAGCCTACCCTCGTCCACTTCTCAGGTAGAAAGAGACAGACAAATATTTCATTATCCAGAATGTATTAAACGTAAACCAAAACCCAACCGGGTATCGAACCCAGGGCTCCCTCCCACTTGTTTTCTTTGTATTGTACTACTGCGGCATGCCGAAACTTGTTTTTTGTTTGGACAGGCACTAGGCAGTTAACATTTCATTCAATGTTTTAACCTGAAATTATGCATCTTGGATGTAGCGGAACTTGGCTATAGGCTTATGGCTATAGCCCAAGGCTAGCCTATGTTTTATATCTAAGTCATTTTATGAGAAGATGAATTGTATGCAGGTTGCATTCGAGGCCTGCTGCTTATTGAAAACAAGATTAGCCGTCCGCGGTGGCGTATTCAGTTAGGGCGTAGTCCCAGAATACGGCGCCAAAAGGGACGTGGGTTCGAGTCCCGCATAAGGCATGGGTTTTTTGTAAGTGTCCTTCACCTTCATCTATCACCTGCACTCATCTCTCAAATATGAAAATCACAATGATAGCATCTTAACTGGCCGAAATGAACCTAGATTTCAAGGCCATTACACCTAATTAAAAAAAAAAAAGAAAAAAGAAAACAAGATTAGAGCTTAGAGAGAGCATTTGGTTTAGTCTGATAAATTACTGAGGAGGTATCTATTTACAATGCAATTACATACCTACAATCAATGCCATATTTTGGTATGATGTGTAGGCAGATGGTTCTAAATTTATTTTTATGAATCTAGACGTTTCAATATGACTTCGTGCGTAGCCGACCTGCCGACCATGGCCATCATCTGAGGCAGACCAAATTTTTTATGTGTCCATTCGTGCACTATTGGCATTGCTATTCGTCTGCCAAGAATTGTGAGTCGCTAGGGGATATGTAGGCCTACATATGTAATAATATATATGCATAGCGTGCCGTCAATTTCCTAGACTAGGTATCTTAGTAGGCCTACTAATTTTGCGTCTGCCTATCTGCACGGTGCAGTGGTTTATTTGATAATTTCTAAAATAATAAATGGGCGGACACTCGACTGCCCATGAAACATTTGTTTCGGGAAAACCGGAAAAGTATGTGTAGGCCAAGGCCAACCCTACAATGGGTCCGGGGCCCCCTACCCTTACGGGTCTCGGGCGCATCTACCCAGATTTAAAATTTATTTTTAACTTTCCAAATGATTGCATTTAACTTGTTTTTAGCGTGCTTTCGTCGATAATTTGTAAAATTGTCATTTTTTATCTGTTCGAAAGACCATGTTCGAGTATCGAGTTGGCCTAGTACTATAAC
This sequence comes from Sweltsa coloradensis, assembly GCA_024449915.1. Classification (NCBI taxonomy): domain Eukaryota; kingdom Metazoa; phylum Arthropoda; class Insecta; order Plecoptera; family Chloroperlidae; genus Sweltsa; species Sweltsa coloradensis. The sequence goes on from JAMZAV010000696.1 coordinate 617,635, forward strand.
AGTGTAGGCTATTTATTATTTACATTCTTCGATTTGACGGAAGTTCCGCAATGGTGCCATTATAGTGGTCAAATCTTCCCGTCAGCTTTTCATGTCTACACTCGGGTGTTCTTTGTGCTTCGTCGGCGTTAGCTCTTTTACTAAAGAATAATGTGCTGCTGCTGCATACACCTGCGCTAGTAGGGAGGAGTAGGCCTACTACACCGTAGAACAACGCAATCCACAACACATTGAAAGGTGGATTTTATAATTTCGAAATAACAAGCAAATTAGCCGCCACAAATGCCCCAATTTTTTCCCGAAATTTTACGTTGGTAGGCCTAGTTTTCGAATATCTTATCTTCGTACACGATTTGTTTTTCTAATTATTGCCCCATTTGCAAAGAGTCGTACTCGTACGAAATATGTCAACTTCGTGGACAGCTAAAAGTTAACATTGGGGAATGATTTCTCAGGGAATAACTGATTTAAACATATGTTCCCTACTTGGATTCGAAAAGTACCTATTGCACTCGTGAAACTTATGAGAGCTATTGTAGACCTTGTGACAAGGCTATCATTGGATGGGCCCTACCTCTTAGCATCTCGAATTTCACATCATTGTGCGCTACAAGGGCTTCATGTTTTCCTAGAAATACGAATCCAACTCGGTTGTCGGCCACGGCCAGTGTCGGTAAATAGTAACCACCTGCCTTTTGTCCCCTCTTTCACCTTTACTTTTATATCAAGCAGACTTCCGTCTCCTCTCGACAACATAAGTTGTCAGTTTAGGTTAGGAAACTTGCCGACAGTCCGCCATTTCCCCAGACAGTTTGGTTGGTTGGTTCTAAAATGACATTGATGACGTTAACGTTTGAGCTAGGTATTGAAACGTTTGAGCTAGGTATTGAACTGGTCTCACAAGTTCGCTAAAACTTTTTTTGAGTTCCGGTGTTCAGTTGGCCTCGCCAGCAGTATATTTTCGAAATGTTTTGAAAAACAAAATAACTTACAAAACAAATGGGTAGAGTTGAGGTTCCCTTCTAAACTAAAACTTATATTCTACATTTGGGCTATCCCTAATAAGAGGCTTTCTACAAGATTAACTTAGCCTTATCAAGTTTGCAACCCTTTCTTTACCCCCACTGAAATACCTTTGGTGTGCAAGGGGGTGTGAAGTGCCTGATTATTGTTCAAGACCCGTGAATTTCACAAATTACGATAGCGCAATTTAGTCAAGGAACCCGGGATGTATTGCAGGCATCGTGTTCTCTTTGACACCATCTCACCTGCGTGTTCAAACACTTTCTACAGGGACCCTCGCGATTTTTCTTTACAATTACCGGATGTGAATGACCAGTAGCTATTATGAATGACTAGTTCCTCTACCACCTGCTGTTAATTTAATTTTGCATTAGTACCCTGCATGTGCATTGACTGATTCTAAAAAACTTGAGAATTTTACTCAAATCTTCCACTGTTCTTATTTTTTGGAGCCGGTCCAAGTCTGTTGTAGCCCATGATCCAAGGATATTCTTTGTTGTAGCCAAAGGTCGTGAGTTCAACATAGTGTTTGACTGATTTTATTCACCCGTCTGGGCCCGGGGAAGAATTTGGCATGGCCAGAGCATGGCTCTGGTAATCATAAAAGGCCAGGAAAGAGAAAAAAAATCCATCTTGCAAACATCAGTTGGTATGTAGGGAGTATAGTATTACTCCCCGAAACTAGAGGCGAGCTCTGGCAGTCCGTCTGGGACGACCTGACGACGACAAAATGACAACATCAACGATGACGCTTTCCTCCCCCTACCCGTGGCATTTTCCTCCCTGTATCCCCTAGGGCTAGAGTGATACATAATGACCTAACGGTTGACGAGCCCTTTATCCAAAAACACTAAAAAGACATCACCTTTCCTTCCGTCCGTCTGTGCGTGTGTCACACTCACGTCTCACGATAAAAAACAAACACGACCTTGTTGACATTTTACCCTTCAACAAGGATGAGCCACAATGTTTTTGGTGAGGCTATAACTTTTGAATTGTATTTTCTTACATACTCGGCACCTCCATTAAAAAAATTAATGCACTCTTTAGATTGTATTTGTGGGTGTGTTCTTCGACAATCTCGCTGATTCGCTCCCTATTTTGAACACTCCCATCGTCGACGTACTCTCAAGTCATTGAACTTAGTTTATCATTGTCACCGACGTCTTTACCTGAATCAATCAACATTGTGTATTTCTTTCCTTTTTACCGCCAGCATACGGTTCGAAATTCTTGAGGCCGCGCATATTTTAATTACCTCGGTAGTTCGTTCGTGTCTGTGCATTAATTTGCAACGCCCGCCTTGCAACTCGCAACTCGCAAGAACTGCATCGGAGATGGTAAATCAAAGCCTGACAGTTGAATGTCACGAACCGAACAAACTGCTCTCGACTGAGCTGAGACGGACGAAGAATGCGCGGAGAAGCGTGGACCGCGCTCGGATACAGACAGACATTCGCCGAGTATTTCTGGAATGACGCGGAAAAACTGCGGAGAGGAAATGGAAGTCTTTACTCTCTTATGGGAAGGGTCTACGCTTGTTGACGTCATCTGGAGAATCATCTTCCTGGCACTAGAGAGAATTTTGTTTAATTTTTACAACTTCCTATGATCCTATTGCACCTTGATTGGGGAATCGTTAAAAAAAAACTCGACCAGGACTTGGAAGTGAACCCGCGTTTTCCCCCCTCCGCTCGGAATGCAGGAGAACCGGGTTCGAGTGCCGGTCGATTTGGATTGTTTATTTTTATTTTCTAATAATTTATTGGTAAATATGTATTAGGCATAGTAATGATTAGGACAAAAGGTAATTTTGATATTGATTAATGATTATTCAAGGTCTGTTGGAAATTAAATCGCAGTCGTCTTCTTTTGATTGGGAAAACCTCCTCGGTCGGTATAATTGTTTGTTGTTGGCTGATAAGAAATCGAAATCCCCCCCTCCCCCTTTTGATTCGCTGTTCGCGTAGTGGAAAGCCTGCAGGGTTCATCGCCTGAACTTGCCAACAATTTTACTAGATAAAAATAAATTACTTACTATGTGACTTCGTTATTGTGCGATTGAATTTGTTTTGCTGTACTTGCTAATAGACCGACGACCGACGAACTCTGATTCTGGAAGTCTTGGATCGATACCAGATCCCGGCAATCCTGACTGAGAGGACTTTTTCAAGGTTTTCCTCAATCATTGCCGATTGCAGCTGGGGGTGTGCATACCTTCCCCCAACACCCTCAATATGTACAGTTTGTCACCAGAAGACGGTCACAAAGTAAAACTGACGTGAACCGTACAGAGAGCATTCCTTCGTTTCTTTTTAGAAATACCATTTTTAAAATAGGTCAAATTCTACCTTTACACGCATACCACGCTCCTTTACAGAAGTCGAGAACGTGCTCCCGACAATAATAAGGCTGTGTGTGAGGATCACGAAGGCGGTGGCTCTGAGAGAAGAGAAGGCTGTGATTTATTTGAAGTCGTGTTCGAAATACCTCCCGCAGCCGCCGTCGTCGACGATTAGTTCCAGGCGTTTGATATGGGATTTGATCGGTGTTTCGTGGAAAAACAATTGGTTTTATTGATTTTCGTTTCATTCCTTTCGCACTCGAGGTTCTAAGTATTGGTGTAGGGTGTGAGCTTACGGTAATCACTCATACCATTAAGTCAATGATGATGACCTGTGATTGTGAAAGAAGCACAAATCACCTTTGTCGCCGTCATCATAATCAACATCGTTTCGTGCGTGACATTGTAAATATGCAGGGTGCGAATTGACGGGGGGGATGGGGGGGATTTCCCCCTCTGTAATTTCATCCCTGGCTCTGTTTTACTGAATGGTATCCCCGCCGGGGTTGACTAAATCCCCACCTCTGGATTCCCATCTCATCTCATAACATATATCAAGTGACTTTGATCTCGTAATGTTAATAAATAATGCGTCAATTTACACATATTCCTTTCAAAATAATACCTCAGACGTTTCTAATACCATCTTGAGGGCAATAATACCCCAAATTTTTCCTCAGATCACTTCTAAGGCCATCTCGAGGGCAATAATGACCCAATTTTTTTTATCAGATCGCTTCTAAGGCCATCTGAAGGGCAATAATACCCAAAAAAAAATTCGCCTCCGGCGGCTGGGCTTCGACCCAGACCCCGGGTTTGCCCAGCGAAAATTACTGTTCTAAGCCATCCCCTCTTCTGCAAAGTCGTTAATTCGCACCCTGGTAATATGGCTCTACTAATGCCAAAAATATAACTAAATACATCAATCATTTTTAACCTTGGTTTTGTAATAGGCGACTATGACGCTGTTATGATGGTCAGTGGCTCAACCGGGGATTGAACCCGGACCGCTTAGGTCCGGGCAGGGCAGCTAGCCAGTTTAGCTATCCCGTTGGAGGCCCTTTTTTAAATTTCTGTCTAATTGGATTGGATATATTAATGCACTTTGGCTATTCGAGACGATGAGTGGTGATAGATGAGGATGAAGTATGAACAGAAGGGAGGAGGGGAAACCCGGTACCGGCAGGTAGCGTACTCCTTTCGAAAAGTACCAAGGGGACCATCCGAAAGGACGGTGTAACCTTGACAGTCATAAGGTTCCTCCACTAACCCGGACTGCCGAGCAGACGTCGAGGAGAACGAAGCCGTTACACTAGCTCTCGAACCCTCCATCTGCTCTAACCAGCGATATATACGTGAGTTTCAGGGCAGAGCGATCACCCACTCTACCCCTGACCACGCCCGAGTTTGCTTAACTTCGGTGTTCTAGTCTAGTGGGAACCGGCTACCTCGGCTAAACCGCTGGCTAATTTCTGTATAAAATACCAATATAGGTATGTACACTACAGGCCTACCTTTAGGAAAACACATGTTTGATTATTTTATTTGGCTTCATGGCTATTACACATATTCTCCCAACATTGTATAGAGTAGTCTACGTTTTACGAATACATCTCTAGAAGAGGGATATATCTCGAGTTTCTGTCGGGCACTCCTCCCGTTCATCCCGACTTCCTTGTTTTTATCACACCCAGCGTGTGCTATGACGTCATGGCACATGTGCCCCGTGTCCCCCCTCTCCCCCCTCTCTCTCTCTCCTCTCTCTCGCTGCCCTCATTGAAGAGACATACAAGACTCCTCTCTTCATTGAAATCCAAGCCTAACCGTTATTTATTTACCTCCTAATCTCCCTCAATGCACACGGACGCCTGGAATGTGTTAGACTAAGATGACTGATGACTTCTCTGGAGCAATGTCCTGTATCGGGTGAGATAAAGAAAGGTAGGCCTAAGGTCTTGGTCCTGGGGACTTGTGACGTCATCATTGGTGCAGGATGTAGACCCGGGGTTTCAAACCACATCCGGAGTGCTTCTCCTATTGAAGACTGATGTATTCTAAGAGAACTTGTCTGCTTTAATTACTAATTGCTATGGTGCACGCTAGCTAAATTTAATTAAATAGCAGTAGCCTATCTCGCTCGGCAGTCGATTGCATTAAAGAGAATAGGCCCTAGTATTCTCCCTTGGTCAACCCCTTTCCCTAGATTCTCCGTGATGGCTTGAGCGTTCACGTTCCCCATCTCAGATGTTGCAAAGCCCCTTTGTGCAAATTGGTTAAATTTGCATCTTGCATTATTTCGTTTAAAAATAAAAATATTCAATTGGTGGAGGTGGACCAACAAGTTTTGACCGGCAAATAGGTATACGTGAGTGAAGGCCTCTATATATCAATGTACATTTAATTTCGTTATCAAATCAACAATTATCATAGATTCCATTGGAATTTGGATGTTGGTTGTATAAATGTGACGTCCATTCAGACTTCAAAGATAGTCAGACCGTAACGTATCATAACCAGGTTTAAAATACTTTTTATTATTAGGTATTACCATTTCAAATGCATCTATGTTATTAACTATATTTATTTAGTTGTCCTCCTTTGTAAATCAGTTTTTCAACTGAATAGAATAGACGTTAAATAAATAAATAATAATAATAAAAAAAACATTTATTTTGTTTTTATTTGATGAACACAAAACGTGAAAATTTTATACTGGCATAAAAGTACCTTCTTCAAAATTCGCATTAAAGGCCTAAATTTGCAACCAGTTTGAGCCTAAATGGCGTAACATTTTATTGGTGGGAAAATGATTAGGTAGGCCTCCAAATGATACTTGTCACACATTTAACAAGTATCAGACCTGTCCCACCATATCCTGAGCCGGCGTTTTAGGGTTCAAAGAAACTAGGATGTCGCCTGCTCTATTATGAAAGGTTGTAAACCCGTCCGAATTTGACGGGAAGGATGGGCCTCTCGTAATAACAAAGTACAATCACATCCGATGCAGTGGTTGCAACCTCCCGAGTATCGAAAACCACTTTTATGTAGCCTGGGTTAAGTGGTTTACTCTTCTTGCTGCGCCTACATTACTATAATGCCGCGCAAGATCAAAGTTTCAATTACACTCGCTCCATCAATATCATTCCATACAGGATATAGGGCCAAGGTCGCACTGGACGTGACTTTACTTTACTGCTCTGCGAAGTCCACTCCAGCTGTCAAACTGTGATACGGTTTACAATGACACCACCACAGCCTGCGCTCTTTGAACCCACAAAAACGCCGGGCTCAGGATATGGTGAGACAAAGTGTAGTTTTCTTACACTTGGAGCTTTTCTGCCGTGTCCTGCGTGATATCCAAGCCCGTGCCGGCTGCATTCTATTATATTATGAAGAACGAGTCACGGTTTATCACACTCTCCTTCCTAAGTATGTTAACCATCTTGGTGTGAGTAATTGGTTACGACTGTTCAATGGTCTCGCGGCCACAGGCGACGGTGAAATGTAATGAGCGGCATGCGCTGCTGGAGTACACGATTATAAGCCGGCCGGCTAGAGTCTGCCTCGCCTAACATCGCCACTACTATGTTCCGGTTGTTGGTTGTGGCGATTTCCTCCCCGGCTGCGCCGGGGTAGAATTTGGACCAGAAGAAGAGGCGATAAAAGAGATAAAAGTCCATCGCGCAAATATCAGCTAGTAAGTAAGGGAGTTCATTACTCCCCGAAACTAGAGGCCACTTCCCTTGACGACCTCCCCGACGACGACGAACGATGACGACTACGCCGTGACAACCCTCCGGCCCTCCCCTTGCCAACCAGTCACGACTGGTTCCGAGAGTGGCGCATTCGGTTGACGCGCCCTTAATTAAAATAAACCAAACCCAGACCAGTAAAACCGGGTGGGTTCATGTATTATCATCCTCGTTGCCCAAATCATGTGCGATCTCGAATGGCAACCCTGGCATTGTCGTAAAGCAGCATATTCTCTAGAACCCGTAAGTGATCTTATTTGTTGCATTCGTTAGTTTAAAACTTAAAATCCAGTAGAAACACGATTGATAACGTTTCGGTTGCTTGATAGCAAACTATCAACTTTGCCCGTCTCTCCCCTATTGAATTATAGGACAGACTCCTTCTTCCCCTGAAAACATTCACTACATACTCAACATCGTAGGATGTCCCCTGTACACATCAGGTTCACTTGGTGTGTAACTTATTGCCGGGATGAGCCGAGTTCGAACCGGGGACCTCCTGAATGAGAGACTCAGACGTTTACACGTGAGCCTCATCTGACCGACGGGGGTGGCTCGAGCGACTCTGATACGGGAGGTCCCGAGTTCAAATCTCGTCGAGACCGTCAATCCTGACTGAAGTTTTTCCGAGGGTTTCCCCAGTCGTTAATGCGAATGCAAGGGATTGAGTTTGAGTCCTCTCAGCCCTCGGACATTATTCACATTTACCCTATCTCCAATGCCAATACACCTAGTTAGACAACTGAATAGGGGCGTACCCTGGGCGGGTTTGGTTGGTGGTCCCAACGCTTGGTAAATCCTTACACCAGGCAGCCTATATCATCCACGTGGGTCTATATGAGTATGACGGCGTAATGTAATCCCGTGGTAATACTGAAGGATGGCGTATCATTGAAATAAACAAGACGAGATGAAGAGACGCGGCCGGTCCGGCCAGGGAAGCTGTCTGCACAGTGTTTGTTTACCTACACTCCGGGCTGCGGGGCAAGGACCCCGCGCCCGTAAGACGTGAACCGGCGACACGCCCCTTCTCGTCGTGCTAGCTGAAGCTTCCGAGCTACGACCATTAGATTGTGCAGTGTTGACAGGCGCTGGGACGGTAATTACAGAAAACGACGCAATAATTAAACTACCCAAGTAAAAGCTACAGTTATTTCCGTCTTTTTTTTTTTAGAGGAAACTGTATTATTACACTTGCTATAATAGTCGATTTGGTTTTCATTTTCGGTTCCTCAAACGTCACGACATCCAATTGATATAAGCCCAATTAAACTTTGCAATATCCACTCACCAATCAGTTTAGGTTGACAACGTTTTACTCCCGACTTAGTTGTAGGTGCATTGGGATCAAATATTATATGCAGAAAGAAGGCTCATTAGCTTTTGTCCTTGTTGGAGTACATTCAGTTGGCTTGGCTTCTTTTTTAAAAATAATTCAGAAGTGAATGTATCAGGGTCAGGGTGTCTACAAGACTGGAAAACCTGGAAAAGTCATGGAATTTAATAAATCTGGAAAAGTCAAGGATTTTTTTTCTGGAATTTTACTAGAAATGTAAAAAATATTAATATTTTCAATTCCTTTTTTGTTACCGAAAATAAAAATTCTCAATTTAAAAAAGACAATTCTTAAATTTTTTGCCTTGTTAATTCCCGCCGAAATCGACATTGAACCTATAAACAATTTTTTTTCTCCATTATAATGTGCGGAAAAGCCAAATTTGCAGCCTGGAAAAATATAATTTTCCATCTGGAAAACCTGGAAAGTCCGGGAATTTTGTAATGGAAGATTGATAGACACCCTGATTTATGAATTGTTCGTGTGTCCTTAGAGAGGATTTAAATATGTTTAAAATATCGATGTTAATCTAATCAAACCAGATTTCGATTTCGTACATATTTAATAAGAAAACAGAAAAAGTGTGCGCGTGGCGATTGTCTGACGCGTTCAACCAAGAAGCTCTAACCGCATTTTAATCTTTCTCACTACTCACTAGACCGTTGAATTTAGCTTTTCTTGCAAACTTTTCTTTTTCGCGTGTTACGCAATCATTGTCACTGGAGCAACCGTAGCCAGGGGAGGGGTGTGGGTTCGAATCTCGCACTAGGCATGCGTCTAGTCTAGGAAGGAGGCTGCGTCAATAACCAACCACATATTATAATCACCTGAATTTAATAATATTAAAAATAAACGCTAAGCAAAATCGAAAAAGTTACTTAGCTCTATCTAATATAGGACCTATTTAGTTTCGTTAGAATTATAGACAGCTGCAAGAATAAATATTAACATGATCATTAGCCTATGACTTAATAATTATTTATTACATTTATTTTGACATTAAATGCTACTGATTATACCAAATGCTACTGATTATACAGAATATTTGAATATATTTTCGGATGCAGTTGTAGCAAACCAACTTGAAGACCTTTCCGACACTATTTCGTTTTGTGAAATGTTAGCTTATTTTTTCTTAGTCGAATATGCGAAGATACCGAATTGTTAGTACGTTTGATTTGCCACCCAAATATTAATTTGCTACAAGTAACTTTTAAGAGTAGCCTACATAAGCATCGGAATGCTATGACGTGACCATTGACCACAGGCACAAGTCACTCCCTTAGAAGATATCCTATTTTTCTGAAGCTAAAAACTAGCCTTAGGTGAGCTGTCTCTCCTTTCTATTAATCTCAAGATTAACTGATAATAGTTTAAGCCAACACTGCCTCTAACCTCACGCGCTACTAGCTAATCCCTGGATTAACTGCTAATCTTGGGATTATCGTTTAGAGAAACATGGCCAAGTAGAGAAATCCCCAGAGTTTAGGCCTACTTCCTATCTTGAATCTCGTCCAGTCTTCCAATACCAAGACAACCCAACCCAGCATTATTCTCGGGAAAGCTTGAAAAACATGAGTCCTTGTCGAGTCTTATTATTTTGATCTTCATAGACTTGAGAAGACAGCCGAGCTGGTAACTTCTGCTTGGATAGGCTGAGATGTAAATACTTTACGCCCAAACTGTCATCTCAGTTATAGAGGCTGACGGTTATCAAAATAGGGTGAGATCATGAACCCTCCGTTTAGAATGAATGATGATGTCGTTCAACGTAGCCTACAGTTGAAATTTGAATTAAATTAAAATCTAGATTTTGTATGGTTAAACCGAGGATTTAAACATGATTTTTGCAAGCACGAAAGTCTAATATTTTGCAATAAATTAGATATGCAAGGTCATGAAATGAAGAAATCATTGGTAGGCCTATAGGAAGATGAAAGATTTTATATTAGATTAACAAAAAAAATCTGAATGAAAATAACTTAGCGTAAAATAACACTTGATAATAACAAAAGAGTTTAAATTAAATTCCAGAATGAGTATATATCAACAACTTTTGATGTATTCCTGAATGCCAAACTACAAAAAATAATTCGAAGTGTTTTACCAATAATGAATGTTCCAAAAATGCCAAATAGGGAGCGAAGCTTAGCGTTATTGTTCCAGTCTTGACTAATGGTGGAGGTGCCGAGTTCGTAAATATTACAACTTCCTAATTAGATCTAGCTCCCCCTCAGGTCCGCCAAAAACATGATGTATCTTCCGTCTTGAAGGGCAACCTCAACAAAACAACGAATGTCCATCGGAGGTCATGTTCGGTTTTATCGTGACTCGTGACACAGCAGCCACAAACGTTCCGACAAACAGAAAATGTGATAGATGGACATCCATTAAAATACACAGATTAAATCAATGATAGAATTCGTTATTCTAGCCAGCCACCCATTTCTTTCTTACAATAATTTTAAAGTATTGAATAATAATTTAAGCCATCTCTCGAGCTTCCGCAAAATTACCAAAACCTTTTATCGGATTTAAAAACGACGCGTCGGTGGCGTGTAGTTAAGCCCTAGGTTATGCTCGAGGTTAGTTTGAATAATGTTGAAGATCTTCTGGTAAACATCCCATTAAAATAATCCCGTTATTTGTGAAAACAGTGAAAAACAATCCTCTTTCCACAACGCTGAACGAAGGCGAACAAATATGCAGATTCTACGGCTGGATGTGATGCAACCGTCTGTTATTTGTGTAGCCTTGTGAAAACAATCTGTATTTGTGTAGCCTTGTGAAAATAATGTGTGTTGTGTTTCGGTAATACATTTTAAAATATACTAATAGGAAAACAAGTGGGATTCATTCACCCATAAGTTCTGTCCTGGCGAAACGCGTAGCACATGTGAATAGTAAATCGATAATATGAGCGCTGGCATTTCATCACTGAAATTTCTTTAAAGGATTGAAAATTGAATTACGAGTTAAAAATGAAAAGTTGAAAATGTTACTCTGACCATCATTTAGATCGTCAATGGACTTTTTATTTTTTATTTATTTTTTACCCACATCATTCTTGAAATTGTTCTTCATCTACCCTAATTGTTGCACTTGTTGCAAAATATTGTTGTTGGTGTTGATTGCCGAAAGATAACCACTCGGTTTTAGATGTTTGGCCGGATCCAAGATAGTCAAAAGTATGGTTTTACGGGTAACGAAAACGGGTAATTGTTAGTTTCTTCTTTAGAAAGTATCCAGGGGGTCGGGGGCTTACCCCCCCCCCCCGCGAAATCTTATTTTTAACATCCGACCGATATTCTGCAAATCATCTAGGTTTTCGCAACAAATTCATCAATTCATTTATTAATTTCTCTTTTTCTCGTTCAGCAAAGCCCCTTGGCATCTTCTAAAACACATAAAAATCACTTAAAAGTATGCTTTAAAAAAACATGCGGCGCTATTGTGTGGGGCATCCCCCCCGTTGAGTCGTTGCATGGTCCAAGCCCCCCCCCCCGAAATATATTTCTGCGTATGCCACTGTCAGTATGACTCCAGTAGTGGACAAAAAAGTTTTATTTTGGTTACTTGTAAGAAGCTGATTCGAATTGTTCTACTGTTCCATCCATTTAGATCTATAATGTAGTCAACAATTTTAGATATTATTATTATTATTATTATTATTATTATTATTATTATTATTATTATTATTATTATTATTATTATTATTATTATTTTTTTAAATCAGTGATGTAGTCGGCCGTTACAAACTAGACTTTACCTCGGAAGCTTCTGCAATGGTCTTATCCCATTCAATGGACACGCTACTGTTCCAAACCATCTAGTCTCAGATAAACGCAATAATTACTCGCAATTATCCTGGTAATTATGTAATCTACACGCCAATCATTTAAACTCTGTTTTCATTAATTTCTCCGAGCATGTTTTTCAATTAGATGAACTTGAAATTATAGTGATCATTAAAGACGGCTATTACACGGAGTGATTGGTGCGACCATCCGTACACCGATTTCGCAGTCGAATTGCTCTGGGCAAATTTGAACCGACTTATAATTGAAGATCGAATTCATAAATAATGCGAGTTGTCTTTAGATTTATTTATGATTCACAAATAGCACATTCCTGTTGCGATGACGAAGTAGGTGACTAGGTGTATCCCATACTACTGCGATTGTATTATTTAATTTAGGCCTTTGATTTGCTTCATGATCTTAGTAAAATAATCAGGATTTAAAGAGTGGCTTACAGTAAGCATTGACGGACAAAGCTAATTGTACAAGCACAGTTGTGTAGAACACATCTGCAACAACAAATTAGTGTACCATTTAGTATCCCATATGTAGAGGAGGAATTACACTTCTGATTGCGTTCTAAAGTGCATTTCCAAAACATGATTATCCTACATATTTTGCACTTTTTAGGGGGAGACATTTTTATTTGAGTAATTTCAAATCTTTACATTTTATTAGACGGCACACTAATATAAAATTCGTATTGTTTGTTTAAAATTTAAAATTAATATATTCCTGCGTAATTGGGGTACCTATTGAAAAGACGTGATCTTGAGCATTTAGTTTTCATACTCTTGAGGTGAAATTTATATGGGACAACTCCTGAAATGAGTCTTGTTGTTGTTTCCAACTTTCAGTGGCCCTCCAGCTATTATCTAAAGTGAGTTTTAATTCGGTCCAGCTCGAGGCTTGTAGCGAATGACTGGCGGAATCTTCTTGGGACGAGATGAGAGGAGTGGAGAGTGAGTGCCCGGCCTGGTCTGGTCCAGCCTCAGGGGCCACTTGACCAAGTTAGTGTAGGACGCCTCCTTTCTTTTCGCGTGACATCTATTTTTATACGATACTTTACTGCATGGCAGTTTTTTATGCATCACACATGCTTTTAGAACATAAATTGGGGTTTTCAGGATTTTAGTGACACCGTTCACAAATAAATTGGCATTGTGTATTTGTGCTTGTTTGACGTCTAGTATAGTCCAGTACATTTGCACAAAATACTTACACAAAGATAGTCAGTCTGTGTACCTGAACAGTACTTGTACACACAATTTGGGCATATTTCAACAGAGGCCTGTCCGAAATATGCTTGCTTATGCCCTTATTTGAGTACTTGATCATTTCCTTATTGTTGATTTGATTGTTTGCATTGTTATTCTATAACAACTAGCAACAGCAATATCTGTAGGAAATTAGCATCCCCATGCAAGAAAAATTTATAGTATTTGGAATTTGGATTGATCCTTGCCTTCAGAGAGTGTTGCAAATGCAATGGTTTTGGTTTTAATCAACATATTGTTAACATGATTTCCTTACTTGACAATTTTAATAGTTTCGTGACCAACATAAATTATTAGGTATTATTCACAAATCACAATACTTTTCACTGACGAACGTTTGTCGTTGGCAATCAACGCCATATCATCGCTGCCTGCACAACGAGTCAACGACAACAATCGAAGAGGGCGTACGTGTTTCTGCTGTGGGTATTTCAGTTGGACTCGCGAGCCTTGTTGTGGAGTGTGAGACGGATAACCTTGAAACTGTCTCGGGTCTTTGACGGGAGAAATCTAATGAATTCATTAGCACATCGTGTGCGAGGGGAGCAGCGGACTTGAAGCAGTTCCGGCCTGCGTGTTTGTTTGTTTGTCTTTCCACATGTCTGTCTGCGCATTCTTCTTAAATCTGTATTTAAATCTTTAATGTTTGTTTTGTCTTTCTGCATGTCTTGTCTGCGCAAGTTCATTTAGGCGTTAACATAGTATTTAAATCTTTAATGTTTGTTTGTTCGCATGTCTGTCTGCAGCATTTTCTTATTTGTCTTTAATTGTGGTTTGTCTGCAGTTGTTCTCCGAGGCATTTAGGAGCGAAGGTGTCTGAAGCTATCACTTTGTCGCGATGAATGTGCGTGTAGTCAAAAGTCTGCTGTCTCACAATATTAACCGAACATGACCTCAGATTGAGAAGCGTTTTCGCTAACGTTGCCCTTCTAAAAGGATAGTATAAAGAATGTTTATAGTGAGCATTTGGGATAAATCTAGAGTCAAAAGTCTGATTGTGTACTCAGCACCTCCACAAACCATGACCATGACCAAGAAACATATTTTATTTAAATGTGTGTTTCTTTTTCGGCCGGATGTATGTACCGTGCCCGAATGTATGAATGTATCAACCTGTGCATTTGACTTAGAATCCAACGGTTTAGCCGCGGTCGTTTAACCGCTTCCCTCTCGAACACCGAAGTTAAGCAACCTTCGGGCGTGGTCAGGGGTGGAGTGGGTGAAGGTGAACGCTGTGCCTGAAACACACGTATACCGCTCGCTGGCTAGAGCAGATGGAGGGTACGAGAGCTAGTGTAACGGCTTCGTTCTCCTTCACGTCTGCTCGGCAGTTCCGGGTTAGTGGAGGAACCTATATGACTGTCAAGGTTACACCGTCCCTTTCGGATGGGACTTTAAGCCTTTGGTTCCCTTGGTTCTTTTCGAAAGGAGTAGGACGTGCCGGTACCGGGTTTCCCCTCCTCCCTTCTTCATCATCATACATCACTGGTCACTCTAAAATGGCAGTAAATGCTGTATGTTGGCCAATTCATAAAATAAATAAACAAACGCACTTGACACATGGTGATGGAGAGGCCCGTGCACAGAGTTGTTGAACATCACACTCGACCCGACCCGCTGACCAGCACCGAACCAAGGCGTGACAAGCGTTAGCCCACTTGTTGAAGTCTCGTCAAGTTTATCCCGACTCTGACTGGGACTCGAACCTAGAACCTCAAAAATATTCCTCAGTCGTCTTTATACGTTTTTCATTCATTTCAACAATTGTGCTGTATTTTTATTTTATGTCGTACGTTGTTGTATATTTGTAAAGAATTATATTTGATAGGTGCACTTTATTAAACACTAAAATAATCACATTGGTTAGATTAGAAACTTGTTTAGCTCTTTCTAATGAGTGGGTTCGATGTGCGCCTGCGATCACATTTTTTGTTATAAACTTATGCCTACTTATAAATAAATAAATAAATAAATAAATAAATAAATTGTATTTAGAGTCTACCCACTCAGTTATATAACTGATTTTCAGTGGGGGACAGTAAATCAAAGCGACCAAGCCAACCCTGTAGGGGGTAGGCCTAACTATCTACTTTCAAGATAACGATATAGCACCTTGAATTGTGTTCGTTAATTTAAAAAAAAATAAATTGTTCTGTAGGCTTACTATGAAACTTCAAGTACACATTGTGCTTTAGTATACCCTTTTAAAGAGGTTTCATTTATGTATAAAAAGCTTGTATGTAATTGTTTCTTTTGCTTTTACAATGACTTTCTAACGAGTGGGAAGTGGTCAAGTTCGAGTATATTGTAAATAAGACATTATCATTCTTTGACACAGAAGTTCGCACACATTAGTTCGTGATCTAATTGGAAATCGTCTGCTGTCGATCTCCTGAAGATGTATCGAGGGTGTGAAACGAAACGTGCGCGTGAGTATCACTCGCTTTGCATACAATCGCGCGCTCGACCTACAAAGTGGGCTAGATAGATGCCACGCCCCTTTCCTCGGTAGCGCTCGGCGACAATCTGAGGAACGATCGTTGATGTAATCGTTGAAACCCTGGGGAAATAGTACATACATGGAGGTGTGCACATTTGTGTGATAATGAATGAGGGTATATACGAACTTAGAAATGTAAATGTGCAGCGTTCGAATTAAAAAAAGTACTGTTGCGGTAAGGTAAAATGTCACTGATACTAGAGGCGAGCTCTGGCAGTCTTCCCCCCCCCCCCCACGATGACGACCACTACATGCGAACCCTCTTTCCTCCCCCTGTCCCCTTGTCCGTGGCTAGTTCTGACTTCTGACCAGCATGGGATCTTTCTCCCGCTAGAGTGCATGGCGCAATTAGACCTACCGGTTGACGCGTAACTAAACAAACAAATCTAAGAGAGGTAACATTGATGGTCACTTCGCTTTAACGCGCTTCGACGATAGTATTATGCGGTTTCTACTTCACTTCCTATACGTGTTTGATGGTGAGAACTCAGAATATCAGACTCATATCAATTTGCTTGTGGTGATTTCTACAAATAAATGGCTCGATCAAATAGTTTGATGGTTAACAATTATTAGAAAGCGCACTTTGTCGTTTGCTTAGCATCGAGCCCGATCAAAAGAGTTGTTATATATTCGCCGCCCCAGACGAGTGTATGCCCGATGAATGACACAGTTGTGCTTTCAAGGTATTCCACCGCGTTTTTCTATTTCAAATGCTCCTTCGTCAAAATATAGTGAATGGCTTGAAAATGTGCTATGTTTTAAGATAATCAAAAATATTTTTTTCAAATTTTCTGATCGGTACACGGCAATATAGCACATCAAATTATTTTCCAACTTCCCAATTCAGCCAAGGCACACCATCAACTGGTGTTGTCTTTTGTGACATTATTTTCACTGTTTTTCATGGATGTATTCATGAGAGAAAACGTTTATTTTACAACCATTGTCATTTCTGCGAATTTTTCGTTGCGGTATTTTTACCGATTTGTATCCGCCAAACGAAAAATTCGCAGGTAGGACAATTGTTTTAAAATAAATCTGTTTTTCTTCGTTCAGGGCCATTGGAAAAACAGTTGAAAAATTAAATGGTCAACAAAAACAACCCAACCCCTCACATTGAAGGGGGCCTTGGCGAATTGAAGTTGGAAATATTTTGAGGTTTGGGTTATTGGCCGTGTACCGGGGTCAGAAAAATTGAAAAAATATTTTGATTTTCTAAAATAGGCCCGGGTTTTAAAACCATTAACTATGTTTTGACTTGTTAGCATTATTTTGGAAAATAGAAAAAAAACGCGGTCGAATAGCCTTTAAAAGTTAGGTCACTCTTCCTTGTTGGCCGCTCTAATGTTATGTTATTAAATAGTAAACCACAGCCTTCTGATGCTCTGTGCGCAGTTACTTACCCTGGCGTCTTGGACGGCGGTGATTGAAACACGTTAGTTTGGTTTGGTCGCGTTGTGCAATATAGTTGAAACACATTTATTAACTTGGAATATTGGAAACAATAATATCAGTTTTATAGGTGAAATGGATTCGTCACCAGTGGTCCAAAGTCTCTTCATGAGAAGGCGAGGAAAGAGGCAGAGTCCATCTCCCAAACAGTAGTGGTATTTTATTCCCGGAAACTAGAGGCGAGCTCTGGCCTTCGACCCGGTCCTTGCCTGTGGTCGTATCTGCCCTGCACGAGTGTGTGTTCTCCCCACATTCCCCAGTCAACCTAACGGTTGGCGCGCCCTTAGGCCTGCATTGTCTGCTACATCATTTGTTTGCGTTGTTACAGAATGCTTCAAAATCCATCAAGGTCGATTTACGTTGTGTATAAAATATTTGTGTTTTCGTTGGTTTTATGCTTGTTATTTTGGTCTGTCCAGCTGTTGTAACAACCGGAATGTTCGTGATGTAAAGTTCTACGAATATTGATTTAACTCAATAATAGGCCTACACACAATTTCATGTTCAGACATCAAGCACCAAGAATAGTTCGTTTTGACCTCAATTTTATATTAAAAATTTAGTAATTTGCTGCATGCCGTGTCCAAGTATATAATGATATATTCACGTGTCAGTTTTTCACCCACCTGAAATTCTATAAAGTTTTCAGTTCTCTTTTTAAATTGATTGTTTATGAATTTTCATGGGTATATTTTAGTTTATTTGTGAAAACATGAGACTCGAACGACAAACGTCGAACTCGTACTCAGTATGTGTAAATACGCAACGCGGCGAAATGACCCACCCGTTTCACACCTTTTTTAATATATTCGAGGCCCGAATGTCTCAAACTAGAAATGTTTAGAATGTATGTTATCAATGCAGTACCTCCTGAGGTAACATATTTTTCTTCGAACTACAATTTGAGCGATACTCCCCTAAGTATCACCAGTTTATTTGGTTAAGTTTTGTGTATGTTTTTGTCAGTTTGGTCACTCTCTACCTGACGAACGGCTTCTTCGGTATTTATTTATGAATTTTTCAGAGGTTCTTTAAAACCTTTTGAACTTAGGCCTTTAAGCATATGTGCTATTAATTTGGGTCGAAGAAATATTTCTCCTGAAACTCGTACTTGCACAATTGTTTTTTTTTTCTAATTTAAGAACACTATGCCCGATTTGTCGCTCCCTACAGTTCAAACGGCTACTCTGATCTTTATTAAATCGTCAGGAGTTCCTCAAAACTTTTAAACTTGTGTTATGTGCTATAAGTTTTTTGTAAAGAGAGTTTTGGGCAATTTGCTATTCGCTTGGCTGACTGACACCATACAGCGAAAAAATAGGGCTCTACAATAACACGTTGCTAAAAATTGTTTTAAAGTAATTTAAAAAAAAAAAATTAGTTTTTACGAATTTAGATTTTATTAAAAGTCCAAAATTGACTATATTCGTGATTTTTTTCTGGGTGATTTAAGACAAAATTAGTAAAATCCATGACTGTAGGTCTGTCCATGTATGCTTCATTGACAAGTTTGCTAAGTTTCATATACATCAGGTGCTTCTTGGCCGAGCGAACAGCTATTTGCTAAAATGACAAAGTGTCCTATTCACTCTAGTGCTGTTAGAACGGGCCTATAATACGCTCATCTAAGAAGAGTTTGCGTAGTGTCATACCCCCACAATGTTCCTCCAGACCTGCCTGGTCCGGCCTGTCTACGTCTCTGGCCTCTCCCAGGTCACGGTCCCACGGAAGCGATACCATCTCACCGTCCTCCCACGCAAAGTTTCCAGTCTGCACTGATCACTGCACAGATTGTGTGCTATGGGTGGTACACACTAAACACTACCTGCTAGCACATCCTAGGTCATTTGAATATTAACACTCGTTGGATGAGCTTGGTCAATCGCAAGAATTTATTCTGGATCACTTCGAAGCCCTACCTGTGGGATTGTACTGTGGTTTGCACATTGCACCCGTATGTCAAGCTTGAATGTTTACAAGTCTTAATTTTAAGACACGTTGGCAAAATGTACCTATGTAGATTTTCACCTTGCTACCTTATATTTATATGGATGACATGGAATATGATGATGATGATTTTTATTGCTTAACGTCTCATAGTAATGCACTAAGGCTATTCGAGACGATGAGTGGTGATAATGACGATGAAAGACGTTTACAAAAAACCCATGTCTTATGCGGGATTCGAACCCACGTCCTCGTAGAGCCAGCCATACGCCTCGGACCAGCGCCCTCAATCGTATGTGTCACCGCGGATGGCATAAGAAAATTAGTTACACAACACCAAGGCTATCAGGGCCCGATGCCTCTTTTAGAATGTACGGAAGAACCAATATAGAACTGGTAACTGGAAGATCAGAAAAGGGACAATTTTGTTGCAACTTCCTAAGAGACATTCATTTGACAACTATAAATTTTGTCTCGCATTTCTATGCTCATATACTTTTTTGGGGATGCAAGTTAGAGGTAACACGTTAAAAAAGTATATATATACGTGAATTCTGCTGTATTTGGTGATCAAGCCATTTTAAATGCAAATTTAACGTGTCAAAAAAGTTAGCCCGCGGGCTCCTCCAACCGTGTTAACACTGAAGATAATAAGTTAGGATATGCGGCACATGTCACGTGCAGACAATGTAGATGTCTGCGCCAAAGCACCTCGAAAGTTTAGCCTGTATATTGCTCATCCCCCCTCCCACTTCGCAAAGTTTACCCCGCTGTAAACCTGCGAGATTGCGTGCTTGTGCTTGTGCTGTCTACTACTGACGTAAATTGAATCACTTACCATTACACTCCCACCTTGATCGTTGGTAATTGACGTACGTTCTCTGGAGTCTAGACTTAGTGTTGGTGTCTAGGGGACCGTGGTCTCATGTAATTATGTGAGAACAGTCGATAGGGGGAGGGGGGGGCACTTTGACCTTTTGCTGAGCTTGATGAGGTTATAGTGGTTGTCATGGCAATTGGAAAAGACAGCGTCGCCATGGCTACAGTGTGTTCGTTCGATGAAAATGTTCGAAAATTGTTTTTGAGGTAATAAATTCACTAAAATAAAAAAATCCTCTGTTATCGCGATTCAGAAAAATAAACAATTTTGATTCGGGAAGGAACAGGAATGAGGTGGGCTAGGTTCATACAAATGAATGAAATTATATCTTCAGTATGTTTGGATGTTTATAACTAGGAAATCGCTTAAGTCCCCCGCGTTGTTGGATGAGCGTAATTGGTGCATTGAGCTGCCATGTGTTAGGGCGGATTTTCTGTTGTTCTGTGAAAAAATTATTACTAAACTTGAAGATTTTTTTAAAATTAAATTAAATTTTAAAAAATTAACTAAAATTAAAAAAAAATTAACTAAAATTTTAATTTTTTTTTAATAATCGCAATTTTAAAAAGGAAAAAAATCGTAATATTAAAATTTTTGATAAGAAATAATTATTCGATTGCGCACAAATTTTACACGAATATATTTATTTATAAAATTAAGGTTCTGTGAAAAAATCATTACAATCGAATAAAGCATGTAGGTGAATAAGCCGAAGAAATTAAAAACAAACAAAAACGTAAAATTGCGATTTTCGTAAAAATAGTTTTTTTGATAACGCTCAAATTTCACATTGAATATATCAATTCATGAAATAAAGGTTCTGTGAAAAAATCATTACAATCGGACAAAGCATGTAGGTTTTGTAAGTCGAAGAAATTTAACGAAAAAAATCGTAAAATTGCGATTTTCATAAGAAATAACTTTTCGATTGTGCTCAAAAACGTGGTAGTTCTAAGTTCAGAGATTTTGAAGACCTCCATAAAATTTCAAACGTAAATCGGAGTATCGGTATAGCCGGAATAGTGATAAAAAAAAAACAAAAATAAAGAAAGAAAGAAAGAAAGAAGAAAAAAAAACATTCCGGATTTTTTCTCCAGTGTAGTGAAATGGAATCTTCGCTTCGCTCGCTAACGCTCATCCAATTATCCTTTCGATTTAAAATACCCAATCTTAGATTTGCAATGTCAGAATTAATTTACGATGGTGTTGGTGCAAACAGAGTTGGCTTGGTATGCTTTAAATTGAAAATCAGTTACTTGTCTGAGTGGGTAGACTCTAAATACGAATGTTTTATATTTATTATTTTATTTCTATTGTTTTTGTAATTTTGAGCAAAATTGTTGCTATTTCCGGTTACCCCTAAAGATGGCACACAGCACCGTTTGTTACTTATGAATGATTCTAAAAAAGTAACATTGTCTTTAATTTGAAACGTTTTAGCACGTTTAATTGTGGGTGTAACCTTTTAATGCATACAATGTCGGGGTGGTAAAAGTGAAGCCAAGTTTACTTTGAATGACTTTTCTGTTTATTTTCTAAAATGTTAATTTCTGTTAAATTAGTAATACAAACATGATGAAGATAGGATATTCTGGCTGCCTTATTATTTAGAATTCTTCTGGTAGTAATTGCTAATCGAATGGCTAAAGCCTAGAATACCCTCGTACCTGTGACCCCCAAGTAGCCGAGCCTGCCATGGGAATGCCTCGCAGTTCGGCATCTGGTAAACACAGCACACCGACCGAGGATAATTGTATAATTGCCGGCGAATCGGTTCACTGGTCAAAGCAGCTGACCTCCTGGGATCTGTACGTAGTATCTGCATAGACGACTGGCCCCGAGCCAGCTGGTGATCGAACCCGCAGCCATAAAGAAAGAAATAAATCTGGAAAGTCCGGGAAAATGTTTAAATTCCCGGAATTTCCTCCTTCAAAACTCTCTAAAACTAGCCAAATGGTATCTATAAAATAACAAATATTTCAGGGGCCACGACCCCTAGCCCCCTTTTTGATGTGTTTTATTGTCACTGCCAATCATAATGTTAATCGTTTCTCTATTTTACCAATCAGTAAAATTTTTAGCCGGTTTTCAACATGAAAATCTGGCAAAGTCAGAGAATTTAGTAACCTAAAGTTCGTCCACAATTCCTGAATATATTGATGTAGTTAGTTGGTCGGTAACGATAACTTTGTTTCTCGCGTAACAAACTTCAGTGTGTCACTGTCAGTGTCTGCGTATCGCTGTTTTATAGACACGATTTCAAACCGTTGAATTGTTGCTATCTTCTTACTAAACCAAAGTGTCTGTTGCGCATCTCACTTGAGATGAACAGCCCCCCGGTTGTTTGTCTGTTGCCGAGACGTGTACGTGCTGAAATATGCATCGCTCCAGGCCGCAACTCTGAGCTAGGCAATCTCTCCTGTTCTTCTTCCCTCTTCTTCCCAGGGGATGAGGGGTGTGTTGGGATCTTCCTTGGTTCTTTATCTCACGGTCTATCAGAGAACAGTGTTTGTTTTGTATACTGCAACCTGAGGTTACGGGTTCGAAACCTTCGCGCGCAAGGAGAACGAGTTATGTATAAGATTTTGACAATTGTGTTTTTGTCGTGTTTATGCCACTACATTGCGCTCAATGGCGAACAAATGAATTCAAGAAATCACGAATAGTATTATATATTTAAAGGGAAATAGTAGTATGTTTTAGTCAAATTGTAACGAAATTAATTTATTTGGTTGGTTGGTATCGTATCGTATTGATCAACAAATACGATTTTTTTGTTCTTCATCGGTAATGGGAAGACGATATTGAAAAACGCTTTGCATTTTCTTCAAGACCTAGAGAATCTAAGAATAGTTTACGCTACTAATTAATAAAAACCTCAGTCATGACCGTTACCAAAACTCGCGAAGTACATTTTGATAAAATAATAAATATTCCTTTGCTCAAAAAGTAATTGAATCGTTGTTTGCGGTTAAATATTTATTTTGAATCGAGTAGGGTAGGGGCCGGGCCTACTTGAGATATCGACTGAAAGTAAGAAACTGCTGGGAGAGCTTTTCTTATCTTTATTTACGGGAATTGCCCACAACTTCGCCACCTGAGAACAGGAAGTCTCGCTCGTCGAGGATTATTGGGAAACACGACCGTGACAATCGACTAATCCAGATTGAAAAGAAATCCTCTTGTCCGGGAACATTCCCTGGAATCCCCCACCCTAAGAGTTCGATATATCGAAGTGAGGCTTCAAGTTACACCGAACTGGACAATCTGAAAAAAGTCAGGAAATCGATAACAGAAGTCAAAATGGAATGGTCAGGGAATTGAATGTAATAGAAAAACCTTGAAAAGTCGTGGAAAATAGGAATGTATTTTACATACTACAGGCGTACTCAAACAATATTTCACCGAATTTATGATGATTTTTTGCGACGCCAAGAACAGAAAGAAGTTGCTTATCTAGTTTTAAGATTTAATTTTGTTGCTTCGAGTCTGGTATCGAAAGTGGCGTGTATGACGTCCTTTGTCCAACACATCTTCAAGTTCGATACGTCTCGAAGTGGCGCCGTGTTTTTTCGATATATCTTGAAGTAACGCCGTATCTTTTGTTCGATATATCTCGAAGTAACGCCGTATCTTTTGTTCGATATATCTCGAAGTGGCGCCGTGTTTTTTTTCGATATATCTTGAAGTAACGCCGTATCTTTTGTTCGATATATCTAAAAATGACGCCGTCTTTTGTTCGATACATCTCGAAGTCTTTGTCCCCGAGATCGAGATGATGGATGATGTCGGCGTCACGACACCGATCTAGGGTGGGGGAGTACACCGCATTGATTTCCGCCGCCCCCGACCACCCCAACCCCACCCCCACATCTTCTAGAAAGCGAAGAGACCTACCGTCTCGCGATAATATTTACCCCAGACTTTGAGAGCGAACACGATATGAAAGCGCGAATAAAAACCAACCCATTCACGTCACTTTATCGCATCCGTCTTTTGTCTTGACTGTCTGGCTAAGCGCTAGATTACGAGACTCTAAAAAATTGTGAACTTATTCGTTTTGATTACTTTCCCATCACCGAAAATTCTGACTATTATTAATTAAAGCAGACACTGAAAATCAGTAGTAGCAAGTAAGTGTAATATTATCTGTAGTAGTAGGTACAGTGAGTACAAATAATAATGCATATTTTTTCATTTTATTAATACCGTACCTTGTTGAACTTCTTCTCAACCAACAGCAAAACTCTTAATTTTTTATTATAAGTTTTATATTTCAATAACCAACAATTTAGTATTGATCGAGTTCTGGCCGTACATCTCTAGCATTCTCCGGCACGCACTTCCACGAACTATTTGTCTGTTGTTCTATTTGTCTTGTACAGTTGTCAGCTTGTTCAATTGCTACCTACCTAATGACTGGGTAAATAGCTATAAACTTTCTGTTTACAAGTAGCCTAGCTAATGACATTTCTCTGAAACTGGGAGTTTATCAAAACCGCGGTATGCTTTCTTAATGCAAATAATAACTATACTGCGTTATACACATACAGGGCAGGGCGCTTTTGGCTCAGGGAGTTGTTCTTGACTTACTATCAAAACAATTCGACATTTATTCTAAAAAAATCCTTTAAATAAATCAAATAAATTCGTATTTAGAGTCTACCCACTGAGTCGCAGAACTGATTTTCAGTGGGGGACATTAAATTTATAGTCGACCAAGCCAACCCTGTAGGCGCCGACACTATCGACGAGCGAACAATGACCAATTAAAAACCGGCATATATTTAAGTAGGAAACACCGATCAATCAAGCTGGACACGATTCCACTCGCGGACAGCACCAGAATCAACAAGGCTTATTCGGAACAACCTTAGAATGTATGTGCCTCGTTGCTAGGACGGCTCCAAAGTCACCATTAACAAACTCCTAAGCATATAGTTGTATTGTTGAGTTTTAATGATAATTTGAAACGTATACCTACATAGTACGTAAAACAGCGAATTTGTCAATATTGAACGGTCGAATTTCCTTACTTCTCGATGATCGGTGATTTTTTAATGTTCTCTTGTTTTTTCCTGTACACTTCAATAACAATTATTTACAGTATATTACAACTCTCAAAACGCAACCTTCCTTGCATTTCAACTGGTTATATTTCGTTGCCTTTCTTCCTCTAAAATGTACAAATCAATTGAGCTCGTTTCCATTTAATTCATCAATACGTATTTCAATTCATCTACTACACTTTTAAATATTTTATACGCCTTTCTGAAAATGGATCTTCTGGGTCCGATCCCAAGTAATATTTCGATGTCGATTAACCTCTCATTCTTGCCTATCGCTCAATTCTTTTCAGTTCAGATGATCCTATACATATGATCCTATACATATAGAACCAAGTCATTAATTAAGACCCGAGGTTGTTCGGAAATTGACAAACGTCCTCAATACTCACGCAATAATTTATACCCCCTATATAACTCGTCAGAGCGTGGCTTTATAATGATCGACCTCCCAATCAATCCTGCTCTTGATCCACCAGCTCGCGATACCACTATCAGCAGTGCCACCTTGACGGGAATGATAAGACGTAAGCATACTCGGAAAGCTGACTGGTGAGGCAACAATCAACACATTCCATACCGAGTATTGTTTAACAATAACAACACTACTGCGTCTTGGTAAAGGGTGATGTGTTCTGATGTGAGTCAGATGTTGTGGGTTGGGCTTTAGCTCGTTGAGAGTGAGAATGTTTTGCATCGTGGTGTTTACCTAATGCAAAGAAGAATTTGCAATGTAAGCTTGACAGAGGTCGGGAATTTCACAAGGCAAATGTTAGTTTAGTTTTTACAATTATTTCGTAATTCATATTAGTTTATTTAATTATTTCGTTCATTTCTTTCTTCAGTATTCTATTCATTAGAATTATAATAATGATATTTAAAAATGATAATGATATTGATATCAAATATAATAATGATAACCTACGTATAGCAATAAATTCTTCAGTTTATTCTTTCACATCCCTAGTAAAAATGTCAGTTGTTTACTAACTGCTATTTGGGATCAAACCAACCGATCTTAATTGATATCAGTTGATCTAGCTAATTTTAACAAAACCTATTGGTCAGGTCAGGTGCTTCACTGCTATAGGAACAGCTGGCACCCTGATTTGTTCATTTGTTGATTTGACACGACAATAATCAATTGGCGACCAGTTGATTGGTTGTCCGTATTGTCCCAATTGTTGTGCCAAACATCAAACGGTCATCCACTGATTTTTTTCTTGACATATGTTCAAAAGTCAAAACGAACGAAATATCCGGTGCATCCCGGAATTTTGGGTACTTTTGTATTTTCACACACAATTCGTTTCAACCCATTCATTAAAAAAATTGTTCCCATCTCCTCATTTGGACTGTGTGGGAAATATGTAGGTAGCCTACGCAACAGATCAGCTTTATACCAGGGGGTAAAACAATACGACAAAACATATTTAATTAATTTACATTTGAATGGTGGAATGAAATAGATCGCACTGTCCTTCAAAAGGATAAATACTAATAATAAACACTATATAGGTTTACACAGTGCACATATTCACATTGCACAATTCTAATTAGATATTATGTTGAAAACAAAACCCTATGGTAAAACAAAACACGCCACAATAAAATGCAATGCCTCGACAAATATGTTTGCCTCTGGTTGCTGCAAATCGCGTTTCCCTGGTTTTTGTTCGATTGTGTTTATATTTGAAAAGAGCGAGCTCACAGCAATCCTGTGAATGTGAAAATGTTGGCCGTTGGGGAATTGAGACGTGGCAGGGTATTGGATAAATGCGCGAGTATTGTAGTGTGTAAACCACATGAAACAATCATCGCTCATCGGCATTTGTCGGGAGTTGATGGTAACTAATGGAGCTGTCTGTCTGTCTGTCTGTCTGTTCTGTCTGTTCTGTCCGTCTGTCTGTTCTGTCTGTCTGTTCTGTGTGTCTGTTCTGTCTGTTCTGTCTGTCTGTCTGTCTGTTCTGTCTGTCTGTCTGTCCTGTCCGGTCCGGTCCGGTCCGGTCTGTCTGTCTGTCTGTCTGGTCTGGTCCGGTCTGTCTGTCTGTCTGTCGTGTCAGCCATTGAAGAGATGGACACTCCCATAGGATGTGTTGTGTATTGTTGGATTCATGCTTTATTTATATGGTTGCACAGATCATTCGTAAATAGTCATCAACTTCTCCATCAAGCTCGATGTCAATACAAATATCATCTACACGGCTATATCAAATTATTTATTCTGTTTATAGATATGGCGGTTGTGTACTCCTTATTTTGTATATATTGTACCTGGTTAGTTATTACAACGTCTGAAACTGAATTAGCGTTAGTTACGATTCCAAAAATAGAAGTTGATTGTGTTTAGTTTGACAAACATTGAGTGCAAACCAATGAAAGTCAGGTGCAAAAATTAATTTTGTTTTGTTTGTCTGCAATGACAGTTTGATGTCACAGCCTCATCAATCGTTACTAACGGCAGCCCTGCGGAACAACCTCCCCATAAGCTTACGGACGAGGGATCGATATGACTTCGCCGACCCGCACCTCAAGCTTTCCCTACACGCGTGTACGCTACATACACATGAGTTTTACACTCAATCACCCACATCCGATTCAATTTGGATTCGTCCGTTTTGGCCATTGGTTTCGAGGGCTTTTGTGTGTACAACAACATACTAGGCAACCCCATTTAAATAGTTTGATTCATTAATTTGTGTTCACGTTTGAATGTATGTTGTGTTGTGTGTTTCATTTTGTCTAACTCTGGTATTTTCTTCTTTTTCAGGTGAGTACTCGGAAAGTGGAGGTTGCGCTCTTCGTAGCAGAGGTCTCTGACCTTGAGGATCTCTCTAAACCTACCCCACAGTAAGTCAATCGGACATCATTTGAGGCAAGTTGTGTTTGCGCGGGCCATCATCAATGTCATGCTAGCAACATTGAAGTATTTATATAGTCACCTCGAAATATATTCTAGGGCTCAATATAAACAAAGTGAACCAAATTTGAGTGCGATGTACAAAAAAACTCTGAAAGTGATGATAGTAACTATCTCTCAGCTGTTCTCAAAAAACACACGGAATATTTTATAAGGAAATTCATTGTTGTATCTGGAATTACTGTGTAAAATAGTTCAATGTGTGTTTCGACAAAAATGTATCAAATATAGGAGTTCTGGTGATTTGTAACTTTACCTAGAACATGCACTTATGCCCCTTGGGTTATATTCACACAACAATTCAACTCTCCACTGCCGCTAAACTAAACGCTTCCGTCTTGTGCAGCCATCTTCAGCATCGTGTTGATGAATTGGTCCACATTTCTTCTCCGCGTAGTAAATAATCGGGTCGTCGTCCTAGTCCTGGCTGGGTGTAGCAAATGAAGTGTTTCGGTTGTTAGTGGAGAGGAGAGGAGATAGCTGTTTCATTAGCTCGCGTCGCCCGCGGCTGAGCCACGTTATGCACAGAAGGAGAAGGAAGATGAGACACTAGTGTGGGCTGGGGTTCCGGCGTTCTCTTCGTAGACCTCCACACGGCGACGTAAACGTAATTTGTTTTTCAACTCAATTTGTGTATTTCATTTTTGTAGATTTTCATTCGTGGTCACTAAACAGGAATTATCATGGCTCGCAAAGTAACTTTTCTACCATTAAAAAATATGAAAAATAGGACTTTTAAAACTGAGCTTATATATATTTTTTAAATACACCGATACGGGAGGACGCTAATGATGGAGCGAAGCTACTAACTTAGCCAACTTAAGAGGGTATGCTGAGCTTGGCCCAACTCAAATGCGCGCAAACAGGTGTTGATGATTTCTGCTGAACGGTTGGTAATATCAATGCCAAATTTTGAATGGATGTTAATAAAGTACTTTTATATTGATATCCGTAATTGGTTGCACAAAATAAGCGTTAAAGATCCATTGCGAGACATAAGTTCAAAACGTGAAAAAATGGGAAATCCAAAACATGGATTACAATTCTGGAAATTCCCACCAAACCGTTTATCTCACGATAAAACCAAATTAACCTGCGCGTTCACATTGATTTAAACGTTGGGTTCCATTATGAAAATTTGAGTTAAAAAAATCTGTTCACTTGGAATAAATTCCCGAAGTTGACCAAAATTGAGTAAATTTTTGTGATTTCACTAAATTTTAATTCAAAATCAATGAATTAATTTAGGAATACGCGTAATGGATAACATAGATTTATTCTTTATAAACGTTAGTGTGAAATTTGATAATGGTGTTATAAACCGTTTACCCAAAAAATCCAGAAAGCTGAGCGCTTAAACTCGCCTCCGTTCTAGCCTCAGCATACCCTCTTAAGGTGGCGAGTGCAAAGACAAAAGAGATATTATACAATAATAAAATGCGTTCTGTTCGTGCAGTCAAATTTCGCTGTTGATGGAGTGTCGGATATTTTGAAAATTTTTGAAAACGCTAGTTCACCCCCCCCCCCCTCGACTTCAATGGTCACCAAAAACATTCAGTGTCATCCTTGTTGAAGGGCAAAGTCAACAAAAAACGCATGTCAATCGAATATCGTTGCGGACGGACAGACAGAAAACTATCGAGCTTCGCTTCCTTGTATATTTTCGCCATTGTCTGATTGACGACTGCAGGTATCTTTATAGAGAACTAACAGTTACATTATAACTAGGAAAACGCTTAAGTCCCGCCGCGTTGTTGGATGAGCGTAATTGGTGCATTGAGCAGCCATGTGTTATGCGAATTTTTTGTTGTTTTGTGGCAAAATCATTACATAATTGAAATTTTTTTAAATTAAATTAAATTAATTAAAAATAAATAATTTAAAAAAAGAAAAAAAGCGTAAAATTGCGATTTTTATAAGAAATAACTTCTCGATTGCGCTCAAATTTAACACTTATCTATTAATTCATAAAATAAGGGTTCTGTGAAAAAATCATTACAATCGGATAAAACATGTAGGTGTTATAAGTCAAAGAATTGTTTAAAACTAGGAAAACGCTTAAGTCCCGCCGCGTTGTTGGATGAGCGTATATGGTGCATTGAGATGCCATGTGTTACGCGGATTTTCTGTTGTTCTGTGAAAAAATCATTATTTAGTCGAAGATTTTTTTAAATTAAATTAAATTAAATAAAAAATTAACTTAATTTTTATAATTAAATTAAATAAAATTAAAAATTAACTTAATTGTTTGAATTTATCGTAATTTTTTTTAAAGAAAAAAATCGTAAAATTGCAATTTGCATAAGAAATAATTATTCGATTGCGCTCAAATTTAACACGAATATATTAATTCATGAATTAAGGTTCTGTGAAAAGATCATTACAATAGGATAAAGCATGTACGTGTTATAAGTCAAAGAATTGTTTTAAAAAAGAAAAAAAAAACGTAAAATTTTGATTTTCATGAGAAATAATTTTTCGATTACGCTCAAATTTCACATGATTATTTTAATTCATAAAATTAAGGTTCTGTGAAAAAATCATTACAATCGGATAAAGCATGTAGGTGTTATGAGTCGAAGAAAGTTTTTAAAAATCGAAAAAAAATCGTAAAATTGCGTTTTTTATGAGAAAAAAATTTCCCGATTGCGCTCAAAAACGTGGCAGTTCTAAGTTCAGAGATTTCGAAGGCCTCCATGAAATTTCATCGCAATCGGAGTATCGGTTTAGCCGGAATCGTGTTAACAGACACACAAAAATACAGAAAAAAAAAAAAAAAAAACATTCCGGATTTTTTTCTCCAGTGTAGTGAAATGGAATCTTCGCTTCGCTCGCTACGCTCGCTACGCTCATCCAAAAAGAAAAAACCTGTAAAATTTCGATTTTTATGATAAATATTTTTTCAATTGCGCTCAAATTTCACACGAGTATCTTAATTCATAAAATAAAGGTTCTGTGCAAAAATCATTAAAATCGAATAAAGCATGTAGGTGTTATAAGTCGAAGAAATTTTTAAAAAATCGAAAAAAATCGTAAAATTGCGATTTTCATGAGAAAAATTTTTCCGATTGCGCTCAAAAACTTGGCAGTTCTAAGTTCAGAGATTTCGAAGGTCTCCATAAAATTTCATCGCAATCGGATTATCGGTTTAGCCGGAATCGTGTGGACAAACAGACAAAAATACAGAAAAAAAAAAAAAAAAAAAAACATTCCGGATTTTTTTCTCCAGTGTAGTGAAATGGAATCTTCGCTTCGCTCGCTACGCTCATCCAATAATTGATTTACCTATGTCCGTCGGTGTGATACTATCTGGAATTAATAATACGAAGTGCTTTTGTCCTACGGCAACCAGTAAAAAAAGTTTTTTTTTTTTGATAACAACTGATTCCGAATATGTCTCAGTATGTTTTAACAAGTAGCCGAAATTAAATAATTGGAGGACAATGTTATATTTCTCGATGTGATGTTTCCAGTATATTTACATTTACAATTTACATAATATCGAACCGTATGTTCGAATTTCTTTGCATCCAGCTTTTTATTAGTTTTATTTAGCATTTCATGAGATGAATCTTTAGTCCCAAGGGCATCTCGCACTCGCTCTTTCTCGGAAGTTGGGACAGACTTTCCCTTTAGATAATTCTCTCTCCGTTTCACGCCCTCTGCGCACTTCTTGGAACATAGGGGCTGCAGATCACGCTTTGAGTATGTACCCATGCTCATCAAGCAGTCAAGCAGACAATCTCTCTCCTACATGAGCTCAATCATTATTTCTAGCATCTTCGTGCTCTCTCTCGTTTTAATAATCTTAAGATACCTATTTAAATATGTTAAATTTAATATTCGATAAGAGAGCGCGCACATTCATTGGGATCAATACGAACAAGGCTTGCGATTGTTTCCATTATACAAACATTAGAAATACACTTTTAAAAAAAGAAAAAAAATCTTTTGATTATGGCTAAATCCAATTTTTTCGATCCAAATATCATGCCCACACGAAATCAACAATTTGTGTTTGATAAATTTGCGAATCACTCGCGATTTAAAATACTCTCCACTCCACACAAATTCGCACAAATTCACAGATCGTATGCTAACTAAAACTGAATTAAGTAAGTTTTGTAAATAAGACACGACTTCAAATTAATTGCGCAATCTCTTTAATTTTCATTCATTTTATAAATCACATTCACTCAGATTGCAACCAATCTATCGTGTTGTCATATGTTGAACATATTTTTTGCACCAGTCAAACAAGAAATGCGAGGGTGAGTTCATGAAATTGACCTTTAAACCGCTTTTCGATATTGGGCTTGATGGAGGGGGGGAGGGGAATGCGTCACAGACCAGCAATGTTGCCCTGCGGCTAAAATACTTTCAGTTCTTCTGAAACTAACAGAAAGTTTTCGCCGAGTTTTGAGATTTCTCGATAAGGCAGGCGATAGTTTTTGAAGATCGGTTTTAAAATTGTTGGCGATTTGTAAATTGGCAATTTGCGTGCGTATTGGATTTTTCTTATGCCAAAGGTGTGGGAACTTCAACTCGATATTGCTGTTACAAATATATGTGCTTATATACGGAGAGTTCTTTACATGCAATAGCTAAAAAGTAAATGGCAAATATATAAAAGATTTAGTCCTATTTCGAAATGTCTCCACTCTTGTGAATCTGAAGGTCTTAATTCTCTGCAATATCTCAAACACACATAAAGTTATATACACTTTTTCCGAATCGTATATTTCGCTTTCCATTAAAACTGAACAATAAGTATATGTATTTTCTTTTGAAATATAAATATTACAAATTTGTTTTATATAAACTGCCAAAATCTAATTTTATACTTTGTTTGTTTTAGCCATCGTAATAATTTAAAACATATTTTGTCTTCTCATTTTCCACGTTTAGTCAAATGCAAGCGTAATAAAATATTGAAGAGAAGCAAATTTCGCAGAAATGTGCGACGGAAAACGTCCAAATGGCAGTTTAGGTCTCTTTTTAATACCAAAATTAGTTTTGGTGGTTGTGTCATCGTGGAGTTTGGTGCTTATATCCGCTTATTCTCGTACTAAAGGTAAAGGTAGGCCTACTAAAGTGTACAGTTGCCTACAGTACTGCATACATAATACCACGCGTCTACTCGTTCATGCGACAAACTCCCCAATTACACACGCTCCCATTAGCCCGCTAACAACAACCTCCCGGGACGCCCTCTTGATTACCATGCAGACAATGCGGCCGCACTGCACTCGCACTTACTCTTGACGTTTATTGTCAGCAACTGATTCGAATCTTATTCAAGACAAAAGGTAATATTTTTGTGCGCGGCCTTAATTAAAATTTACAGTTTGGCGAATGAAGTCGCTGGCCTCTCCAACACCATCAGTGTTTGCGATTATAATCATTTATTAGCGTCAAACTCTTGTTTTGAACTAAATTTAGGAAAAATGTTCCATTTTTGTTATTTTTCTCAACTTTGAGTTTTGGACGTGCAACGTTTCTGATCACAATCCTATAGAATCTAAAGGAAGTTATATCATTATGCCTATTCTATACACATTGGTTTTGAACATATTTATCGATTATATTATAATCCTACGAATATTTGTAAAAAAAAAACTATTTAAATTTAGTCAATTTGAATTTAAAAAGTGGTACATAATTTTGGATTGTGTATCGTCGTCGTTTACAGAGAGTTCCCACTAGGCCTACATGCTAGATTACGAAATGACGGAATGACCAATAATGAGAACGTTTCACGAATCAAAATTTGTTCCAAAGTTCGACATTTCAAGCTGCGATGTCTAGGCCAACTCAAAATAATGTCTAGGGCCCTACGTACAAAAATGATTTTTACAATCAGCACATTGTATTCTACAGTATGGACACGTGTTTATAACTCATTGGAGTACCATTTCATTTATTTAGAAATTCAGGTTATTATGTTACTATATTATGAAATTGTAATTTTTCTGATAATTTAATACTTTTTATCGGGGCAATATTTTAAACAGTTTGGCCACTTTTGGGTTTGACTTAGCCCAGTAATTTTAAATAAAACAGTTATTTTCTTTGCTTGGCTGGAAATATGTTTTTACTGTTTTTTCTCATGTGTAAAATTTTTGTAGTTTAAAAATTGAGCATGTTTGTTAGCCTTTTTTAAATTTCTGAGATTTTCAAATTTTCTCTGTTTTTATTCCTTTCCACCCTTGGATTTTGGATCATAAATAGAATTCATTCTAGCCATGCGATTCACAAGATTAAAAAAAAAATTGAACAACAACCTTTTTTAAAATCGAGCAATTTTTTTCGAAATTTTGTAGGGCCTTTTGTATTTTTGCATCCCTTAAAAGTTCCACCTAAATATGACTCGTCCAATGGGTTACATTATTGTGAATATATAATCCATTCAACTGCGAGTTGCTTCTCTATCAATGAACCACATCTCTCTACTGTTAGATGGAGAGATTGCAAGGCGCCGCTTATAGACGCGCTAAACACCTCTTGGCAGAGCGAGTTTTGAAATCATAACAAGCTCATGTGGTGAGCACTGTGTTGGCAACGAGGCCGGTAATAAAATTAGCAAGGGTGGGGTGTGTGACCGGTGTCCAATGTTTCTTACCTAATGACGTAGTAAAATAAATTCAGACTGTTTTATTAGACGGTTCAATGTTTCACTCTATTTACTAAGTGTCAAGGGCAACAGAGATTTAAATCATGCATTTATATCGATAGTAAAATACCATGAGGTATTTAATTAATTGAAAACGATCATCATTGATGCATTGGTATTTGGTAGCCTAATTACGGTAAAAGTAGAATAATCGAAAAACACTGTCTTTCGTCCCGTAGTTCATACAAGATTTTAATCCCAAAAATTACCATGTTTGTTTTTGGATGAGCGTAGCGAGCGAAGCGAAGATTCCATTTCACTACACTGGAGAAAAAAATCAGGAATGTTTTTTTTTTCTTTCTGTATTTTTGTCTGTCTGTTAACACGATTCCGGCTACACCGATACTCCGATTGCGATGAAATTTTATGGAGGCCTTCGAAATCTCTGAACTAAGAACTGCCACGTTTTTGAGCGCAATCGAAAAATCAATTCTCATGAAAATCGCAATTTTACGATTTTTTTAATTTCTTCTGCTTATAACACCTACATGCTTTATCCGATTATAATGATTTTTTCACAGAACCTTAATTTTAAGAATATATATATATTCGTGTAAAATTTGTGCGTAATCGAATAATTATTTCTTATGAAAATTTCAATATTACGATTTTTTCCTTTTTTAAAATTACGATTAATTAAAAAAAAGTCTATCTTTTATTTAATTTGATTAAATTTAAAAAAAATTCAAAGTTCAGACTTTTTCACAGAACAACAGAAAATCCGCAAAACACATGGCAGCTCAATTCACCAATTACGCTCATCCAACAACGCGGCGGGACTTAAGCGTTTTCCTAGTTATATATTTTTGATCCTCACTTTTTTTTTTACCGAATATCAAAAACCAAACCCACCCAACCATATAAAAATGTAAGAGTTTACCAAGTCAATTCATTTTGATCTAATTTTCCAAAGCTCTTATTTTGCCCTAAATGCCACCTGGCGCTATCATCCCCCAATATCAATAACTTTTAGTGCCTCCAACCAAGCTAAATGGATGTATATCTCTGTTGTGGACCTCATCCCGGCAAATGTTTCCACTCTGCTCTAATGAAACATTTTACTGCTCTCGGCTCTCTCTGTCTAGCTCTCTGTAATCCCCTCGCGCGACCTGCGCTAAACTGCTGATGCTACAGCGGCTGGTATCGACTCCACGACCTCTCACTCCCGAGGCATTCGGTTTTACTGCCCTAGAGCGGCGCACAATAAGGTCAGCTCAGAAGCTCGTTGCACAGAGTTAGAACCCATGAGCTGAACTGAACTGGCCAGTTCAAAAAGTTAAGCACACTACCAAACTCATTGGAAACATTGACAGTGATTGGCTCTTACTGATTCCATATCCCGTCGATGACCTGCAATGACTGAAGTTTTGTTCCTAGATTTCCAGGTATTGAGTCCTCGGACATCCCTTCACAAATTGTCCTAAGCCTAACACCAATAGTTACCTGAAGAGGGACATGCATTGCACCCTGGGCAGGTTTCCACGAGAAATTAACATTTTCGTTCCAAACTATGCACAAACAGCATCAGCAACCACTTTAGATGTACGTCATGAATGGATGCGACTTTCATTTTAAAGACACCTAATAATTTTTTTGTTGCTAATTGGCCTTGTTGGTTCTTGCTCTGTCCGTGGGTGGGATCGTGTCCAGCTTCATTGATCGGTGTTTCCTTTTTAAAAGACTGGTCTCTGTAGTTTAAAATTGTTCGCTCGTCTATGGTGTCGGCGCCTACAGGGTTGGCTTGGACAGCTTTAAATTAAATGACCCCCACTGAAATAGGTCTGGTCTAGGGTGACTGAGTGGGTATACTCTAAATGCACTTTTTTTAAAGTTATACAAGCGGTTTCTAAATTTGGTTCGCGCGGTAGCCGGCGTTGTCAAACCGCAGGTTGAGCTCCAGGGTTCAAACCCAGAGTATTACATACTTGGGTCAGGTCATCTCTAAAGGCAAGGTTTATTCTCATTGTCTCTGTGGTTGGCCTGGCATCGTTCTAGCTAGGCAGTTACCACCGTCTGCTGGGGTTTAGTGGTGAACTGACCTACATGGACAGAGAGGGGTTTAATGCAATCAATACTGATGTGGTAATGTTGCTCTGAATGAGAGTCGAACTAGACCCTCCTGCTTTACCAACAATACCAACGAGATCCATGTAAAAAATTATTATAATTCTAACTTCCAACTTTT
Source organism: Sweltsa coloradensis (assembly GCA_024449915.1). Lineage (NCBI taxonomy): Eukaryota > Metazoa > Arthropoda > Insecta > Plecoptera > Chloroperlidae > Sweltsa > Sweltsa coloradensis. The sequence goes on from JAMZAV010000696.1 coordinate 654,793, forward strand.
TTTTTACAAATGTTTAATGTCCATTTAAAAATCGTTTAATCGCCACATACCGCGAATTTCGCATACTTTGTTGACCATTTTTGGATCTCTAATTTTCCTCTAAGCAATTGGAACCTTTAGAATCTAGACATTGTTCATGGAAGGTTTGTCTATCAGAGAACATTTCAAATATCCTGCATAAGTTCAAATAAATAAAACATAAATAAAATCGTTTATTTAGAATACCCACTCAGACACACAACTGATTTTCAGTGGGGGACATTAATCCAAAGCGAAGCGACCAAGCCAACCCTGTAGGCCCCGACGTGATCGACGAGTGAGTGAGCGATAACCAACCAGCAAAGATCGATATTTTTTAATAAGAAATACCCTAACAATCGGTGGTATGGATAGTGCGAACACCCGCGGATCAATGCCAGAATCAACAAGGCCAATTCAGAACAACTCTGAAATTTATTATGTGCTTCGTTGCTAGGACGGCTCCAAAGTCACCGTTTACAAATATCTAACCAAGAACTGATGGACTTAAGTCCAAATAAGAAGTTAAAAAACTTCTGCCTATAGCGGGAATCTAACCCTGGACCTTCTGCATTAGAAGCATGAGACGCTAACCACAATACCAACGAGCCACTCAATGATGTGTGCATTTAAGTCCATCAGCAGTTCTTCCTTTTGGCTGATTCTGGTGCTATCCGCGGGTAGAATCGTGTCCAGCTTGATTGCCCGATGTTTTTATAAATATGCCGGTCTCTATTAATTTTTCGCTCGTCGATGGTGTGGGCGCCTACAGGGTTGGCTTGGTCGGTTTTAAATTTATATCCCCCAATGAAAATCAGTTCTGTGACTGAGTGGAATAGACACTATAAATACGAATTTTAAAATAGTTAGTATGAAGATTTGCTGTCCATAGCGTTCCAGAAACCCTCGCATACCTTACTTTGCCAGAGCTCGTCCAACAGACTTTAATTTAACATAGTAAGTGAACTTAATTTGTTAATTAGAATCCACGTACAAAATGGAGCAGTTCGAACATAGTTCACTTTTCCAACTAATCACTAAGTGAAAACTAAAACTACGTGCTCTATAATTAAAACTTAATTAATTTACATTATTTTAAGTTTTAATAAGATGTAGGATACCTATTATCACTTTCTAAGATGCTTATTAAAGCTATACTAAAATTGATTATGCTTTTAGTGTGTACTCTACTCTGTCGTCGCGATGGAAAATGAGCCTACTTAGCATACTACCACTATGCTCCTCTATTCTAAGTTGTCGATGCAATTCTAAATACATTCTGTTAGCCTATGACATGTTGTTGATCAGTTGCTGTGTTATTTTAGTAAGGGTCCTTTTCAATTCATTAGCTAGCACCCCTATGAATCACTTTCTGTCCGTCCGTCAGTCCGTGTGTCACCGTGTGTCACGTATCATGGTAAAAACCGAACACGACGTCCGATTGACATGCGCTTGTTGTTGGCATTGCCCTTCAACAAGGCTGCTACAAGTTTGTTTTGGTCAGGGGGCTGGGGGGGGGGGGGGTAGAGCTGTCACCCTCGTCTCTCATCTTTGCTTTCACCATCCAAAGAGACAAATATTTCAACTCTGCACCCACACCAAGATATTTCAATCAATGCTGGAGGAATTGATGTTAGTATCTTTCTTCGACAATCTGTTGACTTACTTATAGCTTTGCTCACAGTTTAGGTACTGGCCCGTTCCCGTCCTTGAAAATAAGTAAAGCAGGATACTCTCTAGATGTTCTATACAGCCTACGCGATATAGAATGTAGAACCATCAGAGATGAGTGTCATAACTAGATGGTATTACCTTCCCTCCCCTCTACGTCACCAGGGCAAACACCACCAGTGAGTGACCAAACCCTCCGTGAATAGACTCTAGTTGATCTTTACACGTCCGGTTGGTACGTTGCCAACATGACGCACACAAATGTTCCTGGTTCGTAAGGTTGACTCAACTGCGGCGAGTCAAAAACCGACGCTATTTTTACCCCTCGCGCATATCTGCGCCTGAATCTGTTGGAGACGTGCTTGTGTATGTATAGTGCTGGCCACTTTGTAGCGGACGCGCTCGCACTTGCAGGGAGTGTGTACTTACTTCCCGGCTAGTAATAGAATTGTGTGTACTAAGCATTGTTCATTGTGCTGAAAGAATCATGGCCGAATCACTGATAGCCCCCGAGTCAATCTACTATTTCAACTCAATTTAGTCACTTTTTCAACAAAAAACAACAAGCTATAAATTCAATAAAAAACTCTTTGATAATATAGTTGTATCGCTACTATTTGTATATGTTTAAACCATTGATTTGCCAAGCTCGTCGGTCTCGTATTCTTCGTCATTCTCTTGCCGATACCAGCTCTCTCCACGTCCACCCCACTGTCAACCGGAGGTCAATCGTAATCGGATGGAGAGAAAGGTGCTGAATCTCTCCCTTCTATGTTATCATTATTTATACTGACTTTAGCGTTTTCCTAGTAATATGAAGAGAAAAATATATTTCAACTTGATTTTCTCCATAGAGAGACTACCTCACTTCTCCACCATCACTGGTTTGAATATAAAACGCTATCATAAAAACCTAAAAAAACATTAAACCATGGACTTAGAATAGTAACTGGATTAAACAGTATAATACTTTACGTACTTGGTGTTCGATTCGACTTCAATCGAACAGTCGACAAATAATGAGAATCGCCTCGCTACCATCACATCTAGTCTTCATTGTTGTCATATCTATTATGTTGATTTACAGCTATATAGTTGGTAATTGATTGTTCCTCTGGGAATTATTCATATTCTGTTTACTTATTTTGCGTTATCTTTATTGTCCCATATATAAATCAGTTTTAGGTCCACAACTCTAATATAAATAAAGCCCCCCCCCCCCCCCACTTCCACCTCCCCTTAATGAGTCACGTACAGGTTCGCCGTATCAACCTCCTAGCTCAAATGATTGTGATCCTCTACTCTCATGGCACTTCTAATTCTAGTGCTGTGTGCCCTAGGACAACAACACCTAACTAACACCAACTCCCTGAAGTCCCAATTAGCTAAGTTTCAAATCGCCGTATCAATCCCATCCCCCACTTGAACAAACAGTGGGTAGTTCTAGAACTCATCCCTTCTATGTTTCTTATTATACTGTTTAGCGTTTTCCTAGAAATATGAAGGAAAAATATGTTCACTGTGTTTCTACTAGAGGACTACTATTCTCCACATCAACTGTTTGTAATATAACGCTATCATAAAACCTAAAACAGTTAACCATGGACTTAGAATAGTAACTGATTAAACAGGTACTAAAACTTTACGTACTGGTGGTCGATCGCTTCAATCGAACAGTCGACAAATAATGAGAATCGCCTGCTACATCACATCTAGTCATTGTGTCATATCTATTATTTGATTTACAGCTATATAGTTGGTATTGATTGTCCTCTGGAATTATTCATATTCTGTTAATATTTTGCGTTATCTTTAAATTTTCCAATATAAATCAGTTTTTTAGGTACCACAACTCTAATATAATAAGCCCCCCCCCACACTTCCACCTCCCTTAATGAGTCACGTACAGGTTCGCCGTATCAACCTCCTAGCTCAAATGATGGATCCAGATCTCTACTCTCATGGCACTTTCTAAATCTAGGCTGTGTGCCTAGGACAACCAACACCTAACTAACACCACCCTGAATCCAATTCTATTTCAATCGCCGTATCAACCCACCCACTTGACAACATTGGTGTTCTAGAACCTACCCTTTCATTGACTCGTTTTACGTGTAGAAAATACAACGGTCAATTGTGTCCAGGGTGTCTATTTACTAACTCGTGTGCATAGTCGACCATTTAATTAAAAAATCTTACGCGGTATGTAAAAACATTTTACGTGTTACTGAAGCAAATGTTAGTAAGTTGTCACTATCGCTCGACAATTCTGCCGTCTGAGTTAGTAAATAGGCCCCCAGATAAGCCACTCGCCACGCAAAGTGGGGTAAAGTACAATAAATCAGATACAATGTCATCATGGAGGATTCCGTTTGATAATCAATATTTTCATTCGATTTATGATATTTTACAATAATACTTCAGCTTCTACCTCTGTCCCATGATAAGTACAACGCCAAAAATCACTTCGCTCACTAAAAGTGGAGATTGCAAAGAAAACTACGGTTAAATATGTATAATTCTATTGTTGAGACGGTAACTTTTGAGCCGTTAAACGCAACGAAACAGAAAATTGTAGAATTTTGCTCTCGACTGAAAATCTGTTCTTGGAGACTTAGTTGTCAAAGTTTCAATTTCCTTAAATTGGCCTTAGTTAAAAAAAAGTGTGTGGGGGAGGGGGCAGCAGAGATAGTGTGAGTCGTCTTCTCCCAGCTGTTTTGGTGGTGGTATTCCCTCGACACTAACTACCCCGTTTTCGCTGAGAGAGAAGAGTCACGTGACATGTCTACGTCCTACGAATAATACATGTCCGATATCGACGAAACGCTTTCCCTTCGCCGAACCGAGTAACTCAATAGGTCACCTCTCTGGGGAGGGGGTCGCCGATCATCCTCTATGACCCCGTCACAAACCACTTGTCGTTTGGTTGCGGCCTAACTGGGCATTGAACCGAAGTGATTTGATTAGGGAGCGATTTACTTTACGAACAATCTGTACAGTCTCTCTAAAAGAATTCAACCCCTAGGGTCTCATTGGGTCTGAATTGAATGGTAAATTGCGCATCTTGGGGCGGGCGCGGCTCAAACCTGACGCTGAGTATTTCGACTGCTGTACTTTTTTCTCGCTGAAAAATCAACATATTTTAGTTATGTTTTTTTATCTGTTAGAAAACTAAATGTGCATATCTCGTACATGGCTACGTTAGTTGTTTCTTGCGAGTCCTCGAAGTCCTAACAGAATGTTCACAATTCAGGTCAATGTTTGTGAATTTTTTGGATCATGCAAACAGGACCTCATCTGATTTATGAAAACAAGCCCTGGATAGGATAGGATGATTAGGATACGAGATAGGATAGGAAAATAGGATGGGATGGGATGGGATGGAATGGGATAAACTTCCCGGGTACGCAAAAGAACAGTTTGATTGGTGTACCTACCGAAGTTTAGTTCGAAAAGTACGAACCCATATTTTCGGCTATAGTTTCCCAGTGCTAGTTTGATTGTGATCTCGAACTTCTTGCAGTCGTATACAATGCACTCACGCACATACAACTTATGTTCAGAACATCATATTAAAATGTACATTTTATAATAATAATTTTATACAATCTAGAACTATTTTATCAACAAATGTTTTATTTCTTGTTACATACATCACCCCGGTTCAGGTAGGGTGCAGACCAGATGTCCCGGTTTTCCCAGGACAGTCCTGGTTTCTAGGTACCTACCAGTATCCCGAGATACACTATCCGGGACGTCCGGGTTTTCACTGAAGGACGTTTTTATAAATTTTATCGTCATTACACTTATTTGCTCGTCTCCAAACACCCATGTCATTGTAAATATGCACGTAATACGTCGTACTTTAAAGACTAAACAATATTACTTCTTCTTATATTGTGATTTTAGAGATAATTGTTTTAGTCCACTGGTGTGTAAATGATAAATTACAGAAGAGCGTCCTGTCTAACAAAATTCACTGAAAAAGCACTTTGCCTAAATTCAATCGAGAATTTTTTAAAATATTCTTCTCGTAAAAAGTGTGTTTTATACGAGGTCAAATTAACGGTTTCTGAAGAATAACCTACCCCCCCCCCCCTTAGCCCTTCCCGAAGTTCCGTGGCCCGGGTTTTTAGTTGTGCGATGGTTGTTCAGATGGTTGTTCAGATGCCCGCTTCGTGTGGCTCGTTGGTCTTGTGGTTAGCGTATCTGCTTCCAATGCAGAAGGTCCAGGGTTCGAATCCCGTTAAAGTAATAAGTGTTTTAACTTCTGATTTAGACTGGACTCCATCAGTTCTTGTCTTAGGAGTTTGTAAACGGTGACTTTGGAGCGTCCTAGCAACGAAGCACATAATAAATTTCAGAGTTGTTCTGAATCGCCTTGTTGATTCTGCGTGATCGCGGGTGTTCGCACTGTCATACCACTGATTGCTATATTTCCTATTAAAAAATATCGATCTTGTGTTATCGCCACTCGTCGATGCGTCGGCCTGCAGGTTGGCTTTCCTTTGATTAAAGTCCCCACTGAAATAGTTATAAAATGAGTGGGTAGACTCTAAATAAATTTATTATTTATTTTTAAGTTGTATCGCGAAGGAACGGGACCCACGCTAATAGTTCTGTTTATCAGATGAGCTCTTAATTACCTGACATAATCGTGACGAGCAGAGCAGCCTTGGGGCGATTAGGAGACCGAAAACAAGAGATTAATATCATGCCGACCTGTTGAAGGAATAATACCTGGTAACCTCATTGACTACTGATTGATGATGAGTGTTGTGTGTGTTGGCAACCATGTGGGAGGGTGGCGGATCAAGATGAACACATATGCCACTAAGATTTATTTTACACTAATAACCAACCAGGCAGGATCTGAACCATGATTGAACTGCTAAATAACCTTTCTCTGGATTTGATGATGATGAGTAGGGAGGGATAGATAGCTATGAAAGACAATTACAAAATAAACACCTTATTCGGGATTCGAACCCACGTTCTCGTAAGCCTTACACTTCGGATCAGCTCCCTAATCGTAATGAGCCACCGCGGACGGCCTCTGATTGGAAATATTGAAGTAAAAATATTTTTCTATGGCATTCAACGAAATTGATGCTATAGTTACATACTAGGAAAACGCTAAAGTCGTAAAAGTACGATATTCATGAGAAATATTTCTTCGATTGTACCCAAAAACGTAGCAAGTTTAAGTTCAGAGATTTCGAAGGTCCTGTCAAATTTTCATCAAGATCGCATGCCGTTTGCCCGGTAGAGAGCGAACAAACAGACAAAAATACAAAAAAAACAAAAAAAAAACAATAAAACAAAAAAAATACCCGAGCTAAATTTTTTGCGGGGTCAGTGAAATTGAAGTCTTCGCTTCACTCGCTACGCTCATCCAATTACGCTCATTACACGCATTATTTACACTTTTTAGTGTACCACGCTATGCTACATTCTTTGTGCTATTCCTAAAACGTATATAATGGATCTGTTTGCGCTATTGATAAAATAAATTCTGGTCAAACTAAACCAAAATGAATGGCTACATGTTATTAATTTCAAAAAAAACTGAAATCTAGTTACTAAAATGGAAATATTAGGCTATCCATTTCGAATATGTGAAATCACGTAATTTATTTTTATAATAATTGAGTGATTCACTAGACAACATTTCTGGTATAATTCGTTCAATTTATAAACCTCTCGAGACGACATAACGACCATGAACTTGGGACAGTTTTAGACCCCACAACCTCTGCCAACTGACGTTCCAGTCGAAACCAATACCGAGAAACCATTGTCCGCCGCAATCAACAAAACGACTGAATTGTATCGAGTAGCCGAGGCCCAAAGTTCGAAGGTTGATTATATTTAGTACATTCCGTGGAAAGTCCGTCCGAGCTGCATGTCCAGTTGGACAGAACGATTCGATATAAGTCGAATGTCGAATGAGATTTCGATTAGATCGCATCGCCTTCACGCCGACAGGGAATGGAGTGGCGAGGTCTTGTACAGCGGGGGGTATGAAATATGCATCGGACGAATCTGCACTGACAGGGGTTAAAAACGTGTTACAGAAAATTGAAACAACTCATTTTTGATCGCAGACGGCAAATGTTGCGTTTGTTATTTTCAACTGTAGGGCATACCATTTAGTTTTAAAGGTGATTCTTTTTCGCACTAAGACCAAAGGGGTTTTCCAGCTTATGCGATGTACGTAGTTCACAAATATTATATACAATCGTAAATTATCAAAAGTTTTCATTGTTAATTAGTCTACAAAAGTAGGCCTACAAATTTTATTTTATTTTTACAAAATCTGTAAGTGTGCCAAAAGTGTCTCCATTATAGTCTCTATGACACCTGTCACAAGTTTCGGATATGTTTTGAATTGAAGTCTGTTCGCTACACTAGTCTCGTAAAAGTGCGAAATTTGGTGATTTTAGAACGTTTGTGAGAGCGTTGAAATATCATGGTGGAGGTGCCGAGTTCAAAGATATATCCTTAAAATAAATCTATCCGCACCGTCTGACCCCCAAGGTCACCAACACACGTGTATAATCCTTGTTGAAGGTCGATGTTCGAAGCACGGTAGGTCGTGTTGATTGTTATCGTGAGACGTGGCACACTCAAGTGATGCATAAGGAGAGCTTCGCCCCCTAGTGTTACAGGTTTGTGTGGGTATGTAGGCCTAGGTTACTACTACAGAGTGGGAAAGTTAACTGCTTATCTGAACTCACAATTAGCCACGGCTTGTGTAACTGTAACTGTAACGTACTGATAAGACGCACCGACTTAATTGCTTGTAATTACCATCGATTATTGAAGTTTAAGTAGTATTCAAGAAATGGAAAAAGTGTTGGGCGTTGTCATGTGTATGTATGAGTATGACTGACATAACGTTTTTCCTTGGTATTGGTCGCTTTCAACGGACGGTTGATAATAGTACACGGCTGGGACAATTAATATATATGAGAGGAATAGAGGAAATAATAATAACTTTTTCTCTCAACTAAATTGCATAACTTATCTTTTTTGATTAAAAACAGCAAGTGAAATTCTTTCATAATTAATTTCGTGATGTTAAAACTGCTTAGAAACGTTACAATATCACTTCTTACTATTGTGTTGCTAAGCGTGTCTATTAATTGTTGCAATATTGCTATTCTAGACGAGGAGTGAATATGAGGGTGAAGGACGAATAATTACCCATGCCTGGAGCGGAATTCAAACCCTCGCCTCCCTATAGTGGCATACGCTACTAATCCGCATCCTAATCGTATGAGCCACCTAGGACTGCACTGATTTTGAAGACGGGCTGAAATGACTTCCGAATTCCGAGTGTCAAAATAATGTACGAAAAACGTGATGTGACACAAAATGTTACGAGGTGTTTTTGCGTTGGTCATTGTCCGATACGTCGTTGTTGTCTTTGACGCTGGAAGTATATGCAAAAAGTCAATTGTAAAAGTTTGCACGACTGGATTCGAACCCAACCACAACTTTTTACATCAAAAAATTTCTATGAATCAATGACTTTAACCAAGCAACTGCTTTGATCTGAAAACGCTCAAGTTCATATGTAGGACATAATAAATAATAAGTGTACTTTTTTTGTTTTGTAAGATATAATTGTTGCAAAATAGTTACACATTTTCAAAACAATTCTCTTTGGAAAAGAGTCCCTTCCTTACGCCACTGGTTTGCGTCTTTGGGACCAATTCGCCAACGGCCTGGGATACTTCTCGAAATGACCGACCTCCTATAGTGTCATATTTGTGTTTCACATGTAGAAGGTGAAATAGAGACTCAGGTAAATAATCAACTCTCTCCGGCACAAACAGTGTATATTCAGACATAACAATACTGTACCTTGAGTAAATCTAGCAGCAAACTGCCTTGCAAGTAAATTGCCCCCATAATTTAGAAACCATATAACTTGGAATTTACGTTTTCTGTGTAGAAAAGGATGTGACACAAAATGTTACGAGGGTGCCCGAGGTCAAATCGTAGAACGCGTGGTTTCTTTGAGCATGGAAGTATATTGCAAAAAGCAATTGTAAAAGTTTGCCACGACTGGGATTCGAACCCAAACAAACTTTTACTACAATTTCTATGAATCAATAACTTAACCAGCCAGCTTATGCTTAAAACCACGTAATATTATGTAGGCCTATAATAAATAATAAGTGTTGTACACTTTGTTTTTTTTAAATATATATTTTCAATAATAGTTCACATTTCTCAAACAAATTTCACTTTGGAAAAGTAGTCCCTTCCATACGCCACTGGTCTTGCGTCTTGGGACCTCTAATGCGCCACTGGCCTAGGATACTTCTCGAAATGACCATCCTCTCTATAGTGTCAATACTTGTTTCACACGTAGAGCGGTGTAATAGAGGCTCAGGTAAATAATGAACTCTCTCCGGCACAAACAGTGTTATTTCAGCCATAACACATCTGGTCCTGTAGTATATACATTCAGCCTGCCTCGAGCCATAGTTAATTGCATGGTATTTATGTACCTACATTATAAACATATGAATTTACGAGTTGTTTGTTTATAAAAGATGTTCTGGCAATGCGGCAAAACTTTTTAAATTGGATTGAGTTTTTTTTTTTATTGCGTGAAATTGTGATTTTCGTGTGAGGGTTGGAAAATATAATTTGGTAAGCGTGTCTTTGTTTTCTTGGTAGACGTCGCGAGTTTACCTCGGCGCCGAAATCTTTTTCATGGTCGATGCATGCTAGAAGTATTTTTGGGGGTTTTAACACGAATGCAGTTACAAGTTCTAAAGAGAAGTTGTTTGACATTTGCGTTCTACACTTAGTTTCTAAAGATAGCAGAGCAATCTTCCTTTGACGAAATTTCAAAGTAATAGAGGCTACTTTTAGAATGTGCCGCTGGTCAGAAAATCACAGTCACATTTCAATCATGTAAATGTAATCTTTTATACATAATAGCATGCTCTTACGACTTTTGGATTGGTTTTTAGCAGAAGCAGGTATTTGGGCATTTGGGGCGTTGAATTGGTGTTGAAAATAATTTTACATTTAATTGAAAGCTCTATCTCCCCCTGATATGTTTTATTTATTTTATTTTTGGTTGTGTGATCTTGTGAAGGATACTGATTGCCATAAAATTAAGTTATGAGAATTCAGTATCAGTTATTTGTGGTACCTGCCTCTATGATCGAAAACAAATGTTTTGTATGTATGGAACGAGGGTAATATGCTTTTGTATTTGTTTATGTAGTGCACCCTGCTCACAGTATATCAAGCTCGTTTTCAGACTGGAACGGTTTCGCGTTCCCTTCCACCCCTGCACAAACTACTTATTAAATTAATATAAAAAATGATATTGAGAGCAAGTTTACAAAAGACGTCTCTCAGATTGAACATTTTCTTCTCGGGACACCAGAACAGCAAGCCAACAACTCACTCTCGGTTTGCGCTGTAGATTCCAGCAAGCATTATAAATAATAGTATAATATCCGATAAATAAATTATATAAACCCAAGTTTCATCACTAGATTACGTCATACTTGTATTCTTGGCTTAGGAATGTACTTTGGAGCCGTCCTAGCAACGAGGCACATACTAATGTTCCGAATTGGAATGAGCCTTGTTGATTCTGGCGGGTGGAATCGTGTCCAGCTTGTTTGGTCGGTGTTGTATAACACCGCAGTCTCTACTCTCTGGTTGGTCATAGTTCGCTCGTCGGGTTGGCTAGGTCTGCTTTAACTTTAATATCCCTCCAGAAAATCAGTTATCTGACTGAGTGGGTATTCTTAATTTATTTATTTAATACGTTCACCTACCATTAAATTAATAACACAAGTGATACTTTCAAATGGATTCCAGCTGTAACTGATGCATTATATAAGGAAGCTTTGAAATGTTGCTTGGCAATTTTTCAGAAAATGCAGATAGAGGTTTTGCCACTTAGGTATCGATATGTCAAGGCAAATGTATAATATTATGTACATTAGCCAAGTGGAATGCGGCCTGTCTGCCAGAATGGCCTCATCATGTTATTATGCCCGATGTGGCGTATTTCTCTCTATACTTGTTCTTGCTAAGCCAATGAATTAACCCCTACAATACTCGGCACGAGTTGTTTGTCTAACGGGAAACCAACTCGATCAATCGATTGATTGTTCCGGAGATTAAATCTGGTCGTAATTAGCTGAATAAACGCTTCTGATTGGCTATCGAGCGCGCCGTGTTGCTGTACGGTGAAGTGTTTGCACGGGACTGGAGAGGGCTAGCTAGCCACCTCAAGGGTTGGTCGGGTAGAAACTCTATAAAACAACGTATTTCGTGTACCACGTATTTGTAATCCGTGGGATTAATTTTATACGAGCCAGATGAACCGCAATTTGCTCTAGAGAAAAAGACAATGGCAAAAACAGCGTTTTGGCGAATTTAATAAAATCTCTATGAAGTGCAATTTATTCCCAAAATCTGATTTGGCTAAATGTCTTTCAATAGTTGATTTCAAATGTGTTTTAAATGTGTTGCAAAAGTGCACGAAGTATACCCTACATGAGACTCAAAACTTTTTCAGGTATACGTGCCCCAAGCGAAAGTGCTACAAGCTATACTTACATCTTGATATTTTTCTGTTGTTTAGTGACCATTTTTGAGGCGTGTGTCATTTTTTTCTTTTTTAGATTGTCAATTAATTTCTATTTCATCATTTTCGATCCGCAATTATTTGCAATGTATGCATACAATTTTAGCTAGCATATTATTCGATCACTGAAGTAAGTCTGATGAGCTTATCCATTCTTTTATTGGTTGTATCGTGTCATTTAGATGTAGAAATGAAAGAAGAGTCGTGATTCCCGGCTACTAAGTCTGTTCTTCTCTTGCTCTTTCAACTAGCCGCCAGCACAGCACACAAACAGTCAATCAACGATGTTAATCCTGTGAATAATTCATTAATTATTCTATTTTCTTTCTTTCCTTGTAAACATCAAGTTGTTGTTTTTAGACTTAATTATTAGAATCTCTCTTCATTTCTCTTTGTCGGCGCGTTGCTTGGAAGTGAAGACTAAGAATCTGCATCACAGGTGTTGGAACTTTTATATATCCATGCACTTGCATTTTACTGACGAATCATGAATAGACTTTGAACAACTAACTGACGTTCAATTTAAGTTCACATCAACTGGCATCGCCAATCATTGAATACTGTTCTTCAATTTATGGAATTGATATTGATTTCAAGTATTAATTATGTAGGGCATGATTATATAGTGAAAGAGAATGAGTACCAAAACAGGTTATCTTGAATGTGGAGAAAACATATATATTGGTAGAAATGGGAATGAAGGAAGAGTTTGTTTAAACCATTTTCCCTTCCACTTTATTAGTATTATAATATAGGGCTTTACAATTTAATTTTGTTCATAATAGCGATGTATATAAATATCACATGCCTTTTTTAAAGTCTGATAGGAACATTTTATTTCTACCAATGCCAGGGGCGTAGGAACGGAGGGGGATGGGGGGAAACTCCCCTGGGGGGGGGGGGGGTCAAGCCAGGTAGGGTGTCATTTGCTAACTTATAGCTTGTGGGTGATTTGGATTACTACAGTCAGGCTTGCAAACAATTAGGAAGGTTTTTGTTACATTTTTAGAAAGATTCCTTGATCGCGAGGATAGACTAGCCATCTGATTTAGACTAATATTCATTTACTATTTGTGTGCAGTGTTTTCACTCCAAGCAGACGTCGACCGATTTCGTCAGGTAATCATCTCATTCATAAGCTAAATAACCTTTTCATATTAAAATTCGCCTGAAAAGTGTTTTAGGCACCTACAAGGCACCTTAAAAAAATCTCGCCACAAAAGCCTCGGCGGCTGGGGCTTCGCCCCAGACCCCGGTTTGCAAACCCACCCTCGTAGTCAGCCTTAGTGTGACCCCCACTAAAAAATAGTTCCTACGCCACTGACCAATGCCAACTTAGCGAACCATACGTACTCCGACCGGTCGTCCTGCATAACGGGAAGTGCCGGGTTCGAATCCCACCATCGTCAGTCAGAATTGAAAGTTTTCCGAGATTTTCTTTAGTCAGTGAATGCTGGGATATCACTATTATTATTACAGTAACCAACTTACATAACCTCGTCACCTGAAGATGCGGTACCCAGCCTACAGCGAGAAGGGAATAGGACTCATTTGGCAGTTGGCAAATAGTTATTCGCTCGGCCAAGAAGCATCCGAAGTGACAGCTCTACACTCGAAGATTTTCAAAATTTTGTCTATATCAGCCAGAAAATATTCGCGAAAATAGGCCTAGTCAATTTTGGACTGGTACTCTATTTCTTTAATTTTAAAACAATTGATAGAATGTGTTACTGTAAAGCCATATTTTTCCACATTCGTGACATTTGTTCAAAATTTCAGTCACCTGTGGTGTCAGTCAGCCGAGCGAACAGCAATTTGTCGTCAAATTCCAACTCGACACCTTCTCGCGGTTGGCCCGTGAATAGGGAGTTTCACTCCCTGAAACTAATGGCGAGCTCTGGGTCGTCGTCGGAGAACCCTTCCCTTTGACTACCTCCCCGACGGACGACAAAGACAACACTGACGGATGATGACACAGACGGAGACGACCACGACGTGGGGGAACCCCTGCCCTCCCCATACGCTTGTGGCTGGTTCTGACCAGCACAGGCCTGTCCACCCCTTGTCCCCGCGCGTTATCTCTTACGACCCTCCCTTCGTCTCAATTAGCCAAGTTGCATAAATATGAGACGTTAAGCAATATCCAATCGAAAACGCATGTCCCTAATAAGGAAGTGTGAAGTGTACTAAGTATAGACCAGACCTGCGATGGATTATGTTGAATCTGGAAGCGAAGTAAGTGTGTCAGTCAGGGTGGCGTGTGTGAAAACAGACAGATGTCACTTGCGAGTGTTGCGATCTTTGTTTTTCAAGTCGTTTCCAGACGTCACCAGCGAGCGACGAGTGGGCGCGAGGAGACGCACATGGTTCACGCATTCTTGGTGCTAACCGTTGTCGCTCTTTGGTTGCCAGAATAATATCGTCGCAATGCAGGTGAATTTAGAAAAGTATTATTAGATTAGAAGCACCACGCCAAAGTGGCTGGCTCGAAGCTGCTGCAAATTTGTAAATTCCTATTTTCAATTGAGAAATGCGGGGTATGTGGTTACATTTTGGTATTTTGAAACTTTTAGTGATGTAGTCACTGTAATGATGTCATCATAACGATGAGGTAGGTGAAGAATTGCAAAGTTCTCGTGAAACTGTAACAGAACACATTATATTATAAATAATGAGTAAATTATTGAATGATGCAATATTACAAGAGAAATGTCACCTTCTTTCGGTGAGGCGATGTTTTATCTCAAAATACATTGCAAAATCTAATAATTTACTCACTATTAGAATCCATCAGTTGTTGTAACTGGACGTTCAAATTGTTGCCGAATGAAATATATTTTCCAGTGTATTTTCCGATAGAAGTAGCCACGTATAATGGCAGGTTGTGTCTGTGTAACGTGTTATATTTGAGGCACCTCTGAAATGTCAATTAATGAAGTGTGCTCGTATACACGTGCGTGACGTCATCACAGTCTTGTTATCTCTGGACTCGCAGCACAGATGGTGTTCGCTCCACTTGACGCGCACAGCACACCCTGATGCAGCTACTGTTTGATGCTCTATTCTTTGATGGGGGGAGAGGAGGGGATATCGAGTGATACCCACAGGTTGATGTGATAGATGGAGAGGAAATAATAATCTCTCCAAAGGTGCTACGCATTCATATTGGATGTGAATTCTATGTAAATCAATACAGACATTTAAAAATTCAAATACACCTACGCCTACGGGAGTGTTTCCCGAAAAATAAAATCGAGAAAGAAATGTGAAGTAGATTTTTCGGAGAGAAACTTTTTTTCCGGGTACACCTCACCTACTAATTCACCCTAATTTCTATAGTATTGGAACTTTGGAAGGATATTTTCTGTGAAGAATTAGCATTTTTCATTGTACGAAAGGGGGCAATCAAAAGTACGATTGTAGGAGACTGTAGGCTAGCATTAGAGCACAGATTGCTGACTTGCGATATGAGTATTCAAGAGACTGCGACGTGGTAGTGTTTGGAGACTACTCATCCCGCTATGACCTGACTCGGTCTAATTGGATTAAGTCCTCAATGCATAAATTAGCGATTAGCGAACTTACGAGGGAATAGCACACATTTGGCAGTTGGCAAGACCAGGAACCCAACGTCCATGAAACTTTAGTTGGTATAGTTGTCAAGATGCATAGATGGACAGACCTACAGTCGTAAATTTTCAATATTTTGTAATGTTTAGCCAGAAAAAGTGACAAATATGGTCAATTTGGGACTTTATAACGAAAGCCAAAATCGATTTTGTCAAATAATTAAAAAATACTTTTTTGGGAAAGTGTGACTGTGGAGCCCTACATATTTTCTGCTTCTATTACAACTGTTCTAAATTTCAAACATCTGTGGTGACAGTCAGTCGAGCGATCAGGAATTCGATTAAAAACATGTCGTATGTTCTTAAATTCACCGATACCCTGCCTAATCGAGTGTCCGGACGGATGGTGGCGAGTGCGTCTTCCTGCTGTTGCTAAACATTGTGGGACTTCCCAACCCGACACTTTCCGGGCTTCCTTCCAGGCTTTCTCAGGACAGGAGGTCGCACTCGCGGATCGATCGTACTGTTTATGCAGCAATGACCTTACGCTTCTTGAATGGGGACGAATAAGTCACTTTTAGGACTCAATTTCACGTGCGACCTCACTTGGACTTATGAAATGTTTGCCATTGTCGGTGATAACGTTTTATGGGATGCCATTTTCCGCTAATTATGTTGCGAATTGAGGACTTACGCCTATTTTCAGTCCTGAATTTCTCGAGTTTATACAAATCATAACCTTGACCATATGACATACACATATGACATACAGACATAAACTTGACCAGTTACTTCTTCCCTTTGTTGAGGTCAAAGTATCATAATATTATGCCTTCCTTGGTGTAAACACTTCTCTCATTATTTAATCATCATCTCCATGAATTGCTTATAAATCCTCAACTTCCTCATCTATCGCCTCCTGTTGTCGTGAATGGGGACATGGCGAATAGAAACTTAAACTTTTAATTGCGGACTTGCATTGTTGCTTGTGACGTCAAAGTATCTGTAGTGCACTCCACATTACTTGCCCGTCGTCAACTTATTTTATTTATTTGGCATATCCTACTTTAAAGCAAAAGCACCTTTGGAATGCAAAAGTGATGCAAAATTGTCCATGATGTCAGATAGAACCAGGGTTATCCGTATTTACGATCTTATTTACTAAAGTGTGGTGTAAAGCGAAGGTGTCGACGAAAAATAGTGTAGGTGAAATTGAAATGGTAGCGACCTCTGTTATAAAGTCGTTACCCCCGCAGAAACCGTGGGCCCCATATGTCAGAGTCAGCGTCGTGTTTCGCATTCATTCCGCTACCAGGTGACGCTGACTTGCGTTGGAGAGAGAGAGAAGGGGTGGGGAGAAAGAGAAAGACAAAGAGAGGGGTGGAGCAAGAGAGGGATTGATTGATTGGTTATCGTCTTTGTTGGCGCCCATCCAACCATTTTTAGGATTCAAAGATACAACTAGGAAACGCTTAAGTCCGCCGCGAGTTGGAATGAGCGAATTGGTGCACTAAGTTGCATGTGTTTAGCGGATTTACTGTGTTCTGTGAAAAATCATAGTTAGTGAAGATTTTTTTAAATAAATGAAATTAAATAAAAAATAACTTTATTTTTAATTAATCGTAATTTTTAAAAAAGAAAAAAAATCGCAAAAATGAAATTTTCATAAGAAATAGTTATTCGATTGCGCTCAATTTTACACAAATATATTAATTCATAAAATTAAGGTTCTGTGAAAAAATCATTACAATAGGATAAAGCATGTAGGTGTTATAAGTCAAAGAATTGTTTTAAAAATGGAAAAAACCGTAAAATTTCGATTTTCATGAGAATAATTTTCGATTAGGTCAAATTTCACACGAATATCTTAATTCAAAAATTAAGGTTTGTGAAAAATCATTACAATCGGATAAAGCATGTAGGAAGTTATAATCGAGAAATGTTTTAAATTCGAAAAAAAATGTAAAATTCGTTTTTATAGAAAAAATTTCCCGATTCGCTCAAAAACGTTGGCAGTGTCTAAGTTCAGAGATTTCAAAGCCTCCATAAAATTTCATCACAATCGGACGTATCGTTTAGCCGGAAATCGTGTTAACAGACACACAAAAATACAAAAAGAAAGAGAGGAGAAAAAAAAAAAAATTCCGTATTTTGTTTTCCAGTTAGTGAAATGGAATCTTCGCTTCGCTCGCTACGCTCATCAATAATAAAAAGAAAGGCACAAAGAAATTTCAAAATTAAAAATTATAAGTAAAATTATAGTAATACATGCATGTGTTATAATACGTAAACATGATACAGATAGACCTACACTAATAACATAACATATCAATTAATCTAAGATAAAGTGAACAAAAAGCTTAATACCAAAAAGGATAAAGTTATATAAAAATGTATATTGCGTTAAAAAAATACAGAGATCAATATTATTCATCCTTTCACACAAAAAGAACAACATTTATATGAGAGAGGGGGGAAAGAAAGGGGTAGAGAGAGTAAGAGAGAGAGAGAAGCATTTTGGGCACACTTCCAAGTTCAACATATTTCAATTCTCGCCGCAGAGTGGAATTGAAAAAGATTTCTTCCTTCTCTCAGAGATGGATTTGTCAGAGCTTAGGGTTTTCCGAGGCGTCTTATTTGGAAAATAAACAGGGCGAGAGATTGAGCGATCGAGTCATTTAGGTCGATTATCGTGCCTCTTTTTCTCACTCAACTCGCAGAAAAACACTAGACTGTATGTGGGGTTTAAGCAGAAAGAAAAACTCTTCATTATGATCTGTTTGAAAGAGATTTGTAATGTTGTGTCTAGCCGGATCATCAAAATCCCACTCATCATAACTCATAAGTCACGGTAGTATCAGACTCGATAATATTTCCTTTCTTACTCACTCAACTTGCAGAAAAACACTAAACTATTGAGTGTGATGCGTTAGCAGACAACAAAAGCTCTTCATTGTGGTCTTAGAAACGTTGGAAGAGATTCGCAATGTAGTGGCCAGCCGAGCCACATTAGTCACCCAAAAGAGAAAATGTTATGGAAAATGTAAGTTTTCACGGCCGACTGAAACAAAGAATTCATCGCGTATCTTGGTACTCTCTCAAAATAACATTTATGAAATCATTTCGCATTAAAATTCCCACAGTAACGACTAAAATTCTGATGACTTTAGATTTAGACGCAATTTTATTTTCGTTCTAGCAATTGTTCGGTATAGTCTGTTGAAGAACATCAGTTTGTTTCCCGATATCGCGGGGGGGGGGGGGGGGGGGGGGATGTTTTTAAAGTTTGCAATTTGTATAGAAATTATGTTCTATACATTTTTTGGCACACATCTTGTTTTTAATATTTAAATCTACTTCATATCGATTTTTAATATATCTTATTGTGTTGGACAATCTCAAATTAAGACGTCCGGGTGGCTCATACGATTAATTTGCAGGTCCTAAGCGTATATGACACTAGGAAGCCGCGGGTTCGAATCCTGCATGAGGCGTGTTGTTGTGGTATCAACTGTAGGTGGCCAATATGGCTTTGTCTCTAGTCCACACGTCCTCATGCTTGGAGTGCGATACTTGTGCACGCGGACCTCCACACCTGACTTGTCGGAGGACGGGAAGATCTCGGTCAAGGTTGGACACCACTACCAGATATGGTCAGATATTCTCTCCGTGTGAGTGACGTCATCCTAGTCCTGGCTCGTACTGACCTTCCTTAGGTCGTGATTCAATCCTAGTACACAAGAGTTTGTTGCTGGAACACTTTCCTATCTGTTGTCTTGTCATGCTAGGTCAAAACACTTTTCTACGGGGATGTGATTTTGTGATGTTTCTTATAGAATCGTATAACAAGTTATCGTTGAAAACAATCCAGAAACGAAAAATCTCTCTCAGCCGGGTATCGAACCCGGGTCTTCCGATTGCTAGTCGAACTAATTGTGTAAAATCTTTTTCAATATTTGCAATATGCAGAACCTTTTTTTGCGCCATTGCCACTTCAAATCAAATTCGAAACCTTTTGGTATCCTGAAAGTCACGATTATTGTGAAAGAAATGTCAAATAAAAAATCATAAGCGTGATTTTACATGTAATACTTATTATGTTGTTATAAAAACCTTGCAGCTCAAATTTGTGAGATTTCGAAAGTTCTCTGAAAGTATCGTCAAGATCAGAGCAGCACACGTCACCAAAGATAATATCAGTTTCTCTCATCAAATTACAGTTGATTTTTTTATTTGGGTTAAGGGCGCGTCAACCGTTAGGTCATGATGCGCCACTCTAGCCTCTAGGGGATATGGGGAGGAAAGTCCCATGCTGGTCAGAAACCAGCCACGGGTATAGGTGGAGGAAACGGTGGATTCTGACGTCGTGGTCGTCATTGTCTTACGATGTCGTCGTCGGGGAGGTCGTCAAGGGAAGGGAGAGGTGTCCTCGACGAAATGTCATGGCGCTCTTCTAGTATCGGGGAGTAATATACTTCCCTACTTACTAGCTGATGTTTGCGAGATGGACTTATCCTCTTTACTCGTCTTTTACGATTAGCATAGCTGCATAGCCATGCTATGGACCAATTCCTATACCCCGGGCCCGGGGGGCCTCATCAAACTAGAATAGTAACTATGACAGCACAATGCTTAGTGTGAATACGGTATAGGAAGGTGTATGAGCACAATCGGTCACGACAATCTGGGATTTCATCGCCTGTCTGTTGCGTTCTCTGTTGTGTTGTGATGCTAATGCTAATTCAAGACTAAGTGTGTCAATGATGGAGACGAACCTTTGTGTGCATGTTTATTGATCTTAATTAGTGGATCATTGACTGGTTCTTCATTTCCAACAGGCCGAGCTGAGAATAACGATGAAACACTTGCTGACATGTATTACTTAACCCTTTTAGTACCGGTACCAGACTCGATAGGCGTTGTCTCATATTTTATAGTGTTATTATTTGGAATAGAACTTTCCAAAGAATTTGTCTACCATATTTGGGGGAAATTGATTTGGAGGTTTGCCATATATGCCTTAAAATGTATATAGAACGCTGTGAAACCTTCGAATTATACCAATAAGTATTTTAGTCAAATTACTCTTTACACAATAAACTTACATCACTAACATGACGTATGAAAGTTTTCACTGATGTCATGGAGGCATAATCAAGGTTTCTATGATGAAAATTTTACAATAAACAGTGTCAAAATAAAATAGATTTTCGTTGCAAATTTTAAAACTGTCAATTATGGTTTTTTGTTGTGCTGATCAATAATATTTATTTATTATAGTTTGGCTATGTAGCAATACATACATATATAGTACGTAATTGGGCTTGGGGCACTCAACAGTTTAGTCAGTTTCGTGCCCATGTCAAGTGTATTGGATCTTCAAATTTTATTTTTACCATAATTGTGATTACCACAAATGTATTTCTTTTCCAAGGCGGAGAACGTAAGGGGCGACGTAGGGGACAAGCGGTGGTATTTGAAAGTTATGTTATCTAGATCTAGCTAACACCACAAAGCACTCTGGCCAAACAGACGCAGTCAAACTAACCAAATGGGGTGATCGGGCTTAAAAACATGATCATAGGCATAAACCCCCTAAAACAAAACAAGGGCATATTACGAGGAGCCTTGGACGGCTCGGGGCAGCGAGGTCATATACAACATAATAGACATTCTAATGCCAACTTCTAACATGCATCGTTTGCGTTTCTGGTCCATGTCGAATTGCAATAATTGTTATTCATGCACAACAGTTTAATGTGTATTTCAGTCGTAATGCGGTTTAAAAACATTATTGATGCTGTTAACTGCGTCGTTAAAGACAAATGAGATTAGCTCAGCGTGTTCTAGATTTATGGCTACGGGTCAGAATCCCATCACTTGGTTTTAACGACCGTGGTAAACTGTGGTTGAAAGCCTCTGTCGGAACTGTCGGCCAAGAGATTCGAACCTGTGACCTCAGGCCACGAGTCTCGGTTCCAAGCCCCCTTTGAACATGAACCACATGTTTCAATGCAGAAGGTACCGGGTTCAAAACCCGGTTTGGTCTTTAGTTCGATGCACGGTGTATTACATGATTGGAAGAATGTTGTAAAAACTTAAATTTGACGACTTCTTTTTAAAGTTCGTTTGTTTTTCTTTTGTTTGTTTTTGTTGTTTCTACTTTACAAACTGCTTTGATTTTCACACAAATTCAGGAAAACTTCGAATCTTTCAATTTAGATCTGAAACTTTGTTATAATCGAAGAATCATTTCATATGTGTTTACGGTGGTACCAATATTGTCAGTAAAGAAAATATCATTTTAGCATAAAAAATCCATAGAACGTTTTTTGTAAATTTTGTGCATGGTGCATGGGCTAAAGTAAACAATGCGTGACACTCCGGTAGGCGCGTATGTTATATTTCTTCAATTCCATTAAAAATCGTGCAGGGTCAAAGTTATGAGATTTCGAAGGTTCTCCAAAGATGTCTTCAAAATCGTTGTGCACGCATAGAGAACAACAAACAAATTTTAAAAAGGAAAACAGATAAGATTTTGTCGGAAGGGTAGTCAAATTCAAATACTCACTATGCTCATTTAACATTAGAAAGTGCTGGGTACTGGATAATGAGTAGGCTAGGATGCTGATCCGACGCAATTCTCTTGTCGCTCGATTGTGGCTGTCCGAGCCGTGAGCCCCGTGCCCGGTGCCCGCGCGGTCCCTGTGGCTGTGCTCGTCTCTATCTGGGAGAGAACAGAGAAGTGACACAATTACACGGGAAACCGCAGGAGATGAGGTTGAGGTCTCTATGTCTCTATGTCGTCGTCTTTGTGGTTAGGAGAGAGGACGGTCAAGAGTCAATAGGTTAGAGACTGCATGGCTATTGGCTCGGATGCGAGTCTGAACTCTGAACACAAACATATTGAAGATTGGATGCGCTCCGGACAACATGTTTACGAATTTACGATGTATGTGTTTATTTACTAGGAAAACGCTTAAGTCCCGCCGCGTTGTTGGATGAGCGTATTGGTGCATTGAGCTGCCATGTGTTATGCGGATTTTCTGTTGTTCTGTGAAAAAATTATTACTAAGTTCAAATTTTTTAAATTTAATTAAATTTAATAAAAAATAAACTTAAATTTTAATTTTTTTTAATTAATCGTAATTTTAAAAAAAGAAAAAAATTGAAAAATTGGGATTTTTATAAGAAATAATTATTTGATTGCGCACAAACTTTACACAAATATATGAATTTATAAAATTAAGGTTCTGTGAAAAAATTATTACAATAGGATAAAGCATGTAGATGTTATAAGTCAAAGAATTGTTTAAAAAAAGAAAAAACCCGTAAAATTTTCGATTTTTATGATAAATATTTTTTCAATTGCGCTCATGTTTCACAAGAATATCTTAATTCATAAAATAAAGGTTCTGTGCAAAAATCATTAAAATCGGATAAAGCATGTAGGTGTTATAAGTCAAAGAAGTTTTTAAAAAATCGAAAAAAATCGTAAAATTGCGATTTTCATGGGAAATAATTTTCCGATTGCGCTCAAAAACGTGGCAGTTCTAAGTTCAGAGATTTCGAAGGCCTCCATAAAATTTCATCTCAATCGGAGTATCGGTTTAGCCGGAATCGTGCGGACAAACAGACAAAAATACAGAAAGAAAGAAAGAAAAAAAAAAAAAAAAAACATTCCGGATTTTTTTCTCCAGTGTAGTGAAATGGAATCTTCGCTTCGCTCGCTACGCTCGCTACGCTCATCCAAAATCGATCGGTAGCCAAATCCAGTGAATTTCCCAATCATTTGATTTGCTAGTCAATTTCTTGACTTCCAATTCCGACCCACATTTTGTGAATTATCCTTTCTAACAACCACCAAAAAGTTTCAAATTTGTTGGATGAGCGTAGCGAGCGTTAGCGAGCGAAGCGAAGATTCCATTTCACTACACTGGAGAAAAAAATCCGGAATGTTTTTTTTTTCTTTCCTTCCTTCTTTTTTTTCTGTATTTTTGTGTGTTTGTCAGCACGATTCCGGCTAAACCGATACTCCGATTGCGATGAAATTTTATGGAGGCCTTCGAAATCTCTGAACTTAGAACTGCCACGTTTTTGAGCGCAATCGGAAAATTTTTTCTTATAAAAAACGCAATTTTACGATTTTTTTCGATTTTTTAAATATTTCTTCGACTTATAACACCTACACGCTTTATCCGATTGTAAAGATTTTTTCATAGAACCTTAAATTTATGAATTAAGATATTCGTGTGAAATTTGAGCGTAATCGAAAAATTATTTCTCATAAAAATCGAAATTTTACGGGTTTTTTCTTTTTTAAAACAATTCTTTGACTTGTAACACCTACATGCTTTATCCTTTTGTAATGATTTTTTCACAGAACCTTAATTTTATGAATTAATATACTCGTATTAAATTTGAGCGCAATCGAATAATTATTTCTTATGAAAATTGCAATTTTATGATTTTAAAAAAAAATTACGATTTATTAAAAAATTAAGTTAATTTTTTATTTTATTTAATTCAATTTAAAAAAAAATCTTCGACTAAGTAATAATTTTTTCACAGAACAACAGAAAATCCGCGTAACACATGGCAGCTCAATGCACCAATTACGCTCATCCAACAACGCGGCGGGACTTAAGCGTTTTCCTAGTTTAAATATAAGAGGTTAAATTGTGTTCTCACTTTCCTCAGTTAAGCGTGGCTAAGCGTTTTAGACAAAATAATAATAATTTTTTTATTGATTGGGGAAAATATGTTTGGATTAAAATTGTCAAAACGTTCAAACATTTTCAACTTTGGTATATATTTTGTTGTACGTATAATTCATAGTCGATACTCTACGACTGATAGTTTTTATTAGATATTTCCAACAATCCATGCCTGTTGAAATGTCTTTTAAACTTGACAATTATGCGTTCTTCCCCGAAATTGTTTCGTTTTCGTTTCTGCACAGATGACACTACTTATATTACTCAGTGCATTACTTGGTCTTCCTTCTACTCTTCCACAGCAGCTGGTCAATAGACGCCGACCATCTGTGCAGCATGGGGCGCTCATAGCAGTTCAATGCACGATGTCTGCTGCATGGACAGCATTTAACTTGGTCTAATTAATTGGATTTTTTTTCTAACTTAACTAATTTTATTTTAGTGATTTTGTTTGTTGTGTCACTTGACATTAACGATTGCAAGACACTTTTGTGATGTGGGATTCTGGCCAATTGTCGACAAAATATTATGTATGTATGTATGAATTTTTTCAATGAAATTAATACCTTTTACCCCAATAAGTTGATATTTTCCTCTTTAACAGAGTCTCAAAATAGAAAATAATACATGTGGTTAAAATGTTTCTTCATATTTCGTAAAAAAAGACCATCCCCCCCCCCCGGCCCCCCATTCCATTTCGCACATTTTAGTTGACGAGTCAGTTAATTGTCACCTTCGGCTGGGTCTGATTGACATTTTGTTTCTCGCCATTCCATTATCTTATCAATTTAAAAAAATGTGAATGAAAATGAAAGAAGAATGTGAATTTTTAAAAGTAGCTATTGGACATTCCCTTCAAAGTATTTATTACATGTGCTCTGCTGTGTTAGTTTTGTACAATCAGCAAGGCTCTTCGCGGTTTGCTAGCGTCGACGCCGTTTATTGTTTGGATGAGCTCAGCGAGCGAAGCGAAGATTCCATTTCACTACACTGGAGAAAAAATCCGGAATGTTTTTTTTTCTTTTTTTCTGTATTTTTGTGTGTCTGTTAACACGATTCCGGCTAAACCGATACTCCGATTGCGATGAAATTCTATGGAGCCCTTCGAAATCTCTGAACCAAGAACTGCCACGTTTTTGAGCGCAATTGAAAAATTATTTCTCATGAAAATCTCAATTTTACGATTTTTTCGATTAAAAATTTCTTCGCTTATAACACCTACATGCTTCATCCAATTTTAATGATTTTTTCACAGAACCTTAATTTTATGAATTTAGGTATTCGTGTGAAATTTGAGCGCAATCAAAAAACTATTTCTCATGAAAATCGAAATTTTACGTTTTTTTCTTTTTTTAAACAATTCTTTGACTTATAACACCTACATGCTTTATCCTATTGTAATGATTTTTTCACAGAACCTTAATTTTATGAATTAATATATTCGTGTAAAATTTGTGCGCAATCGAATAATTATTTCTTATGAAAATTTCAATATAACGATTTTTTCCTTTTTTTAAAATTACGATTTAGTAAAAAAATTAAAAATTTTAGCTAATTTTTTATTTAATTTAATTCAATTTAAAAAAATCTTCAACTTAGTAATGATTTTTTCACAGAACAACAGAAATTCCGCATAACACATGCAGCTCAATGCACCAATTACGCTCATCCAACAACGCGGCGGGACTTAAGCGTTTTCCTAGTTATTGTTGAATGTGACAAGGATAAACAATTATAATAAAAAATTAATACAATTCAGAAATTACAAAATATTATCAATTCCACTTTTTTATGTTTACTATTTGCAAATTGCAATCTTTTAATCAACATAAACGGGAATATTTCCTGAATAATTAAATTGATAAATATCACTTTACTTGGTAAACCATAACAGTTTACTTCGAAGAATTGCACTGTGAATGCGTAACAAAGCTGAACACATATTAATATTGCGCATTCGTATCGTGTACATCAGTCCACAGTATTCTTAGCTGGAGATTGTTGCTATTGTTAACTATCGGCCTGATTTTGATTGTATTGTTAAGATTCGTCATCCATGGGTTTCAGCGAATCGAATCAATTGTGCAAAAGTATTAATCGCCAGACTAAAATCATCCACGGTAATTGTAAACTAGTAACAATTAGAAATAATTGCAATTAATGATCGATTAATAGACCGAATCAAACCGTATCCTGGCCCTCAAGCGATTGTTGGGAGATGACTTTAATCAACGGTTGAAGAAAGTTCAAACTCGGCCAATATGCTATTAAATATTTGAAATTTGAATGGTTGAAAATGTGAAATTATGACTGTATTTATTATTTTCCCATGATTTTTCTAGGCTTGAACCAATAATTTACCTAACCTTTGTGAACAACGTCCTGTATCACTTATCATATTATATGTTTTCACGGATCATGAGTTATGCATAGTTAGAGAGGAATGTTTAATGTCATTATTTAAACGTGATTTTTATGAAAACGATAATTATAATGAATTGTTTAACTATATTTTTATTGCCTTACATTCTTAACTTGAAAAAATTCGAAACTTATGTTTTGAATTTATATTGTGGAAAAAAGTGGACCAACAATACTCTGATGGTATTTATTTTTTACTTTCTTCAATTTAGATTAAAACGATTTTATAGAATGTGATAAATTATCGATAAACATTCGTGAAATATGCTTTTGAAATTGTTGGATGAGCGAAGCGAAGACTTCAATTTCACTGACCCCCCAAAAAATTTAGCTCCAATGTTTTTTTTTTGTTGTTTTTTTTGTTTGTATTTTTGTCTGTTTGTTAGCAGGATTCCGGGAAAACGGCATAAGCGATCTTGATGAAAATTGTAGGGGACCTTCGAAATCTCTAAACTTAGAGGTGTATTGTTTTTGGGTACAATCGAAGAAATATTTCTCATGAATATCGTACTTTTACGATTTTTTCGATTTTTAGTGCGATATTTTCGTGTCATTTGGGCCGATTCTGACCAAACGGGTGGGGCTACAACGTTCATATTATACATGGACAATAAGGTTATGGTCATGTAATACCTTTTGAAAGAAAAAGTTGGAAAATTAGCTAGAATCCATAGAAATAAAGCTTTTAATATAAGTTTTTTTACGAGGTTTAGTGCGATATTTTCGTGCCATTTGTGCCGATTATGACCAAACGGGTGGGCTACAACGTTCAAATTATACATGGACATTAAGGTTACGGTGATGTAGTACCCTTTAAAAAAAAAAGTTGAAAAAGTTTGCCAGAATCCATAGAAATAAAGCTTTTAATATAAGTTTTTTACAGTAAATAATAACATTTGACAAGTAACAATAGAAACTTGACAACAATCACCTACAATGCATAGGCACAAAGCAAAACACTTACAAAATAAGATATCCCACGCAAACTAAATACTTAAAAAAGCTCATCCATCAACGCGGTCGGGACTTTAGCGTTTTCCTAGTAAATGATATAGTATCTGGATGGTCTATCCGAATGTTGTGTGATGTGGTTTGTCAGAGAACTGATGAGTGATGACTGATGAGAGTGCTGAGTGATCAGCTGAGCTACCGACCCCGTTCTGTCGCTTCTTCCTCGCTGTTGCCGTCGCCGTCGGTCATGCGGTAATGAGCACAGAAGAAAGTTACCAAGTTAAATACCAAGGAGAACGCATAAATTATCGGAATTAACTATAAACTAAATGAAACCAAAGCCTTTCATGGTCATCTCTCTCTCTCTCTCTCACTCACTCACTCACTCACTCACTCACTCACTCACTCACTCACTCACTCACTCACTCACTCACTCACTCACTCACTCACTCACTCACTCACTCACTCACTCACTCACTCACTCACTCACTCACTCACTCACGCCATAAAAAAAAAAACAATATGGAGGGATATAATAAAAGCGTAATACAATTTCTGAAAGGAGGCGCGTTATTTTACTTCCACATGCTCAAACACTGGACACAGTTGTTGTAGCCGTGGTGATGTACCATGTGACTAATGTCCAATATTTTGAAGGATATGGGGGGGGGGGTCACTGGAAAAAGTGGGGGGAGTTCCACATCCCTTACCCCCTTCGCCTGAGTAACTTACTTGTTAGTTAGTTAATGTTGTTTTAGGGCACCCAACCATAGAGTTATCAGTGCCCATGTCAATTGTATTGGAATCTTCCAAATTTTCTTTTTCCATAATTGTGGAATCCCACCATGTTTTCTTTCGATTTTCTTTTTTCCAATGGGAGGAACGTAAGGGAAGACGAGGGGGGTTAATGGAAAGGAGTGAAGATGTTGGATAGGATGGGTTAAACTGGATGGGAACGGAGGAGTGCTCGTTGCAGAGATGCGTTGCAAGTATGGAGACGAAAAAAAAAGTGAAAGAAGAAAATAAATATGAGTAAGGCTGTGTGAATGAAGAAAGGTGTGATAAAAAGTTGCGCGATAGCTCTATGTGCAACACGCACCCCAACCGGCCAGAGCTCGCCCTTAGTTTTGGGGAATACACTACTCCCCTACTCACAGGCCAAACCACGGGAAGGTAGCGAGTTGGACTTTAAAGGCCCGGTAACTTACTGACTTCGTATTAATCTCCATATTTAATTTCTTTCTCTGTCTCAAAATGGATGTTTTACATTTGCGCTTTTTGTACGTCGCAATTCTCCTGGCAATATAGTAAGTAGTTCTAGCTCATTCCATCTCGTCCTAATTGCATCCACACTGATTGTTCACTCTGGTTTTGAGAGCGTAGAAATAAAACTAGATGGAAGCGGAACTGGCTTTTCCTCGCTCCTTTTAGTGTTTCACTCTCCTCCCTACAGAATCCTCCCGGGAAGAAGTAAACCCTCTAATCCCCGAGATCCCTCCGCCTCGACCGGGATCAATCTACATCGTAATGGGAATCCAATACCTAACCTAACCTAACCTAACCTAACCTAACCTTCACCTAATGTAATCCACGACGCAGTAGCCTACTCGTCTTCCCATCATAACCACGTTATTGTACAATCTAGATTATCTACCGTATAAACGAATTTCCTATTCGCCTTGGTAAATGATATTGAATTAGAGCACAGTGTTCGTGGAAATATGACGACAAACTGTAAATATAAGGGATGATAAGATATTGTTTACAGTGTAGGATAATAAAAAAATATGAAATACTTTTTTTCAAAAACGCAGTGGGTGAGTGCGTTGTGTTTTAACTGTGTATTGGTCAGTGTTAAAAATTTGTTTTTTATCTTGTTATGAAATCATAAAAAATTGAGGGAAGAATTTTGGGGCACACCCCCAAACAATGATATTTCTATAATTGTTTCAGCATTTGTCCTTTTTTTGACTAACTTATATAGTTCCATAAAATGTGTGAAATTAAATAAATCATCTACTTCTAGAGGAACTTCTATAAAAAAAGGATTTTTTTTTAGGAACAAACATTTTTTAAAAACTTTTGGACATTTTATGCAAATTTTAGGTCAATAAGAAAATGAAAGTTCTAGGTGCAATATACTTAATTTTGAGCGATGATTTTTTTATTGTTTAAACAGTGACACCTTTGTCTCCGCTACGAGTATAAGGGAAAATCATTTTCTGGAATAACGTTCGATGTGCGATGTTTTTTGTCACATGGTACAAATAAGAGTTTTGAACCGGTGGTCGAGAAAAATCGTACATTGAACGTTACCCTTCAGAAAATTATTTTCCCTTACACTCAAAGCTGAGACAAAGGTGTGTTTAAATTTTTAAAAAATCACAGCTCAAAATTAAAAAAAACTTTAATTTTCTTATTGACCCAAAAGTTGCATATAATGGCCAAAGCTTCTCCCTAAAAAACTTTTTTTTATTCTTTTTTATTAAAGTTCCTCTTTAATTTAACCATCTTTCAGACATTTTCCTTTTCCTTTCAAAATTTCGGTGAGAGTGCTATGGAATGAAGTCCACTAGACTCTTAATTTTTTTAGGGGGGGGGAGCTCTGAAACTCTGGTAGAACTTTATAAGATGAAATGACCTTGTACTTGTAGAGAAGCTAGTTTCTCTGGAGGATACACAGCCTGATCTAAGATCAATCTATCCTCATGTCATAGAAGGCTAGCTGCTGATCACTTGACACTGTTAACCTTATAAGATGGAGCGCAGCAGCTTGAAAAGGGCAAATACATCTGTCTTATTCCTACGACCGCACGTCTGCGTGTCTTACATGGGCTAGCTGGAAGTAGGATGTTGTGATGTATGTTGGTGACTAGGTCGGCAAAGTCTAACTGCTCTCGTTGGTAGCTGCTACTCAAAATACCACGAAATGTGTTGGACAGAAAAAGTTGACAAATTTACACCTAATAAAAGGTTGTAGTTTTAACACTTGCCAGTCTTGAGTCTAGACTGTAGCTG
Organism: Sweltsa coloradensis; assembly: GCA_024449915.1. NCBI lineage: Eukaryota > Metazoa > Arthropoda > Insecta > Plecoptera > Chloroperlidae > Sweltsa > Sweltsa coloradensis. The sequence goes on from JAMZAV010000696.1 coordinate 685,797, forward strand.
AAATGTGTTTATTTATAGTGTTGTACCTTTTCGCATAGTATTTTGTATCTTTTTATTTATTTATTCAGAATCGGAAGAGTTTCAATACAACACAGTACAAAGACATACAGTTGGTTAATGCATTGTTACTGTAATTACATTCAAATATTACGAAAATGTAGTTATTGTCTGTTTCTGCATCTATGTATTAATATTTAGTGTCTCCTTGATAAACAGTTTATACTGAAAGATAGACGTTAAATAAAACAAATAAAAAGAAAGAAAGAATAATAAAGAAAGAAAGAAAAATAAAGAAAGCAAATTACATTGATAATTAATGTACACGTGATCACAAATTGAGATTATGTGTCCAACAAATCAAACTAATAATGTTACTTTGAGTAGAACAAACATTTGTGAAAGATATGATGTCTACAATGATTCTCAAAATATATAATACAATGTATTTTGTTTTTGTGTTTATGTTCTGTTACGAATAGTTGTAAAATTTAAAATTTTAGTTGTGTCTTACAGGACGACATAATTATTTACTATGACGTGTGTGGTTTCTGAATTTGATGACGCAATATCTTTAAATAGTAACTTTAAATAGTAGCCATTCTATAGGCTACGGATTTTAAGTTTACTATTACGTTTAAATGGACGAAGATAATAATTTGTACAACCCAGATTTATTTTTGTTCTTTTTAAGACAAGATTCATTGGGTCATTCTCTTGAGAGTTGCTTTTATACTAAAATAAATTACTATTTTCTGATACGTCTGCTGTTAATTGTATTCTTGGCCTCGATGTGGATAAATAATTACAATTTTATGGGTCACATTGTATTGTGCATTGTACATTGTACGTGCTTCAATTACTGCTTGATGCTACTTTATTATGGAGTTGTGAATGGAGAATTATTCGGAGTTGACATGCAATTGATAAGGTAGACGAAATAATTGTTAATTATATTCTTCGGCAATGCAATAAGTGGATTTCCCCATTGGATGTGGACTAGTGGGCTGGAAAATGTGCTGAAACTGAAGGTTGCCAAGCGAGAAGTAGACCTACTAGTTCTGTGCAATGATAAGAGGTTAATTTATTTTGTTACAATGATTAAATAATTGAACGATTTTTTCAATTTCTTGATATTATTTTCCGTGTATCTGAAGACAGGGTATACAGGGTGTCTACAGATTTTCAAAGTTATCAAGGTCAAAAAATGTCCGGAAATTAAAATAAATCCGTATCGACCAAGCTGTGGGTTGTTAATGCATTTTATAGATCTGAATAGATTAATGACGAATTATTAAAATTAAAAATAGAAACAAATGCAGAAGTTCTATGAACGCCATACTGGATTTAAATTAATTTAATGGGAGATTTGAAACCTGGCGTCATTTAAAATGACAACAGCTGAAATAACCACGTGAATAAGTTATTATTTGATTTGGTGGTGAGCGCGCTTCCCCTCCCCTCCCCTACTTCCCTTGTCTTTAGGGACCTTAATACACCCCTCATCATCTCATTATTAATATGTATCTTCCCATTGTACATCCCTATTATATTCTACAACCTTGTCGTCATGCCTTTCATGTTTTCCCTGACCCAAATCGTTGAAGTTTGTGTCGCTGTTATGTGATGTTGCTGGCGAATGTCAAAGATCCCTATGGCGTTGATCAATGAGGTAGTATTAGGTTTTATTAGGAAGGAAGATATGAAAAGTTTAATTAAAAAGTGGGATAATTTATGCGGAGACATTTTGCTCCACGGAGGAAGCTGAGTAATATAAATTGTGGGGAAAGTAGAAAAGTAATCAAGAGTTATACCATAAGATTAGAAATTGATATCTTGTAATATTTTAAGCACAATGTCTGGGAGTAGTAATATAGATCCTGTTCTAAGCCAAATCCTGGGCCTCGGATCAACTTTTTTCACACTGTTAAAGGGGCTATTAACTCAAAAAATTATTTAATACCACGTGATCTATAGTACAATACCACACTAAAATGAAAGTTTAAAAATTATATTATCTTGTAACTGTGATTTTACACGAATTTTTCAATTTTTTTGATCCAGAAATTTGCGAAAATTGGAGTTTTGGACAATTTCTTAAATCGGCTTAAACCTGCTCCTTTTTTGGTCCACATAGATAAAAGAGCATAGTACCAATCTAAAATGCCCATTTTTTACATCGTATCTTGAAACTGTGCCCAACTCAAACACGCAAAATATGCATTCCAAAATCACACCCCATCTTGGTAATCAGCATATTTTGAACGAACTACTTGCCCAAATTACAAAACAAAATATAAAGAATTTACAAAAATGGCTGTAGAACACGTCAATAATGGCCAAAATTTTTTTGGAACAAAATCCTCCAAGGTCACGGGCTTAAAGATCGTCCCCATGTTATTTCTTATGGGAGATTTTTGTCGATGGGACCTAGCTCGAAAAATGTCATGTTTGACAATTTTTCGGGAGGTCATGGTGGCCCCAATAATTTTTGTGTTGATTGCTAATTCCATTACTAGTCAGCCTGAATGAATTTTGTTTTTGAGTTTAGCTATTAAATACCCCTTTAAATGTCCCTTCAAATTCGTTTAGTCGCATATCTAGTGATTTTACACATTCTGAGCCACTTTTTGACCCCTAATTATCACCCCAAATTATCAAATAACATTTTAAAATTTAAAATATGTATTCTACATAATATACTACAAAATTGTCTCTATATTGTGGCACATTTACTATCAGTTATAACAATCAACTAAGCTGAATTATTAAGATAATGGTCTCTGATAGAGACAGTTCCGCATATCTTTCCGAAACAACATACAACCTATTATATTTTATATTATTATAATATTTCAATTTCAATTGTTTTGTGTGAAAATAAGTGCTAAAAATCGGCACAGAATAATTGAAATCAAATTGAAATTACTTTTTTTAAATTGCAATATTCCAGTTTTCGTCGCGTCTCAAACCCTGTAAAATTTTGAAAAAACGTGTTAAGGATAGTAATGTACTTTAGACAGAACTATTGCCTGCATGATCCAAGATTTAAATGTACTGGTCATGCAGTTAGTTTTTAATTAAAATAGAAATTAAATTAATTTACATTTGAAATAAAAATCTTTACCGATTATTTCATGTGAGTATTTATGCATGCATGATCTAACAAAACAAAACTACATTTCTGTCTTTGATCAACTTGTCATAGTTTTGCATCGTTCTTGTGATACGACTGACAGTTGCGAGCGAGGTTTTAATATTGGTGGGTGTCTTTCCCCTTAGGCAGCCATGTTGTACCGACTAATTGCTTGTTTGTTTACATAGCGCCACGTGCGTGTGCCTCTATTACCTCGCCTGCGACCCATTATGTCTCGGAAATAGACACTGTAGGAAGAAAGGTATGCGGGTATTGTAACCCGAAATAACATTTAATATACCGCTCTAAAAATAAGTTAGTACAATTCTTAAATCTCTAGGAACCAATATGGTCGGTTCTCCCAACATAAACATTGGGATGTCGCTCTTTTTACTTATATCTACCAATATACATTAGGTTCGTTCGGTTATTCTCTACAATTGTGGAAATTACAACTAGGAGTAAAATACCTTTATGAAAATAAGGGGGTAAATGGTATATAATATTTCATGTAGAATATCATTTAATTATTTAATTGAATATTAAACATGTTAACTTTTCGAAGTTATTTGACCAGGATATGTATTTTATTAGTAGACTAAACGAGTGTATTAAACAATTACTGTTTTTGAAGCTTACTTGTGTTAATTAGGCCTAAGTTTAAAAATATTAGACCTCGGTTAGTTGTGTATTATTCTCGTCTACTAAAGTAGACTGAATATATATTTTTTGTAGAAGGAAGGTAGAATAGTTGTAATTACAAAAACAAAAGTGTATAACAGTTGTGAATTAGTGGTGGACGAACGAACCAGCCTGTTGGGTACTTATAGGCGCTGTTTGCTTCAGATGGGGATCGAACCCCGAACCTCCGACTCCACGTTCACCGGTGCTCGCTCTTGCTATTGGGGTCACAAGAAAAACACGTATTGAATGTGTATTGCTCTTGTGATTGTTGACACAACATTATGATAGTAGTAGTTAGCACAATGTGCAAGACAGAACAGCATTGTGAAACAGTGAAACTATACATACATGCAGCTGAAGATTATGTTTTCCATCCAAAGTTGGAACAAGTGTACATTATTATATCATTCACATAATAAGATCACAAAAACTGTTAATCTCATAAATTGTATATGATACAGTCGTATTATCCAAGACATAAACAGTTTTATACCATGGAGTATACGGATTGGTAAGGAAATGAAAGTGTTGTTTGGGTAGGTGCATGTTTGTTGAAGCTTAGTATGAACGGTATGAGCGTCAGTTTTACGGAAATTCATTTTTCATCTGAATATGTGTAGACTTGTAATGTTATGTATTTTCTTATGTACTTGTATAGTATAATTGTGAATAAAACACGATGTGACCTTAGTGGTATGTATGTACTTCGTTCATCGTTTCTTTATACCGGTACATTTGTATGTAGGCCCTACTATGTATGGGAGTTGTTGGGAGTTGGAGAGCATCTATGGACACGTTCTCCCAAGTGTGTACGTGCATTTTGTACGGGAAGGAATAGGGCTCGTTCACATTTCATGAACTCTTTAGAGCTGACAGAACAGCGAGTGTCTTTTGTCTTTTCTGCAAGGATGTTGTTAGGTAGGTGTCTGTCTAACTGTCTATCTCTGTGTCTGTCTGGTTGTTCGTCGTCGAACTATCCGTCTGTCCTCTCTGTTCGTCCATCTGTCTGTATGTCTGTCCGTTTGACTCTCTCTGTATGTCTGTGTTTGTTTACTACTGTATATTGTGTTTGCCTGTCTGACTTTGTGTTTCTCTGTCTGTCCAGTGAGTGTATCTCTCAACGCGTTTGATAAACTTGCCCTCGATCTTAAAACTTTCAAGACGACGTGTGACATACTTAGCCCAGTCCCCTCATAGTGATGGACACATGGACAGGTCTAGTTTGAGATGTATTGCCACCAACAACAGAGTTACCCCCACAAGTGCGATATAGGCTTTTACATAAAATTAACTAAATACTAAAGTACAAAAATAAAAATGATATCAACAAAACAAACAACATCTAAAGGTCTACTCGGTGCTCAAAAGAACATTGTACTAAACGAAATGCAAATAGAAAACTATGACGATTACAATGTTGTACAACGTCAAGAACATTTGAGGACAAACTTTTTAAAACAATGTATCTTTCCTATTCACTTCCATTGCAGGTAAATCTATCGGCCCAGTCGTAATCCTCCATTCCCAGGAAGATTGCTTCAATGTTTGCGACGGACCTGTCACCATTTCTAAAAAAAAATAGTGCACATAGTTTTTGTTTTATTTTACCTTGTTAATCACCGCGTAGTGTAATGTATTATCTGTGCTTTAGCTGTTCAGGAAAGTGATCATTTGTTCTACTCTGTCAAGCATCGTGCGCATGAAATATCCTGCAGCAAAAGTTTGAGATTGAGGAAATTGATTTTCCCTAATATGAACGTTATTTGATATGACTTGACATAGTGACTTCCTGTTTCCCCTGCGACAACTGGCCAATCAGAAGCGAGGATAGGTATTGCGAAGCTAGAGGGTGTTTGTTCGAGTTGAGAACATATCAATAAGAGAGCACTGCCCACGCGGTTCGTACTTTTCCGCTGGGTAAAAATAGACGTTTCACGTTTGAGAGGAGTCTAGCCCAAACATGAGAAATTGCGTTGCAAGACTAGCTTCTGATATGAGGAGGAACAATTTGCAAAAGTACATTCTTTGTTCGGGATTCGAACCCATGAACTTCGGACCTGCATAACAACAATATAATATAAGAAATTGCTGACTGCTGAAACTTTTATAAAAGTTATTATAAAGGAAAAGTATAATCAACATATTAGTTATTTTTTTTACTTTTTATCGTCAAATTTGTAAAAATAAAATACAATAACACCATGAATTAACTTTTTTCTATTTGGCTATAATAAACAATATAGTAATATCCTTACTCTTGCCTAAAGCAAAGTTCAGATAGATGGCTATGGTTTGTGTCTGCATGTATAACTAACTACATTGTCTGGCTCTTGTCTTGTACGAACCACGTAAAGTGCGCAGCGCAGGTATTGCCGTACGTAACATCCATGCAGCCTCGTAAAGTGCGGGTCCGAGACAGGAATAGCGCGTGATGCCTCCCACACGCGCACGTGTTGTGTGTCATGTAGCACCCAGCGTTTATTTGCAAGGCGCGTGATAAATATTTGGCCGAGGTAGGATCGATTTCTAGACCGCTTCGAGGAAGAGGAGACGTCTGGTGGCCACATATGGCTACTTACGTGAAATGGAATTTGTTTTTGTGAGTTATTGTAGAGTTTTGTCGCATATTGAAAAGTAGAAAATATGTTGCTAGTCGTTACATCCGTTTCATATTATGGTAAATAGATACCATAGGGCATAGCACAATGGCGTAAATTGCCCATGGACAGGCTGTTTTCAGATCATTTAAAAGTAAATCGTATTTATAGAATGTATTTTCAGTGGGGGACTTCAATTTTAAAGCTGGCCGACGCCATCGACTCGTGAACAATGACCAGCAGCCATGTTAACTGGTATCTTACATAGGAAACGTCGACCCAACTTGTTGGCCACGATCCAACCACGTTTGTCTTGTTCCCATTTTAGTGCATTTTTCCATAAATTTACTGTTTTCGTACATCTTTTTAAATTTCAATAATGTATTCTCGTGTTAAAAATATTATTTCGATTTTATGAGAGTCTGATGCTTTTAGGGAGTTGTCACTTTTCGTACATTCTCTTCACTTCGATAATAATCTGATTTGTAATTACGTCGTTTTGGTCAACAGACTTTTGCATCAAAATAAAATCTTAATATTAATATGTATTGTCGCCAAATAGATTAAAATTACAAGTAGGTATATTTTCTTCGTATAAAGCATTAATACACAATGCGATGTTGAGCATATAGTTTTTGTTGATTCCCATTCCCATATTTCCCATTTGTTATTTTTTTTTTACTTTTATGAGGTAATGATTCTACTTTATAGTCCTAAAATTTTAAAATTTTAAGTTTATCACCCTCGTTTCGATTTTCATCGTTGCCAAAATATGATAATTTATTTAAAAGTCCAACATCCTCATAAACCACACGTTTAAATACCCCAGCTGCAATCCGCCCAACTTGGTCTTTAACTCCCAACTTGGTCTTTCACTCCTAACCTAACCAGCTGCTAGTTGTTCTGGGAAGGCCAGAGAATGCACCGAGGAAGGAAATGAAATTACCCAACGAGATAATGTATGCATAGCCGGTCCGGTCCAAAGAGCTTAGCCCGAGACAGAGAGGCAAAGAGCTCGGTGCGATTGCAATCATCGATTCGGCTAATTCCGTCGCTCTTCGTAGCGCTGAATCGTTAATCCGATTGTTTGTAATTGCTTTCTTCTCTGGTCTATGCTACGCTCGCGAAATTGAGGTTTGATATGGTGAAAAGTTAAAATCTTTACCGTCTGCATAATATTGTGGTGTGCACAGAATTAATTAGTTTAGATGATACAGTGTAATCTTTTGGTTACGCCCTATTGCACATGATTGATATTTTTCTTTTTACCAAAAACATATCTATTTACAGTGTGTCCATATTATATATATATTTACCTATAAATACATGTGAAAACTTTGGGAGTTTGTTATTGTTGGATTATAAATTTTATGTTGCAGAAACTTGTGAAATTCTGAATTTGTATCATCATTTTAAAATGTCCCACCAGTAACATGCTGAGATCAATAATTACTTTTGTATGTTTTTATCAATGGACGACAAATTGACAACACGAACGATGACAAAGACGATGACGACCGCGACGTGAGCAACCTCATTTCCTCTCCTTACCCGTGGTTGGTTCTGACCAGCATGAGCCCCCCTCCCCCCCCCCCCCCCCTAGGCTAGAGTGTTGCGCAATCATAATGACCTACGGTTGACGCGTCCTTAATCTAAATAAACCAAAAAAAAAATTATCTCAAATACTTCACATTTTAATTCCTCTTCCTGTAGACAGACGTAACTGATTCGTTTGAAATGCTATGTAGTTGTCAAACCAAATTATGACATATATGGACACTTTTAATCGTGCATTACGAACATTACGAACATTTTGTTTCATCTTATATATATATATTTACCTATAAATACATGTGAAACTTTGGGAGTTTGTTATTGTTGGATTATAAATTTTATGTTGCAGAAACTTGTGAAATTCTGAATTTGTATCATCATTTTAAAATGTCCCACCAGTAACATGCTGAGATCAATAATTACTTTTGTATGTTTTTATCAATGGACGACAAATTGACAACACGAACGATGACAAAGACGATGACGACCGCGACGTGAGCAACCTCATTTCCTCTCCTTACCCGTGGTTGGTTCTGACCAGCATGAGCCCCTCCTCCCCCCCCCCCCCCCCACGCTAGAGTGTTGCAATCATAATGACCTACGGTTGACGCGTTCTTTATCTAAATAAACAAAAAAAAACTTAATCTCAAATACTTCACATTTTAATTCCTCTTCCTGTAGACAGACGTAACTGATTCGTTTGAAATGCTATGTAGTTGTCAAACCAAATTATGACATAGGCTATGGACACTTTTAATCGTGCATTACGAACATTACGAACATTTTGTTTCATCGTCCATGGAAAAGTTACTAAAATATAAGTTTTTTTTGTTTTTGTTTGTTGTAAAAGTTCATCGAGGGAACTCTACTGTCATTACAAGAAAAGTATAATTATTTCTGTCGGCCGCACAAACAGTAGCGCGCTCGTGAAGTTCGTCTTGAAGTTCGTCTGCTGCACGGACGCCATTGAACCCTGACGGAAATCAAACATCTCTGTTTTATTCTGATCTAACCCTGGCCGCTGCGGCATGCGAGGAATGCGGCGCGAGGTAAATATAGCGGCACGACTCTTGGCTGGACGCCACTGGCCTCTGTGTGCGGTGCGCCACAGTTCAACAACCAACCATGGACGGCGAGACGGCCACGGACTTAGTACCTTATTCTGTCTTTTAGGGATGGGAAAAAGCGTTTAATTTCCCGTTCAACCCCTGAAAAAAAAACGCGTTTAAACGTTTTAAGCCCTATTTTCATTTTTTTCTTCTTCTAAATTTTAGGTAGGCGGAGGCCTAGGTTTTACAACAAAAATCGTAATTTTGTACTTATGACCGGCCGACGAATAATAAATAACGGTTGTATTCTCACTGTCACATTTTATGACCCGGCACTTCCACCATGTGTAACAGACAAGTTAATACAGCCTGGGACCCGGCACCTCCACCAAAATGAAGCACTTTTAGAAAATTATCGGCCTATAATTTGTTAGCCCGTGTTTTTTTTAGGCTCCGAAAATGATAACAAAAAAAAGCATTTCAATTATTAAAAAAAAAGTTTTGCGAATTTAATAACCTCAAACCGTCCACTAACGTTTGAACGTCCCCCCCTACTTTCTTTATATATTTCCTTTCTTAGTTTGAAAAATTAAAAAATACCCCCTGAAATGAATTTTTAATTTTAAATTGATTACATAATGTTTAAGTTCTTATTAAAATGAATGCGAAAATGACAGAATTTAGGCATTTAAATAGGTTGCTTTTACGACATTGATTTAAGTTCTAATTGTTTTTCGTACAAAATACAAAATAAAAAAAAAAAAGTTTTACATTCGTAAAGAATCAGCTTTTTCGCTAAAAGACTTTTTTTTAATTTAAAAATTGCTTCAAAGCACCCAAACCATATGAAACCATTACGAAAACATTGCAGATGGGGAAAATTACGATCATTTTACACTTCGCTCACTCACTCATACTCTTTTAAATTGTTCGTGTTTAATTTTATATTTCATGTTGTATTGGTATTTGTTGATGTAAAAATTTTTATCGTAAATTGACTGAAATATAGGGATGTGCGATCTTCGAAATTCGAACTGGGAACTTTTTCTAAGTTCGAGTTCGGTTTGATTCGAAAAAAGTTCGGAGTTCTTTTTTTTTTTTTTTTTATTTTATGTTAGTGTCACATATTATTTGAAAGTCAAAAAAATGGTTCTCTTTTACAAGTAAACTTTTAAAAAAACAAAAAAGGGTGGTGGAGGTCCCGGGCCCAAAGTTAATATTTTCTTGGGGGAGGTGCCGGCCAGACTTTCATTTTAAAGTTCAAGTTCGGTTTTTTTTAACGGGGAAAAGTTCATTCGAAGAAAAAATAGTGGGTTCGCACACCCCTAAAAATAGTGATACATATATTGTGCCCTATCAAAATTAAAAATGTACCCAGAAAAAAATAAAAGCCCAAAAAATAAAAAAAAAAATCAAAAAAAAAAAAAAATAAAATTTTTAGAACGTTCAACTAGTATAACTAATTTCGTAATTAAACCGTCTAGAAATAGAACCTACAGTTTGCATACTGTGTAAAGTAATTCGTTTTGCAATGAACGAAAAGAAAAACTAAAAGAAAAGGAAAAAATTAAAAAAAAATTAGCAAATCTTTGAGAATATGCAAAAAAACTAGTTTAACGTAGGGGCATGGAAATTTACTTTGTATTTTGTTTTTTCAATATTGTGTGCTGTCTTGGGCATTTTGTATGTTTCTTTAATTGTCTTTTTTTAATGGGAAAATTTAAAAATAAATAAAATACTCTATTTTTTTTTGGGTTTAAATATAAAATCGCCTGATCATTTAAAAAGAGATCAAAACCCCTTAGTAAATAACGATCAACTAAAATTGCAACTAATTAAACTAGCCCAGGGGGTGTTACACAAAAGAATTTATTTTAATTATTGGTCAACACATCTAATTTAATGGTCTGGCGAATTAAATCTGTAGTATTGTACACATGAAAACACTCCTTGCAACAAATTACTCCCCGAACACTCTTTCTATGGCCGATAATGTGCGTCCGGACTTTTCGGCTAAAGTGGGAAAATTTGACTGCAGAAAGAATATTTTTTTAAGGTTCGATTTTGTACATAAAAAATTATGGCTCTTTTTTTTGGCCTAACTATTAGGCCCAATATATTTATGAATTTTTTTTAATTTTTTTGTCAGAGGAGACATTCATCTGAATATATTGTGTCTACCAGAAAAATTGTCCCATATAACTACATGATTGTAAATTTAAACCCTTTTTCACACTATAGGAAAATATACCAAAAATGCGAATATTGTTATAGACACTCCGGAAAATCTGTGACCTTACGGTAAACGGGCTATCACGGGTTTAGTTATTTTTAAGGGTTTAACAAAAAAAACCCCAAAAAGTTATTTTTCTGCATGATAAATTTGAAATGTTGAAAGAAAGTACTCGAGTGGAGAATTGAGCGTCCACCCAAGTCCTTCAGGTCTTTTACAGCCCCCCTTCACTATATATGTAACATTCTTGTAATGATTTTTTAAAAAACACCGTGTATGTAACTGCAAATGTCTTGAATTACAGTGTTGCGTGTGCAAAATGTTGTGCGCGTGTTGCATGCTGTGAGCTCTGTGGTAATGCAAATGTAATACATGCAGATGTACAAATGTCATTCATGTTTCAAAGACAACCTTCGTGAAGTTGGCAGAACCTTAATTTAAAAAAATAATATCAAATTATTTATAGACCTACTACTATAGTCAACGCACCATGACCATTCTAGTGTTTGGTTAGATGAGTTCATAATTAGTATTTATAACAGTTGAGCAGATAAAAAATTATAGTGAGCACGTAAACAGTATCATTTCCGAAACTGACAGTCATTCAAGTCTGCAGCTTATTAAACATTATCATATCAAACTAGGAAAACCAATCAAATAAATCGATCAAACGGAGGATTATTTATCTTATTTATGGACCAATGGTTTATGGGGGAATGTGTGTGTCAATTTTTAAATGTTTTTATATATCTAATTTAATTTTTCTCTATTTTCTTAACGTGGAATCATAGATAAAACATGCATAATAAAAGATCATTTATTATAAGACTGTTGGCTGAGCTTGAGAAAACTAGTTTTTTTAACGCAGAATGCAGAGGTAATATAGCCTGGATCACTTGGAAGCTCTATCGTTTGTCCTATCGGGTTGTGGTTTGCAGAATGTAAGAATCGGAGCACATTTTCCGAAAATTGCTCACTTTTGATATTAACTAATCGTGAATATGCCACCACACAGAGGTAATTTGTAGTTATTTTGCAAGCTTGCGAATGGGGAAAATATTTTAAATGTTAAAATGTGATCTGATAGCGACATGCGCTCATCTCTGGTTAACATTGTCCCAAAAATTCAATTCTTTGGGGTGACATTGGAGGTCGAAAAGTGGTCCAGACTGTATGTGAAATTAGCTGGATTCGCCGATCAAGCACAATTTTGAATGGACATTTTAGCATTGTAAAAAAAGTTTGCCCGAGCTCATCGAACCGTATTTTTTCAGTTTGCACTTCTGTGATATCAACTCCCTCGTAAGCGGTTCTATACTATATCGCTCATCTCACGTGACTTTGAGGTGAAGTTTCAGACATTTATATTAAACTTTCCGTCAACACTAGCGTGAAACTGTAAGGTTGGCTCACCTGTCTTGGCTCTTGACTTGACAGCCTGAGTGCCTGTCACTGTCTCATAGCTCATCTTATATCTATAAGACAGAGCCAAGTTATGACAGGAGATAATCTAGCTCCTGTTTGTCGCCGTAGGGATAGGAAACAATTATAATATATATAAGAATGTAGGTATTCCATTCTTTATCTAGTTTATTTGCAATGATCTGTAGATAAGACTTGCTTAAGATCGTTTTATTAAAAATAAATGTTTTCTAAAGCCTTATAAAAATTTTTTTTTTATATTTTTTTATATAATATTATGTATTTATTTATTTATTTAACGTCTATCCTATTCAGTTTAAAAAACTGTTTTTCAAAAGACAACAAGGTTTGCTTTTTTGTTTGTTTTTTCGTGTGGATGTTTATAAGTACATTGATTTCTTGCGTGTAGCCTAATGTTTTCAGCTGTAGGTTAATAAGGGTTGCTTCCTTAAAAGTTAATTTGTCTTTAGAAAATTATACTGATTTTATTCAAAAGTTTCTAGATAATTTTCGTGTCAATGAATATTATGTAGTGTGTTTTGTATTATATTTATTTTACGTTTAGACGAGATATTAAACGCATTTAATTTTGTTTGTTAATCTATAACAACATAATCCTTTTTCAATAACGTATTTTACGCAACTTTTATTATCGACAGTTCAATGAAAATAAATGTGGAAAAGAAAAAAAAAAACATTGACTTAAGAAATCAAAATTGTATTTTTTGATAATGTTCTGTTATATTTACCTTAAACGTTTAGACATCCACGGGCGTTTAAACGTTAAATCATCCCTGCCCTAGTATTCCGAGCGTCCCAGCACCAACAGTTGTTCTCCCGATCTATTCCTGAGGGCACGCGCCCATCCAGCAGGGAAGGTTTGTGTTGGCGACGCCCGGGGAATGCGGGAGTGCATTCCTGACAGCCATCCGAGACTAATGGGGGACTTCTTATCCCGAGGGATTGCTTTATTCCCTGGTCTGGAGAGGGAGGAAGATTCCTCGGGGAATTCAATAAGGAGATGTACAAGGAAAAGGAATCTTGCTTTCGTGTTTGTTTGATTTGATCTTAGTTTTAGAGTGAAAGTGTTCTCTTGAAGCGTTGTAAAGTGGGTGATTCTGATTGTCATTCGATTTATACCCACGGGATCGTTTAAATCACCCTACACAGCCATGTGGATAATGTATATCAAGATGATGTAGTACATACGTTGGAGGAAAATTCCTCTTCGCTTGACTGACTGACTGACTGTCTGTCTGGCTGTCTGGCTGCTGCTGCTGACTGACTGACTGACTGACTGACTGACTGACTGACTGACTGACTGACTGACTGACTGACTGACTGACTGACTGACTGACTGACTGACTGACTGACTGACTTACTGACTGACTGACTGACTGACTGACTGACTGACTGACTGACTGAGCTGACTGACTGTGACTGACTGACTGACTGACTGACTGACTGACTGACTGACTGACTGACTGACTGACTGACTGACGACATCAAATACCGTAATAGTGAAGCTGTTCACTTAGATGACGTCTGCTCTAAGGATATTCCTGTTAGTGTTACAGTATTGCTGACACTACAGTTTCTAAATTTTGCACAATCGTGGAAATGGAGAGAAGATGGCTCGAAAGTCACGTATACTTCAGGAAATGATTTGGGATTCTTTGTAGTTTGTAAAAGTTTTAATAGTTTTTTTGTTGCAATTTTGGACTTCGTTTTAAAAGGTCTAAAATCGGCCATTTTCGGGAACTAACAATAAATATTGTTTTTTTTAACTTTAAGACTGATTGACACCGATGCACAGTTTGGTATCATTTAGGCCTACATTGGATGACCAAAACGCTAATTTTGTGAATTGCAAAATGCGTTCCGGTGAAATTTGAAAATGTTTGTGGTAACAATTAACAACTTTACTATGTGTATTATATTTTCTAGAGAATCATTCCAAGATCATCTGTTTTATGCAATAGTTATTTTGACAAGCAATAATATATTGATGAATGGTTTGTCAATGCGAGCCTAGTAGGCCTGACTATGATTTTTGTCTAACTCTCTCCTCTTCTTGTGTTCTAGGTGAGTAATCTGAGAGGTTCGTCTGGTCTTAGGACGAGGATCTCTTCAAAGACACCTACAGTAAGTCTGGCCTAACAGGCTCACTGCCCATGGTGTGTGTTCCCAAGGTAAACCGTGGATGATGGTTTCTCTTTCTAGCAATCATCTGTAAACTAAGTATAAAGTCGGTGCTAAAACTTGTGTCGCGGACGCCGGTAGTGGATATTGACCCGATGACCTCCCGTATAAGAGAAAAGAATCTGATGGATAAACTACAAAAAATAACTTTATTAGATAACAATCCCTTAACGATGGATTGGTATTCAATATAAATTAGATTGGCATGAAGGTTGGAATAATTTGTAGCGCCTTACTTAGCACTTTTTCATAGATCAATCATAAAATTTTGACAAAGTTTAATGTTTACTGTTTAGTTACTATTTTAAATTATCTAAAACAGGAAAATTGATCGATGTATTTTAATTATTGTTTATTTAATAATTTTGTTGAGCCTTTGAATCTACGAATTTTAACAACCTTGTGTATTTCTGTTTTGCCTAGGCTGACTGACACCCCAGATTTTTAAATTTTGCATTGTTGTCATGTTCTACAGTGACACTTTTCAAAGCAAATCATTATTATTTTTATGTTATTCACACTTTGTCGACGGCACATGTTATTTGATAGAATCGTATCAACCGAATTTCTATGTTAATTATTTTATTCTTATTCTTATGATGTATTTTTTTATTCAAAGAATCGATCCGTCTTCGGTTATAGGTGAAGCGAAACAGTCTTTGAAACATAAAGCTACCTAGTCAAAAAATGGAGTCTCTAATGAAGGGTTCGGGTTATAAAAGACGTAAAACAGTCAAACGTCGTCATTCTTCCAACATACCTCCTCCAGTACGGAGCTTAAAGAAGAAAAAGAAAAAAATCAACAAATTGCGCTTCGAAATTGATTGATATATTTCATTATTCTCATGTGGTATTGTTTTTGAATTTACAATGAAACGCAAGATTGTGCCAAAATTGTTTTGAACCTAACAGTTTATTTATTAAGCCGAACCGACCTGTAACTAAACGTGCACATTATTTCACTTTGAAGCTCTAATCGCTCTTGATATATTTGTAAAGTTTTTATCACTACAAATCCTTGGTCGTGCGTACGTATACATAAAACATGGTAGACGGGCAGAGCGAGCGCATTATGGGACGTACCAACTAAACAGCTTATAAATGGGCGCGGGTTATTGATGCGTAGCCCAGTAAGCTTGGGTTTAGTTTATGTGTGTACTTAGAGTGGTAAGCTTGGACTCAATCAAAGCCTGTACTTTACAGTGCGGTAGACTTGCGTTACATGCGGTTGTGGGGCTAAACTGTATAGGGGGTTGGATTTTTAGGGGTTATACCAAAGATTATAGTCACTATACAAGAAGGAATAGGACACATTTGGTGGTAGGCAAATACTCATTCGACCAGGTCGGGATACATCTCAAGTATAATATGCAACTTTGGATAGTTGTCAAGAGAACATACACGGATTACCCAACTTCTACAATCGTAGACTATCAATACATTGTGTTAATTAACTAGGAAAACGCTTAAGTCCCGCCGCGTTGTTGGATGAGCGTAATTGGTGAATTGAGCTGCCATGTGTTTTGCGGATTTTCTGTTGTTCTGTGAAAAAATCAGAACTTTGTTGAATTTTTTTAAAAATTAAATCAAATTAAATAAAAAATTAACTTATTTTTTTTTAATTAATCGTAATTTTAAAAAAGGAAAAAATCGTAATATTGAAATTTTCATAAGAAATAATTATTCGATTACGCACAAATTTTACACGAATATATTAATTCTTAAAATTAAGGTTCTGTGAAAAAATCATTATAATCGGATAAAGCATGTAGGTGTTATAAGTCGAAGACATTTTTTAAAAATCGAAAAAAATCGTAAAATTGCGATTTTCATGAGAAATAATTTTTTGATTGCGCTCAAAAACGTGGCAGCTCTAAGTTCAGAGATTTCAAAGGCCTCCATAAAATTTCATCGCAATCGGAGTATCGGTTTAGCCGGAATCGTGTTAACAGACAGACAAAAATACAGAAAAAAAAAAAAAAAACATTCCGGATTTTTTTCTCCAGTGTAGTGAAATGGAATATTCGCTTCGCTCATCCAATCAGCCAGAAACAATTCAGGAAAATGGTTAATTTAGGACTTTTTAACAAATCGATAAGTTGTTAAAACCAATGTATTTTTTAACACTGTTGATCTTATTTCATTTAGGGCCGGAAGCACTATAGTCACTTATCACTTACACTCACTTACACTTAGACACTCGTAAAGGCTTGTGGAAAATAACATGTGGCTGTGATTTGTAACTGACTGCTGTGCATTCAGCCCTTCGTTTGCGCTATAGTTATCGGCAACCACTATAGGCTACACTTTTGTTATAATTGTAGGCTTTCTTACAAATTGTATGTAGGTAGACAATTAACTATACGTGCACTTGTAGTGATTTGAGAAGCTTTATTTTAAGGAAAGTGTGTTTAAAAAGCGCAGAAGTTTATTATAGCCCTTCCTACCTTGTCATTTATAAAGCCCAGAACCCCAAATAACTCAAAACCAAAACCCATTTTTTTAAAAATCTTTTTTGGTTTCATGATGAAATTCTTTTTTTAAACTTTCTCTTATTTGACTTAGGTTTTACGAAAATATACATAATATTGTGTTCTAACTTTCGTTTTACAAACAAACAACTGCATAATTTTAAACATAGGTCTAGATTTGGATCTATTTTTGACAGCGGAAAGCACTTTTCCGCTCCTGTGGAGCCTCTTAAGTGCAATAAAGTGCATTGCGGGTTGCACTGATAATAACTATATTGTATTTCTGGCCTGGATCTATTCCACTAAGCGACGTCAGGAAATTGGAGCATGAAGCCTGGTCAGGTAATGACAGGTCTTAACCAGTATTAGGTTTACATGCTTGGATTTGTTGACTGGCAACTGAGACAAAAGTGGGGACATAAAACTAACTATCTAACCTTAAACCTAATACAGTTGCTCGGACGATAATGTTTGATGAGGGGGTCGCCTTCAAGCACTGAAGATTGATGACTGAGCGGTAAAGTGCATAGAAGTTAAAATAATCATACAAATACGCTACACATTATTAGTTTTATGTTATGCACACTTTGTCGACGGCATATGTTATTTGATGGAATCGTATCAACTGAATGTTATGTTAATTATTTTTATTTTTATTATTATTCTTATGTTGTATTGTTTTTGAAATTTACAATGAAAAGCAAGATTATGTCCAAATTGGTTTGAACCTAACAGTTAATTTAAGCCAAACCGACCTGTAACTAAACGTGCACATTATTTCACTTTGAAGCTCTATTCGTTCAGAATATATTCGTAAAGTTTTTATTTTTCCGTCTCGCATGTTTATGTATACACCTACGACGGTACGCACGACCAAGGATTTGTAAAAAAGAAGTTAAAATATATACTTATTTCGTTTGATTTACGTTAGCTCATGCGTTACACGCGGACTTTATTCGGAAAGTTGGCGGGTTGGGAGTCCGCAGACAGCCTACGGGGAGGAAATAGGACACATTTGGTATGGCACTCGTATACAGCTAATCGCTCGGCCAGGAAAGGAATCCGACATATATGAAACTTTACCACTAGTTGTCAATAAAGCATACATGGGCAGCTCTACAGAAATAGATTTTTAATATTTTATTTCAAATTAGACAGTAACCAGCCACGACGAATATGGTCAATTTTGGACTTTTCACAAAATCCGAAATCCTTTTTTTTATCATTTTAAAGCAAATTTGTTGTAAAGTGTTACTGCGATATTTCCACTTATGTGACAATTACCCAAAATTCCATATATCTGTCGTGTCAGTCCAGTCAAAATATCGGTTTCTTCCGCGAAAGTTTGATTATACTCCCTGATTTGCTGTTCCTGATTTTTGGCAAACCTCATATTCGTTTGAGTGGGATCGTCTAATAAATCAGTTTTTTTCTTTTCGTTTTTCTTTTTTAATGTTTTTTTTAATGTTTTTTGTTTTCCTTTTTTCCTTTTTTTTCTTTTCTTTTCATTCTCCACCCTTTTTTATATTTGATTCATTCATTAAATGCATATAGTATCATTCAATTTGTTACCAAAATTCTTGTGTTATGCATTGTTGTTGTAATGCTACTATTTCAAATATTTACGAAAATGTAATTTATTGTTGTTTCTGCATCTATGTAATTAGATTTATTTAGTTGTCCTCCTTTGTAAATCAGTTTTTATAACTGAATAGGATAGACGTTAAATAAATAAATAAATAAATAAATAAATAAATAAATAAATAAATCATAATTTCTACCCTCAGTCAATATAATCTATATAAATTATAGTCAATCAATCCCACACCTTGTTCACGGTATTGCTCAAGGCTTTGATATATTTCATACAAATCATGATTACAAACAATAATTTAAGGAATTTTGAATGGAATTAGAAGTGTATACTGTACGGACCACTTAGCTTGGGTTCGGCTTGACTTTACCTATATGAAACTGATACTGGATTGACGACACTACCTGCTAGAATCCCTTTCATTCGCAGCCCGTAAGTAAACCCTCCATTATTAATAATAGCGAGCTGCGAGAGGGTTTTAAAATGGATTCGAGCAGTAAGCTTATATAGCAACCTAGCATCGGTTTTAATCTTAATTTCGTCATCTGCATAGTGGCAGTTTTTCTATAGAAATACACGTTATAAACATTCCCGTTTCATCTGACAAAATTGTTAGTGAAAATCTTAACGATAATCAAGTTAAATCTGATGATAAACTCTGATTTTCAACTGTCATAATCCCGACCGTTGCAAACCTATACGGACAGCAAGAAAGTTGTAGCTATCTCAATTTATTTTGTTTATTTTCTCATCCCTTCCCACACTGAGGTCACATAAATAAAACCTCTTCATTGTTTTCACAAACAATTCCGCCAACTTTCTGTTGAGAGTTTTGAAAATAGAAGTTGTATATAGAGTTTATTCCTGGAAGATAGAACCTTCTCTTCTTCCCGTGGGATAATTTCTGATTCCAATACAGAAAGTCCCAACCTCAATTCCCTGTACGGCCTGGGGTTTACTAACATCTGGAACAGGGAATTGCGTAGGTTGGGTTTTGTATGTGTTCGCCTCGAGAAAATACCTTTTTAGAGCTCTCCAATTTTCAAATGTGAAAAGTGGAAATTTGCAAATGGTTACCCAAGGGTGGGATGTTTTTGACATCAGTCTTTATCCCGTCTGGAAATCGGTCAAAAATACATTTTTAAACCCCTATTCATGTTACAGCGAGGATGGGATGTATTCAAATTTTATCCAAATCAAACAAAAATTCGGTATCTTCGTTTTTAATCACTTTCAATTTCCTTTGATGATTTTTTGTTTGACGAGTAATCATTTTTAAATATCGCGTTCTTATTATTTGTGATCCCCAACGATTTGATAATTCTGCTGTGAAAATAGTTTTTTTTCACACTCAACTTTTGGCAACATCCATTCTAATCCTGTCAAATAAGAATTTTTGGAGGAAAAAATTGCGATGTCGCTGAATTTTTGCAGAGACCTTCCTTAAATGATACTTATCAACATACTAAAACTCCCCTACAATCGGACTGGAGCTTCGGCCGCCATATTGGAAAATGGCGGCCAAAAGGTGTTTGTTATCCAATATCTCCAAATTGGTTTGAGATAGACAAAATATCTCAATGGCAAAAATATTCCCCATTCAATTCCCTACAAAACAGGTGTCATCTATAGTTTTGGTAGGGGCAACGGTTACGTCACAAAATCGTGGTTTATCTGTTGCTTATTGGAGTACCAGCTTATTTCCAAATTTTCACGCCCAGCATCAAACAATGCCCGGTAAATCCGTAAGAAATCGATTTAAATACAAAAGGACTTTTGTACGGGGTTCATGAAAGCTTCCATTAGTATTTTAAAAAATCAGTTCTGCAAAATCGGATTTTGCATTTACCCGGAATTTGGATTTTTCCAATGTTGGCATTTCCTAAAAAATGCCATATTTTACTGTCCATTATTAAGCACTAAATTTCATTTGAGGAAAAATTCTTTCTACGCACATTGAAATGACTTAAATAATGATCCGATTACAACCAAAGTTTAAATCCAATATGGCTGCTTATTCCTTATATTCACAATATGAATACTGTTTTCGTGCTGTTTTTACACTCTTTTTGTTACATAATTCACTTTGATGTTGTGGATATAAGGAATTAGCAGCCATATTGGATTTAAACTTTGGCTGTAATCGGATCATTATTTAAGTCATTTCAATGTGCGTACCAAGAATTTTTCCTCCAATGCTATTTAGTGCTTAATAATGGACAGTCAAAAAGGGCATTTTTGAGGAAATGCCAACATTGGAAAAATCCAAATTCCGGGTAAATGCAAAATTCGATTTCGCAGACCTGATTTTTTAAAATACTAATGGAAGCTTTCATGAACCCCGTACAAAAGTCCTTTTGTATTTAAATCGATTTCTTACGGATTTACCGGGCATTGTTTGATGCTGGGCGTGAAAATTTGGAAATAAGCTGGTACTCCAATGAGCAACATATAAACCACGAATTTGTGACGTAACCGTTGCCCCTGTCAAAACTATAGAAGACACCTGTTTTGTAGGGAATTAAATGGGGAATATTTTTGCCATTGAGATATTTTGTCTATCTCAAACCAATTTGGAGATATTCGATAACAAACACACTTTTGGCTGCCATTTTCCAATATGGCGGCCGAAGCGCCAGTCCGATTGTAGGGGAGTTTTAGTATGTTGATAAGTATTATGTAAGGAAAGTCTCTGCAAAAATTCAGCGACATCGCAATTTTTTCCTCCAAACGTCAATATACGATTTATTTGACAGGATTATTCCTTCTGAAAGCTATTTTTGTTTATACCTAGTTTAGAAGAGAAACTTCATTTCCAATTCAATTATATATTCTGTCAAAAGTTTCTGGCACAAGTCTGGATGTTTCTGACATGTCCCATATTTCCTAAACTTTTGGCAATAGACGTAATTCTTAGCAAAACAATAGCTAGTTTTTTTTTAACATTTCTTGAATGGTCGTCTGACATTCTACCCACACCAACCAACAACATTTTCCGTTGTCATCGCTGTCATCACCATTCACCGATATGAGAAAATAAACTCTTCTCTTATTCACAAACTTGTAATCGCATTTGTGAAAAATCACTGTTTTCAGATATGCTTGACATTAAATAATTAGTTTCATACGAGTTTTGAATGTAGATCATTAAAATACAAAATGTTCGTTACCTTATGCATTTTTTCGACTATGTATAATTGTAAATATTCAATATTGGCATTCCTGCTTGAACTATTGACAGTAATTATTTTGATGGTATCGTTACATTTTTGTTGATATTTATACAAATCTACTGTATATTTTGGACCAATATGATTGTTATATATCGTTAAAATATGTAATGATCATCAAAATTACTTTCTTGTCTTACTACACATTATTATTTTATTTTACCGTTTATTTCGGATCAGTATGGTCAATATTATTGAAACTGTGACATCCCGATGTGGTTCTGCTTCCAAAACGGGGCTCACGCTATTGCTAATTCTATGCGAGTGCAGTCTAAACTAGTACAGTGCCTTTACTCATCTTACAAGAATACTTTCTTCCCCCTAAACAGCCGTCTTTCATACGTATATGTATATATAGCCCGTCAGAAGTGGAGTGGAGTGTTGACCTGATTTCCTTGTGTGAATATAGCACAGCACCTGCCCAGAGACAGAAGTGTTTGTAAATTGTGTGTGTTGAGTGCACTGCATGGCGGGAGAGAGACGTCATTTTGTTTGAAAAAAGTGTTCTATTTTGTCGAGTTAGATGAGATGGGAGGTTATGATGATTGGATTTCCTTGTAATATGTTGGGTTGTCGTTGTTGTTATATAGGTCAGCTGGTGGTGTGCGAGAGAGAGAGAGAGAGAGAGAGACGGTAGGAAGGCCAGCTAGGCCTTATTTTCCATCTAGCTTAATCATATTACATTCAATTTTATGGAAAAATAGAGAAAACATTAAAATTATAGAGTCCATACATTAGAAACACATTTACATATTGTTTTCATTACACATTGAATCATCTCATTCATACCGAACAAACTTTGTTGATTCGATATGGACGTCTGAAGCAATAAAATTGAAGTAATTACATTTGAGTTTTAACATGAGAGAGAGATTGAGAAGAGTGCTGGATGAAAGAGAAAGAGAGAGAAGCTTTGGATTGAGTTACTCTACAAAAAGTAAGAGGCTGTCTTAAGTTAATTTTGATTTGTTAACGATCTTCTTTGCCAAGTGTGCCCTGATTATTTCTTGTTGTACCAGTGTAAAACACCAACATTCAGAGCTCTATACAGTATACAGTCCAACTTAGTAAACATTATTTGAACGGCAGAGAGGGAGGCATATACATCAGACTTTTGGAAAACCTTTTCAGTTTTCATGCAACCAAGAAACACCTGCTTTGTATGATGATTTTAATATTCATATTGTTAGGCACGAATCACATTTTACAGGGCACTGATAACTTTACTGTTTTGTGCCCTAAAACCCCAATAACTAACTAACTAGGCCCTACTACAATGTGAAATCTCTATTTACAAATAGATTGATCGCCAACCAAACCGCGCACACATTCTGGAGCACTTTTTGAACGGTTATTTTCACCAAAAAATTGGCCTCTAGTTAGGAGGTTGTTTAGCAAGGATATGCTCAAGGACATTTCCACATTAAAATAATAAATAAATTCGTATTTACAGTCTACCCACTCAGTCACATAACTGATTTTCAGTGGGGTACAGTAAACCAAAGCGACCAAGCCAACCCTGTAGGCGCCGACGCAATCGACTTTCAATAACATATCTCGTATACATAAGCTTGGAATGGCAAGTTTGAATATTTATCAACTTCGGCACCTCCACCGTTATTGAACGCTGCTACAAGCGGGGTATTATATAACGGCAATTTTCGCGCTAATCGATTCTGTCAAATTTCGATGAAAAGATTTCAAATGTGTTAGAATGTGTTGGGTTATTTTGTGTGCGTGATATGCAACGATTGTTTGGACCCTTTGAAATTTTGCGAAGTTTGAAAGCTCTGTGGCTATCACATGGATCACACTCGCTGTATATAAAACAATATTTTCTCCAACCAGCAGTGCTGATTCCAGGCACTGCCTACCCTAGGAACCATGTGTGCCTACCCTAGGAACCATGTGTGCCTACCCTAGGAACCATGTGTGCCTACCCTAGGAACCATGTGTGCCTACCCTAGGAACCATGTGTGCCTACCCTAGGAACCATGTGTGCCTACCCTAGGAACCATGTGTGCCTACCCTAGGAACCATGTGTGCCTACCCTAGGAACCATGTGTGCCTACCCTAGGAACCATGTGTGCCTACCCTAGGAACCTGTGAGCCTACCCTAGGAACCTGTGAGCCTACCCTAGGAACCCTGTGTGCCTACCCTAGGAACCCTGTGAGCCTACCCTAGGAACCCTGTGAGCCTACCCTAGGAACCATGTGAGCCTACCCTAGGAACCATGTGTGCCTACCCTAGGAACCATGTGTGCCTACCCTAGGAACCATGTGTGCCTACCCTAGGAACCATGTGTGCCTACCCTAGGAACCATGTGTGCCTACCAGAGAGACTTGTGTAGAACACGGTACATTAGGTAAAAAAAGTGCCTAGACGAATGTTGTATTGTAATTTATATCAAAATATACCAAACGTGCCTGATGAGAAAAAATATACGTTCGTTCTAATAAGTGCAATCCATTGAATACGATTATTATTAGATTCTAGTAAAACTATTACGTTCAACAACCACCTTAATTAATTTTCTTGTAAAACACTTAAAATTGCGTCAAAAATACGTATTAAAAAACGCCTGAGGCGCAATTGTGTGGAGGTTTCTCTCCCCCCCCCCCCCCCCCATTGCATCGCATGGAGAGTATTTTTCTGGTCATTGCCTACCCTATTTTTCCAATCTCTCCCCCTAGGATTAAAAAATAAAATCAACACTACAAACAAGCATGTGTACGAGCGTACCCAAAAGTGTTTGGTGGAGGTGCCGGGTATGAAGAGTTATTATAATAAAGGTGGGATTTCAGTTGTGGATGTGCGCGGCGCGGCGTGGCGCAGCGAGGCGTGGATTTTTACCTTTTTCGATTTCACCTGTGGATACCCATGGGCCATGGCGGTGCCATCCGCGGATTTCCCAAATATTCCTACCTTTTATTTTAATCACACAATAACTTATTACATGGGAAAAGCTATTTTTAAATTACTTTGCATAATTTAAAACATATAAGATAACATTTCCTTTTGAATCAATCTTTCTGTATGAAGAATCACTTCATTCGGGACAAATGTAATGGATTTAGGTTATGTTGTTCACTTCTTACACATCAGATTTCCTGAATTCCTATTGGCTGCATCCGCGGACCGTGGATATCGTCGGACAAAATATTGAATATTTTCAAAGTCACGGATCTGAATCCACCGAATCCTCGGATCGGAAATGGAGCCCGCTGATTGGCTGAAAACTAGATCCGCGCCACGCCACGCCGCGCGATCCGCAACTGAAATCCCACCTTCAGAGTATGTTCCTCCTTGTTAGCTCGTATTTATTAATAGTGGTCGAGGTACCAAGCGCATGAATCCACAAACTTTCTGGAGGTCCACCCCACCCCCTCTTTACCCCAGGGTCACCAAAAACACTCTGTATCACCCTTGTTGAACGGCAATGATAATGACAAACTCACGAAAACCAATTGTCCTTCGCCTCATTTCACTATTTTTTTGTTGACAAAATCGATTTTTGTGCCGAAGTTAACGTAACTCCAACCACATAAAAAACTTTTATAGGTTTTGTTTTAAAAGTTGAAGAGTGAATATCACGAACGAAATCAACGCCGAAATTGCAGATTCTCGTGTCTATCGCTTTGCAAACAAACAGTGCATTAATCTTCGTCAGCGTTTGAGTTGAAGGGGTTTAGACTTGACTTGACTTGACGTACCTCAAGCCGCGACCCTGGCATAGCAACTTAGGGGGGGGGGGGGGGAAATCCATACACCGGGGGCTAAACTTGATTTCACTGTAACTTAACTCCCGAGACTTGCAAAGTTGATATCAACCTCCATCTCTTAGGGGTGTGTGTCTACAAGTCTGGTAAACCTGGAAAATACATAGAAATATAAGGGAATTTGTTTACATTAAATGAAAATTTCTTTTTGCCCTCTAAGATATCACAAATTCACCAAATCGAATGTATACTATCAAAAATGTTCCGTGAGCAATCTTCCGGACCTCCATTTCAATATGCAATCCTGCCAATCATAACGTTCAGGGACAATTTAGTTCTCTTATTTTCCCAATCAGTCAAATTTAAAGCCTGGAAAATTGATTTTTTCCAGTTGGAAAAGTCTGTAAATTGGGCAACCGAAAATAAGTTGACACCCTGCTCAAAAGTTAAACGTAACGACAGTTGTCCAAAACGTCTTTTAAAATTCAGCCAAAATATTGTGAATGTTGTTATGGGGGTTGCCATAACCTTAGGCCCTTAATCAGTCTTTATACAAACAGTATTGTAACCAACATTTTGTATAGATACCTGCAATTATTTCTGGCTGTGAATTTGTTTTTGAGTGCTTGAGCTCACTTTCTTGCATCTTCGCATTTAGATTGTGTGGGAAATGCTTTAATTACATAACTTTCGTAGCATGGTCTGTTTCGTTTCAATTGCTTGTTTTCACATTGAAGGAAAATTTCTTGTAACAAACTTCAAAGAAAATCGTTTCCCTTAAAAATATAGGCACTAACACAATACAACATTTAAAAAAAAACATGTAGGGTGAATAGGTTGTGACTTATCTTTCTACGGTTTAATTTATTTTAAGTAGTAAAAAGTTACCACCCAAAATCTGACTTTTGTTTTATTTTTTGGCTAAGTTTACAGCCAAAATTAATAAAACTACTCGTGAGAGATTTTATCGCATTTCCCGTCACCCAAAAAATATAAAACAGTCTGTGGTGGTTGTATGTAATCCTCAGTTTCGTTGAGCTTTTAGCTTTTTAGACATCCTACCAAAGTCGATAGCTCCAAGTTAAAGGGGATGGATTCACTGCCCTACTTGACTAAACCTATGCTGGGCCTACCCCGGATGTGATAAAGCAATACCATCCAGCTCAACTTGAGCTTTGTTACTACGCCTGGATAAATAAATAAATAAAATAAATTGTATTTAGAGTCTACCTATTTTTTTATTTTATTTTACCCATTATAAGGTAGCGTCCGTGACACGATATGAGCCTAACACGACGTCCAATGGACTTGCGTCCTTCATCAAGGATGTTACAGAAAGTTTTTGGTGCCCCACTAAAAGTGATAGCGACAGTGACGTGCCACCTCAAATTTTCATAATACCAAATTAAATAGTTATTACTTACATTCGCTTAGTATAGTTGTTATTACGTTAATGAAACATTGGCAGACGACATTAAAAATGTAAAATGTGTAATTATTGGCAATACACAGCCTATAAGCTTGTATAGCTGCAGTCAGATGCGTGACTATTGTCACCAAAAGTTGTCGTTCGTAAGTAAATAAACCCCCTGGAGTTAGGGGGGGGGGGGGAGTGGCTATGGTTCCCAGAAAGTTTGAAAATTCATGTGCCCCATCAATGAATGCAAGAATTCATTTTGTACATGAATTTTTAAACTTTCTAGGAACTATAGCCACTCCCCCCCCCCCCCCGCAACTCCAGGGGTCTATTTAGTTAGTGACAATTAGTCGATCGCCAGCGACAAGCGACAATAGTTTAAATTTAAGACTTACACATTGTTGCTTTATCAAAAATGTATTTCGCTAACGTAGCACAAGACACTATTTTTCACGTCGTTGCTCTACGTTCGCTTCGGAGGATGTCCACTCAAGTTGTCAACTTACTCCAACGTAGACCAATTAAGTGAGGCCCCTATACCCTTTGAACCCTGCCAATGCCGGGACGAAGATGAAGTGGAACTACCTTTAGGGACCAAGAAGGAGGCAGGGGTGATGGGGTGATAGATAGATGTAGTGTGAGAGGGTTAGAGAGAGTGTGCGAGTATGCAAGAACCCTTGTAGTCCGAGAGGTAAAGTGCAGACTTTCGCTTGTGTGAGAGAAGGGTCTCCTTTGTTCAGGTCTGCGTGTGTGGGCGCAAATGTACGGTACTTGCAGTGTAATTAGTGATCTGTGGGGGTGGAAGTGCGTAGCGTCAACGTGAACACTTTGTATTGACTTGGCATGAGGCTCGAGTACGGGGAGCGATTCTCAACAAGCCTGGTAGACCTGGACAAGCAAGATCAGGAAAATTGTAAATTTTGCTGCAATCTTTGTGGAATTTCTGTTCAATTTGTGGGAAATTGATTTGTCTTTACAATTTGTTTTGCCTGAAGCAGTGTATTGCTGTAACAACTGTCAGTGCCTGGAGTATTTTCTATGTGCGTGTATTTGTGACGGCCGGGGTGTTGTCTACGTCACCGGTAGCGTCAGAGAGCGGAGATGCGGACGTAAGATGCGGGGAATATGTTGATAAAAACCATCGAAACCGGAGCTTGCCGCGTCGGGTACAGACACAGACAAGAGTGCGATGTCAGGGTGTCTATACAAGTATGGAAAACCTAGAGTAGCCAGGGAAAATAATCAATCTGGAAAAGTCAATATATTTATAGAATTTCCTTATTGTCACTAAAAAAAGGTCTAAAACTTGCAAAATCAAATATATAAAATCAAATATATTAATAAAGGTTTACCATCATTACTAATCGTAACGTTGAGGAGCAAAATTAGTAATTTTGTTTCAGTCAGACAAATTTGTAACCTGGAAAAATATGATCTTTTATCTGGAAAACCGGGAAAAGTCAGGGAATTTGGTAAGCTAAAATAGGGGATGTGTTGATGTTTTGGGTGAGTTCCTGTTGAAGACCCGGGGTCCTTGTCTCGGCTCAAACAGTTTTTACCATTAAGTTTGTTTGGCCCTATTTGCATGTGCGCAAAAGTTGGTCAAAAGTTGTTAAAGTGAGTAAGGTGGTTTTCATGGGAAATGTATATTTAGATGCACTAAAAACGTGGCATGGTCGAATTCAATTATAGAAATGACCATGAACAAACCTTGTCAGTTGTCATTATATCACAAGTTTATCTGTATAAAAGTATGTTCAATAAAGGTTTGCTTTTTCTCGTTTAAAAAAGCAAACAAAAAACGATATTTTACATTTCTTAAAACTGACCAATCGAAATTTATAATATATATCACCTACTCATCGTCCCGAATAATATAGACGCTGCATTAATAGAGACGAATCTCAAAACAAATCAGGGCGTAGATCCGAGCCTTGTGTATACAAGGACGCAGGTTCGACTCCCTATAAAGAAAATCGCGTATTTCTATATCGTCCTTCATCGTCATCTCCTTGCAAGTTGCATTGCATCAACAGAACTGTCACTAACTAAGCTTGGAACTGTTGCCGCATCTCCTGGTTCTAATTAGACTGCAAGGTTGCATCTCTGTACTCTCTGTAGTAGATGCGCAATCTGTTATCACTTGATTGAATCACTCTGTTATGAAAGATGTGCAGTGCATCAAGGATACTAGTACACTTCGTTTGATTGTGCATTGTCTTCAAGTGTTGTCTTCATGCAGTCTGTCGGAACCGAGGTAAGGAAGCCTCCCCCCGCCCCATACATTTTTTTTTTTTTTTTGTAACGAAAGTGCATTGGATACAATATTATTATTGGCAGCTGACAAATAGCTTTTCGCTCGGCCAGGAAGTATCCGACGTATCTATATAAAAATTTGCAATGTCAATAAATCCTACACTAGGAAAACGCTTAAGTCCCGCCGCGTTGTTGGATGAGCGTAATTGGTGCATTGAGCTGCCATGTGTTATGCGGATTTTCTGTTGTTCTGTGAAAAAATTATTACTAAGTTGAAGATTAAAAAAAAAAATTAAATTAAAAAAAAAATAACCTTAAATTTTAAATTTTTTTAATTAATCATAAGAAATAATTATTCGATTGCGCTCAAATTTCACACGAATATACAAATTTATAAAATTAAGGTTCTGTGAAAAAATTATTACAATAGGATAAAGCATGTAGGTGTTATAAGTAAAAAAATTGTTTTAAAAAAGAAAAAAAAACACAAAATTTCTATTTTCAAGAAAAATAATTTTTCGATTGCGCTCAAATTTTACACGGATATCTTAATTCATAAAATTAAGGTTCTGTGAAAAAATCATTAAATCAGATAAAGTATGTAGGTGTTATAAGTAAAATAAATTTTCAAAAAATCGAAAAAATCGTAAAATTGCGATTTTCATGAGAAATAATTTTTTGATTGCGCTCAAAAACGTGGCAGTTCTAAGTTCAGAGATTTCGAAGGCCTCCATAAAATTTCATCGCAAATAGAGATCGGTTTAGCCGGAATCGTGCTGACAAACACACAAAAATACAGAAAAAAAAAAAAACATTCCGGATTTTTTTCTCCAGTGTAGTGAAATGGAATCTTCGCTTCGCTCGCTACGCTCATCCAACTAATAGATTGCCAATATATTGCGGAAATCAGCCACACAAAAAAAACAAGAGTAATGACCAATTTCGGACTTTTAACAAAAATCCAAAATCGTGAAAACCCAACATATTTTTAATTATTTTAAAACTAATTTTATTAATAAAAGTGTTATGGTAGAGCCCTTCATTACTGCTTCCGTGACAACATTGTCGTGTCAGTCGGCCGAGCGTCCAGGAATCTCATGGCATCGGGGAACAAGTATTAAGAAAAACGCTACAAAATACCGATTGATTTTACCTTTTTTTAAAACACTATTGATAACTCGTTTAGCATTATTATCCAGTTTTGGATATTATGAATTGAAATTCTCCTACAATTCTTTGGAGCACAAATGGAGGGAAAGGGGGAAAGTTTCTCACGTCGCCGGTTGAAGCTCGCCTCTTGTTTTGGGGAATAAAATACTCCTCTACTTACTAGCAGTGTTTGCACCCTCTATGGTGGTTTTACACCACAATTGATATTTTAAAATTAGAAATAACTTCCACCAGCTATGCAAGATGTCCACGTCACATGGCATATATGCGTGACGTCACCCTCTGTCGCCCATGCAGCCAAGTGAGCGCGAAGACTCTTCCTGCGACTTCGACTCAGCCGGAAGCTAGAATCTCCCGTTACACATGCTACATGGAGGGCTTACTCATTTTATACCTATCATTCGTTTACCAGTATCACACGTTTATTTATTTTTATGATCTTTGATTTTTCTATTTAAAATAAAAGCTGTTTGTATCATCCCCCCGGCTCCTCCGTCTGGGCACGGGGTAGAATTTGGCATCGTAAAAGGCGAGAAAAGAGGCCAAGTCCATCTCGCAAACATCAGCTAGTATGTGTATATATTGGAGTAGCAAAACAACATTGAAAACTTGTTTAAACCATCACCCCCACCCCAATTTAATTCTACTTTTTTAAAAAAAATTGTGATTTATGTATTATTTATCCAAATGACCAATTTCTTAATTTGTTTAAATGCAATTTCAATAATAGTTAAATTCAATACCAGCAGTTATAAAATTTCAACAAATTGTGTGAATATCCCGGATAGTTATCACAAATTAGGCAGTATTCAATATTTTCGAAAGTGCTTCATAACCACCATAATGTACTGATCGTGATATGAATCCAGAAAAATTACATTATGATTTGAAGCAATCTTTCCCTATGATATCAAATCGCGTAGTCTGCTGGAACTTACTTGTGCGAATTTACAAAGATTCCTTTCAATTTAATCATCAATTTTTGTGTGAAATGAAAATAATTGAGCCAATATGGATGGTTTGTGAATGGGATGAAAATTGCAAAACCCTTTTATCACCTTGTTGGTTGTCTACTAGCGCCTACTGTGATAAACCCTTGACGCTTCAAGCCCTCCTTTCATTTCCTCCGAGTTCGTCATTATAGATAGTGTATAACGATCTCTTGCCTTGTAGAGAGTTGAAGATGTAGAGACGACCCCCATTAGACTTCTACTAACTCTGCCCTAGAGACACAAGATCAAAGACAAGGATATACTATTATACTATGAAGGAAGACTGAGTGCTCCACAACACCATGAAGTTTTCATCTACCTTCACAAACAAGGGTATTGACAAACCATTATTATTAGTTAGTTATAGCGTTGAGTGAATAATATATTATTCACTCAATGCCGTAACGGTTATAGTAATGTACACAAACTAGACAGTAATTCAGCATTATTAGGGGTTTCTCAATTTGCTAAAACCACTCGTTTTAATTGGGGTTTTTAAAAAGGGGGGGTAGGGTGGGATGTATCGCCCCTCCTCTTTGGGCGAAAATGTCTTTGTAGACATTCAATTATTTTAATTGCTCAGCAATAGTAAAAAATTGTAGAATACTTTTTTAAACTTACCACCGATAAGTAGATATGCGTGGACCAGGCACCTAATGAAATGGCTATAATATAATTATGTTTCCTTATATTTTTACCCTAATTTTTCGAGAAAAAAATGTAAACAACAAATTTCGTTGTTGAGATTATTAAAAATACAAATTCTCTAAAACGAGTAAAACGAGCCTTTTTTGTGTTAATAGTGATATATTTCTAAACTTGCACGAAATCCAAAATATGCAAAAAGAAATCAAAAATACAATTCAGATTCTGACTGTAGGCCTAACTAATTACATTTTAAATTAAAATGTAGCGTTCAAACAAAATCCACAATTTCATATTCGTTTCATATATCACGATGAAAAAAATTAAAATAGTATTAGATGGCACAGAAAAATAAAATGTCAAAATTATCTAACTCTGCTAATATTTAATTCAAGTCTGAATGCCTAGTCATATAATCGGTATCTGAGGATGTGAGTCACAACCACACGAGGTTAGATACGAATGTGCGATTGATAAGAGTGAAGAGGATGAAGAGGTTTTGGTGTTTTCCCTGTTCAGTGCGAGACAGGACCTTGTGGGTTGTGCACCGTGCTGTTTGCCGGGAATATATAGTCTGGAGTGTGGTGCTTTCTGACGGGAATATAGTCTGGAGTGTGGTGCTTTCTGACGGGAATATAGTCTGGAGTGTGGTGCTTTCTGACGGGAATATAGTCTGGAGTGTGGTGCTATTTTGACAGGAATACAGGGAAAAGCCGATCCAACATGTTCAAGAAGTTACGGAAGGCGTTCAGCACAGGTAGATTGATAACCTACAAGTTATATGAATACGAGACGAGTACTAATATATCATGTAGTGTCCATGTTTGTTGAGATAACAGTGGCAAAATACTACACTATGCTTATCATGCTTATCATAGGTTTCTGCAACTTTGCTCAGTTGAACATAACAATACTTTTCCGTTATCATTTATTAGCATTAAACAGTACAAATTACAAAACATGATTGGAGGATTTAGATTTGGTTAGAAATGTCTATAAACATATTTATTTCGGATATTTCTGGTAGGGGTATCGACAATAATTTTTGACAACCTTTAAAATCAACCAACTATGCAACCTTGCATATCAATCATACGGTAACAATAACACGGTGTCAGCAACATACTTAATGCGGCTTAAATCTAAATTCATTCGTTGGTTCAGTGGTTCAGTGGCCACCTTTATAAATCAAGATTTGAACAATTTGTATTAATAAGGTACGTTAAAACTTAAGTGTGCTTATCCACATTTTGTTTGTAATTAATTAATACCAGTCGCATGACCCCTGAAATTAATAATAAATTTGATGAAATCCATGACTTTTTGCGGGAACGAACACAATTTTGGCCATGAGATTTCTTTTTAGCAGGAGCAAGACACGTTACCTCGACTTGTTCGTTTGTATCAACAAAATCACTCATCTATCTACTGAGTTTTACTTAGGCGTTGATATCCCAGGATTCGGTCCAAGTTACAAGACGACTTATACAAGAGTAAATTGACTAAATCTAAACCAGATGCCCAGCTGTTGACTCATGCTCTGACCAACACGTGTGAGTGTGTGAAGCTAGCAGTGGCTTAGGGATGTACAAACAATATCGATAGATTTGTTTTTCGATATTTTGTATACATATTTAAATGATCAAATTTTAGATCAAATTTTGATCTCCTCTTTCAATATTTTTCGATATACCGGTAAAATTAGTAAAATATCGACACCCCTTGTAGCAGGTACCGAGTGTGTGTGTTTGCAGCGTCTTCTAATCTCCTCGACTGATCACCCCTGGGCTGTACTAATCAGGATTTGATAATTGAGTAAAAGAAAATGTAAGAAATAATTGTGATATTTCTAGATTTCAAAATATCGCTTCGCGAACGCTTTTTATAGTCGCGTTGATGGATGAGCGATTTTTTTAATATTTCTGTCCAATGATTATGTTTTTAAGTGGTATCTCATTACTTTTTCAAGTTCCATTACAAAATTAAAAATCGGGGAAAAAATCGTAAAAGTACGATTTTCATAAGAAATATATATTACCGATTGTATCCAAAAATGTGGCAAGTCTTAAGTTTAGAGATTTGAAGGTCCCCCAAAATTTTCATCAAGATCGCAAATGCCGTTTGCCCGGTAGAGCGCGAACAAACAGGCAAAAATACAAAAAAAAAACACCGGAACTAATTTTTTTTTTTGGGGGGGGGGTCAGTGAAATTGAAGTCCTCGCTTCGCTCATCCAATAATATGATACTTGCTTCCGATATTTTTTAAATATCGAACCACACAGGATAATATCACGATGGCAAATATCGGTATTGTATATCCCTAGAGTGGCTGGTGATCTTCCAGCGAGCCATGCACCTCGTGAGTAAGCTATGCACAGCGGGCAGGTTGGTAGTCACTTCTTGTGGTGACGTCATCTGTGGTGACCTCATCGTGACTGTCCAACTCCTGTCACGTGTTTCAACTTTTGTCGACCATTTCTTGGTGTTCACATGTTATTCAGAAATTTGGTTTTTATTTCGGTTATTGGAGATAATTTCCTTGGGGTAGGTTTTGATTGGACCAAAGTAGAAGCTGTTTGGTTCAGGCACGATATTGAAACTTACCTTTAAAATAAAACATTTGCAATTCATGCACTTGTCGTTGCATCGGTATCAAATACCGTCCATCTAGAAGACTAGGAAAACGCTAAAGTCCCGCCGCGTGATGGATGAGCTTTTTAA
This sequence comes from Sweltsa coloradensis, assembly GCA_024449915.1. Classification (NCBI taxonomy): domain Eukaryota; kingdom Metazoa; phylum Arthropoda; class Insecta; order Plecoptera; family Chloroperlidae; genus Sweltsa; species Sweltsa coloradensis. Next base: position 720,887 of record JAMZAV010000696.1, read on the forward strand.
ATTTTTAGTTTGCATGGGATATCTTTACTTTTGCAAGTGCTTTGTTTTGCTACCTACGCATTGTGTGATTGTTGTCAAATTTCTTTTGTTACCTGTCAATTGGTATTATTTACCGTAACTAGGAAAACGCTTAAGTCCCGCCGCGTTGTTGGATGAGCGTAATTGGTGCATTGAGCTGCCATGTGTTATGCGAACTTTCTGTTGTTCTGTGGAAAAATCATTACAAAGTTAAATTTTTTTAATAAATTAAATTAAATAAAAATTAACTTTTTTTTTTTTTTTTAATAAATCGTAAATGTTAAAAAAATCCTAAAATTCCGATTTTTATAAAAAATAACTTCTCGATTACGCTCAAATTTTGGTACTCTTTCGGATGGTATGCCCCAACTTTACAACACTACACTAACATGGCGGACAGTACTAACCTTTTTCACTAAAATACTCCACCTACAAAACCTTTAACGTTGCTAATTTAAATGTAAAACACTTTCAAAGCAAAAGTACTTTCGTTTGAAATAGCGACGTTAAAGGTTGAATTTTTTTAATGGAAAAAAAAACAGTGTTGTAAAGTTGGGGCATTACCATCCGAAAGAGTACCCAAATTTTACACTAATATATTAATTCATAAAATAAAGGTTCTGCGAAAAAATCATTACAATCGGATAAAGCATGTAAGTGTTATAAGTCAAAGAAGTGTTTAAAAAAAGAAAAAACCTGTAAAATTTCGATTTTTATTATAAATATTTTTTCAATTGCGCTCAAATTTCACAAAAATATCTAAATTCATAAAAAAAAGGTTCTGTTCAAACAATCAATAAAATCGAATAAAGCATGTACCCTAGGTGTTATAAGTCGAAGAAATTTTTTAAAAATTGAAAAAAATCGTAAAATTACGATTTTCATGAGAAAATTTTTTCCGATTGCGCTCAAAAAAAGTGGCAGTTCTAAGTTCAGAGATTTCGAAGGCCTCCATAAAATTTCATCGCAATCGGAGTATCGGTTTAGCCGGAATCGTGTGGACAAACAGAAAAAAAATACCAAAAAAAGAAAGAAAGAAAAAAAAAAACATTCTGGATTTTTTTCTCCAGTGTAGTGAAATGGAATCTTCGCTTCGCTCGCTACGCTCATCCAAAAAAACTTATATTAAAAGCTTTATTTCTATGGATTTGGCTAACTTTTCAAACTTTTCTTTCAAAAGGTACATCACCATAACCTTAATATCCATGTAAAATATGAATGTTGTAGCTCTACGCGTTTGGCCAGAATTGGCCCAAATGTCACGAAAATATCGCACTAAAAATCGAAAAAAATCCTAAAAGTACGATGTTCATGAGAAATATTCTTCGATTGTACACAAAAACAATACACCTCTAAGTTCAGAGATTTCGAAGGTCCTGTCAAATTTTCATCAAGATCGGATATGCCGTTTGCCTGGTAGAGAGTTAACAAACAGACAGAAAAACAAACAAAAAACAAAAAAAACAAAAAACAAACAACAAAAAAAAACACCCGAGCTAAATTTTTTGGAGGGTCAGTGAAATTGAAGTCTTCGCTTCGCTCATCCAATTATGATTATGTACTAATCTAATATTATAGATTGTATGTAAGTTACAGTTATAGTTACAATAACAATAAAATAAGTAAAATAAATACCTAAAATAAAATATATCTAGGGCTTTGTCAAATTCAAATAGATAATTCACAATAAAATTTGCTTATGTTCTTGCACGATTGGATAATCTCTTATGTCGTTTTGCGTTCTTCATGGCAAACTGTCGTAACTATTAAAAATTATAACTTATTTCATGATTTTGTATTTTTGCGCATTAGGTATTTCTTATGTACATACCCGGCGTCACATTTATGTACATTTACATTCTTATGTACATACCCGGTGTCAGAAGTAAATCAGGGGCTGGGTATTGTAGATGCAATTGTCCATTGTTTATGCTATAAAACGCTTGAGCTTAGAATTATGAAATTTCCTTATAATCCTGTCAAATAAGAATTTTTGAAGGAAAAAATTGCGATGTCGTTGAATTTTTGCAGAGACCTTCCTTAAATGATACTAATGAACATACTAAAACTCCCCTACAATCGGAGCTTCAGCCGCCATATTGGAAAATGGCGGCCAAAAAGTGTTGGTTATCGAATATCTCCATATTGGTTGGAGATAAACAAAATGTTCCAATGGCAAAAATATTCCCCATTCAATTCTCTACAAAAAAGGTGTCTTTTATGGTTCTGGTAGGGGCAAAGGTTACGTCACAAAATCGTGGTTTATATGTTGCTCATTGGAGTACCAGCTAATTTCCTAATTTTCACGCCCAGCATCAAACAATGCCCGGTAAATCCGTAAGAAATCGATTGAAATACAAAAGGACTTTTGTACGGGGTTCATGAAAGCTTTCATTAGTATTTTAAAAAATCAGGTCTGCGAAATCGGATTTTGCATTTACCCGGAATTTGGGTTTTTCCATTGTTGGCATTTCCTCAAAAAAGTCGTATTTGACTGTCCATTATTAAGCACTAAATAGCATTGGAGGAAAAATTCTTTCTATGCACACTGAAATGACTTAAATAATGATCCGATTACAACCAAAGTTTAAATCCAATATGGCTGCTTATTCCTAATATCCTCAACATCAAAGTGAATTATTTAACAAAAAGAGTGTAAAAATAGCACGAAAACAGTATTCATATTGTGAATATTAGGAATTAGCAGCCATATTGGTTTAAACTTTGGCTGTAATTGGATAATTATTTAAGTCATTTCAATGTGCGTAGAAAGAATTTTTCCTCCAATGCTATTTAGTGCTTAATAATAGACAGTCAAATATGGCATTTTTTAGGAAATGCCAACAATGGAAAAACCCAAATTCCGGGTAAATGCAAAATCCGATTTCGCAGACCTGATTTTTTAAAATACTAATGGAAGCTTTCATGAACCCCGTACAAAAGTCCTTTTGTATTTCAATCGATTTCTTACGGATTTACCGGGCATTGTTTGATGCTGGGCGTGAAAATTAGGAAATTAGCTGGTACTCCAATGAGCAACATATAAACCACGATTTTGTGACGTAACCTTTGCCCCTACCAAAACTATAGAAGACACCTTTTTTGTAGGGAATTGAATGGGGAATATTTTTGCCATTGAAACATTTTGTCTATCTCCAACCAATGTGGAGATATTTGATAACCAACACTTTTTGGCCGCCATTTTCCAATATGGCGGCCGAAGCTCCAGTCCGATTGTAGGGGAGTTTTAGTATGTTCATTTGTATCATTTAAGGAAGGTCTCTGCAAAAATTCAGCGACATCGCAATTTTTTCCTCAAATTGTCAATATCAGATCTTATTTGACAGGATTATTTCGAGAGTTATGTATTTTTTCGTCTTTAAGGAAATTGAGAAATGTCAGTTGCTTTCCCAGGTTGCAATGCTCCAATGTCCTGTGCTACTCATTAGACGTGGAAATGCAACAATACTATTTCCTCTGTTCTATCCTCAGTCACACCGTCAGGTAGCTCACGCGTAGAGGGGTCACGGGTTCACTTCCCGCCACCGGCAATCCGGGATGAAAGTTGATTCCGAGGCTTTCTTGAGTCTTTACAGAGAGTCGTGCATGGGATTGTGTCCTGTTTAACTGCCCTCGGGCATTCCTTTCACTGTCGCCCTAACACCTTATCACATCAACCTGCAACCATTCCATTCGTCACAGTTGACTACAATGTCTTGTTAAATATTGTTCCAAAACTGCTGACTGCAATTTTCAAGTTTGATTTGTGGTGCTGAGCATGAGCACATTCATTCTGATTGTTATCAAAATCTATATGCAGCTGTTCCCTTCCCAGCAAACACGTATGTGGTTGCCCGCACTCCACCCGCAGTCCCACCCAATGTGGATTCTATGCGGGCAGCCCACACGGGCCCCATGAGAAAGTGTCTACCGGGCCGGCAGTGGGATCCATGCGGGCATGCCCGCAGACTGCGGGTGACATGCGGGGTTGTCCACAGTATGCCCACATGGTTTAATTACTGATCCCGCATGGCACCCACAGTATACCCGCATGGTTTAATTATTGTACCTGCATGTCACCCACAGTATACCCGCATGGGTATACTGTGGGTGTATATATACTTATATCGCAGACTTTCACGGATTGAATATGCGCACATTGTATTTTCAGGTAGTCGGTGTAGTTTATTTAATTACTAGTTCCAACGTTGGAATTAATAAAATAAAACCACACGGACTACCCGAAAATACAATCCCATCAATTTGGCACCTACTTGCTAGCATGTCCTATTGGTCGGCACCTACCTGGCACTGGGTCGGCACCTGTCAGCATGAATGTTTGGCTCAGCAACCCACGACTATTCCACTTGCCCTAGCGAGTTAAATATTGCTGATGGCGAGTGTACACTTTAATCAGGTCTATTTTATCCACTCGCGCAACTAGCAAAACTTCAAATTGTTCGCCGTTATTTCCAATGCTTAATGCAACCAATGCTTAATGCAAATAATTGTTACATTGTTTCAAAGAGGCGGGTCAAGTCACAATTAGATGTGCAATTAGTCAACATCAAAATTAAAAAAACAATAAATAGTGGTGAAAACACATAATATGCATTCTAATACATTGACATGTCGCATTGATTGTGGAGCAGAGAGTTTATCTGTCGGATAAGGATGGTCTCGGGATCACACCTTCAATAAAGACTAATTGTCATGTCGATAGCTACTGGTGTAGTGGGAATGGCTACATGATAACATAATCTTAAATTTTGTCAAGCCATCAGCTGGTTGTGTGGTCCTAGCATTGTTATTGGCTTAGAAGCTTTTGCTTGCCAGCTTGAAAATGTGGCTTTTAAAAGCAATAAAATTTCTAGAGGAGTACAAATTTAATTATCTACGTGTAGTACGCAATTGCGGTTGCCCACAATCAATTCTGCTAAATAAATTAAAATTATAAACCTAATATATTACAGTGCATTTGTAAATTGCAGGTTCACTTAAAAAAATATTTTTAGAATCTGTAGGAAAAAATAGCAATATCAAAGCTAGTAGTTTCAATTGCAGTGGATGTAATAATATTAATTCACATGTACTGACTATGGTAGGCTAATACTTTTGCAAACCTATGTCTATATAGGCCTAATAATAAAAGAAAAATTAAAAATATACCAGGTTATTTGAAGAAAATCAAATCATCAAAGGAATACCAGTCTTTTGAAAATATCCAGTGATGACGCTATATCGAGAAATAATTTCATAACTTAGGCCTAGGTAGGCCTAAAATTCAGATATTATGTAGGCTATGATCGTCGATGCACCCAAATAGCCCATTGAATAACATATTTACTTTGCAAATATTCTAAAAAATATAGAACCTATTATGAATTTTTATGGTCAATCTGCATGCATGCAGGCCTAGACATAATTTGGCGTAACGGTAAAAAACAAGAAAGCAATAATTTTTTCAATAATGAAGAATTATAGTTGGGCATGCGAGTGCTGCATCTATTATTTTAGGGATGCGCACGATAATCAGTAATGGATATAATTTTGATAATCGATAGTCAAAATTCATTATCGATAATCAAAATATAAAATAATTTTTCAATAGTGGCACGAACCAGAACTCTATGTACAGAGATTATATTATCTCACGTTGTGCCATGCACTGGCTGGGCTGAATATGGTGTCACACACAAGATTTATGTTTGAAAATGAGCCATCAGTCCATAACGGGAACCAAACACATGACATCGAAGACAGCAAGGCAGCAAATGGAACGCAATTGTATTTTTTTGACTTTCACTTGCCACACTTGAGGTTCCAGTTATAGATCGGAACAGGCTTTGTGATATCGATTCGATAATGAGTAATGACAATAGGTAGGTACCATTTTGATAATCGATAATGAAAAAAATATCGATTTGCATCCCTAAATATTTTTATATGCAATTAGCAGATTAACAATTGTGCTTTTTTTATTATTTAAGCCAATAAGATTAACACACATATTAGTCGGATGCGGTTCACTCATCCATTCTTAAAACAAGTAACAAATTATAAAGTCGGACTTGGAGTTAATCGCACGCATGATGCCCTAGATATACATACTCTATAGGCCTAGGCCTATAGCAATAAGCAAAGGAACGGTAGGACAAATATTGCAAAGAAACAATTTTTTTTTATTGATACCAGTTGCACGATCATTTTATATACTAAGCTAATTGTTTCATGGAACAATATAATTCATTCACAATGTCATAAATCTCATGTGTTGAGAAGAAAACTTTTAGTCCTACAATAGACCTAAAGTAACACGCATGCAAAGCACATGCAACATTGTTGGTAGGCCTACAATTTTGTGATCTGTAAACACTTGGTATGATTTAAATGTCACCGGTGTTTGAAAATAGATTTTACTATAGGCTACATCAAACACTTGCTGGAAAGAAAAAAGTTCACTTTTGACTTTGAAATTTTGTCCCACACAAAATAATTTACTTTTTGTCAGAATCACTAATTGAGCTTTGAAATTTGCAAGTTGGAGACAAGACAAAAATAATTCACAGGTTCAACACGTCATCCCTGGGGGTAGTTTTTCATCAGCCACTTCCATCTCCGCGATTATCAGGTGCGGTCTCCGTATTTCGCATTGGTCGTCAGCTCGTCATTCTTCACGTCTGTGCTTGCTCCAAATATCTGAAATGTAACGGAAGAAGTTACCCAACAAGTCGTCTTTAAAAAATGTTTGACCCTACTAAAATTAGTGCCATAACATAATAATTATAAATTTAGACCTAATATGTCATGTAGGACTCAAAGATCATAAACCCAGTTCAAGCAATTTCTGACAATCACAGTCAGGCGAGTCTGGCCTAAATCGCGTATCTTTACCTACACTACGGCCTAGACCTACCGATATAAAAATAATTTTTCACACATTTGAAACTCCCAGAAAATTACCACACATTCCCACTTCATTGAGTAGGGCCTAACCTGTGAATTTAATATCATATTTTTATAGCAGTGGGTGGGGAGAATTCAGACAATAAGAGTCATTGTTCATATAGATCGTAAGTCCAAATGTGGATGCACGAGTTACCACACGAAATCATTTTTTTTAATTGGGAGGAAATTTACTAGGATTTTGTTCAATTGCACCAAAATTAAGAACTCTAGGGTTCTCTGATGACCTCAATAAAAAAAAAAAAAAACGCCGTAAAAGCCTAGCCCTATATTAAATCTTCAAATTTGGTGAATTGTGTCGCTTGAATGAAGAAAATTCTTCCAAATGATATGCAAGTTGCTATGGAATCACCCTTAGCAGTTTGAATTTAACAGGGCCTAGGCCCTAGCAATTACAAAAACCCAGGGTAGACCTATATTGATACGTTGAACCGTAATGTATGAAATTGCAAATGAATTCATAGGGCCTATAGGCCAACGTTGGATTTTTGCTATTTAGTCGGGTTATCAACGTATCAACAATGTCCTACAAATAGTAGGGTGTAGGCCTACTTTGGGAACTTGTTTGGCTGGGGGGGGGGGGGGGGGGGCAAAAAAATAATCATTCATCCACTAAAATAGTTCAAAATAGGCCTACACCATTTTTTTGTGGAAAAAAACAACAACAAAAACTTACAAAACTTTTAACATTTCTATTTTAAAGGGGCCTAAAGGACTGTCAACTGAAAAGGAGTTTTGCCAAAAACAGAAAAAGAAAGGCGATTGGCCGCACCCAACGTACAATTTACACCTAGCGAAAATTTACATTTAGCGATACCCTTACCTAGTGTTGGGACTTGAAAATTTTCACGTGAAAATTTTCAAGGGCCTTGCATTGAAAATTTTAAAGTTTTAATTTTTATTATGTTGTTTTATTATGCAGTTGCCCAGTTGGTATAAATGGTATTTAGGATTTGGCTAGCCTCTTGCACTGCAATAGGCCTAATGCATGCAAGGGCCTAGCCTAGAACAGAGGCATTGACCTAGGCCTAGAAGTTTGTCAAAATAAATACAAAGCCTGCAAATGAAGGTCTATTATTTTTTGTAGGTTGTATAGGCAAAAGTCCAGTTGGGCCTTAACCAGATAAAATCCATCTTTAAGTACCGGTACCGTTAGCACACATGCTAGAGGGTTATGCGGAACTTAAATGCCTAGGGTATTGGAATGGAAAGACCGGGACAAACATTACTTGCGTAACGTGTGTGTGTGTGCGGTCTTCGCCTCCGATTAGTCTGTAGTATGTACCGTATTGTTTGTAATGACTATAATCTAGGCTTTCTCTTAACCACCCAGACCGTCGGGTGTATTTTTTTACATTTTGATATAATAAATTTTATGTTGCTTAATGTTTCCATCATTCATGTTTGATTCTATCCCAATTCAATACTCAACATTTTTGTCTCAATGATTATTTTTATAATTTGGGCCTATTTGCAAATTGCAAGAATAAACTTAATCAGCAAGATATTGCATAGACTAATTTCACCTCAGCCTGAGTCCCACTGTAGGCCTACATCCTTGATATAAATAAATTATTTCTATTTATAATATGGTAAAAGACAGTTCAAATATAACAGATTAACAAACCTTGAAAATTTTCATGAAATTTTCAAGATTATTTTTTTTCATGAAAATTCCCATCACTACCCTTACCTAACCGTGGATTCAACGTAAAATAAATAAAATAAATCCCTATTAAGAGGTTACCCACTCAGTCACATAGCCTAGGTAACTGATTTTCAGTGGGGGACAGTAAACCAAAGCGACCAAGCCAACCCTGAAGGCCCGACGCAATCGACGAGTGAGCGATAACCAACCAAAGATTGATATTTTTTAACAGGAAATATAGGCTAGCAATCAGTGGTATGGAGAGTGCGAACATCCACGGATCAACGCCAGAATCAACAAAGCGGATTCAGAACAACTTCAAATTTATTAGGCCTAGGCCTATGTGGCTCGTTGAGCTAGGATGGCTCCAAAGTCACCATTTACAAATTCCAAAGACAAGAAGTGATGGACTCAAGTCCAAATCAGAAGTTCAAAAACTTATGACATTCGCAGGAATCGAACGTTAATATACACTCTGTAAAAATATTGAGCGATAGGGGCTAGGCCTAAGATTAATTTTGAGTAGGCCTACCGGTAATTCTTACGTAGGCCTACCGGGTGTTACGAAAGAATATCCACGGCCAATAAATGAACATACCCTACATTAGTCGCGTTCCGTTAGACCTGGTTTATATTACCGGTACGAGGTTTTTATGCTGGTTGGTCGAAAACGTGAGTAAATTTTTTATATATACGCACCGAGTTGCAACGCTGGTTGGAATTTCAACTCGTGTAAAAACTCAGAGTTACTCGCGTCCCCTTTGACAATGGCCACCAACACTGCTACCAGCTGATTGCAAGCAACGTAAACAAACTACATACCTCAAATAACCTCAAATATATAGGCTACATGTGTAATATTGCGGTTGTTGATTCAAGACAAGGTATTTATTAACTACTATTGGTAGAGCCTAGACAAATTAATAGATTCATAGGGCCTAACCCCCTATCCAATAATCAATAAAAACATTACAGGTTATGTTGCCAAGCTGTGTTGAGATTGCTAACGACGATCAGTGAAACGAAGTGAAAACGCAAGTCGGTTATGCACGTCATTTTAACTCACGTTCGAAACGATAATATAAACCAGGTTTTACCTGCTGGATGAACTAAACCAGTACGCCAGCATGTGTAGTGAGCGTTCCGTTAATTGCTGGCCCTGCGCTAGCTATTCGTTGTAGCTTACCTAGCCTATTGGACAGTGCTGGCCAGCACTGCACCCAGTCGAGCCAGCAGGTAACGGAATCAAGCCTTTAGGCTAGGCTAGCCCAGCTTTTTGGTCCTAGTCCTAGGCCTTCATGAAAGTCATAGGCCTAGGCTAGGCTAGCCTATGCGATGCCTAGGAGATAAAATATTGTTAGGCCTAGGGCCTACTTAATACTCCAGCTTACAATTGACCTAGGTCTAGCCCTACCTAGTGCCGACTAGATAATGAGCCCACGACTTCCAATTGCCATGCACGACTCTAACATCGTGGTAGGCTAGGGCCTAGGGCCTAGGCCTTGACTTATAGGCCTTTTGTCTAGCTTGGTAGGCCTAGGCTTAGGCCCTACCCTAGGCCTAAATGAGCTTAGGGCTTAAGACCTATTTTTCATGGCATTGGCAGGCCTTATGTATTAAACAAAGTTAAAATATATGTAATTCCGTTTCAGCAGTAGGGCTAGACGCACAATAATATGCTTGTAGCCTAGGCCTACCCTAGGCTACAAGCTTAGGGCCTGGGCTTACTAGGCCCTAGGGCCTACCATGCTTAGAGCGAAGTTGCGAACATTAGCATAACCTTTTCGTCGGCCTACGTAATTTACCAACTATAACAAATTGGTGTAAATTATTTAATTGTTTACTTACATGGTGTAATGTTTCGATCTTTTCTCAGCACTCTCCCTGCATACGAGTATTTTTTTGGTGTTCACAAGTTCGTGAAGTTTGTTGTGATGTTGTGATCAGCTCGTCAATGCCAACCATGATGCCAACGTTATAACTTAACATGCATTTGTTTTTATTATAATTACAAAGTCTAAACTGACTCGCTAAATTTACTTACATAGGTTTAAAATCTTATTCAAGTTCGACTATCTATAAACATATATATAAAATAATATATGGTATGTCTGTGGGTAGTATCAATATATCGAACGAGGAACGATTTATTCCTACAGTTAGTTTCATTCATCTTGTGAGTTTATGAAAATGGTACTCCTGCGGACGTATATCCCACCTTATTCAAATATTAATTCATCTCCAAAGTAGACGAACGAATAGCAATAATATAATATACAATTAAATAAATAATAAATAGCTATTTGGATTTTTTTTTTAATTACAATTAATATAAATCGAACGTGGGTCTGGGCTGGGCCGACCCTTTATCTAAAATGAATAAATAAATTAGGTGAAAATGTTTATCGACAGCAAAGACAATTTGTTAATTTTTATTAATCTGTTTCTTTCTTTATAAGTTTTTGTTTACTCTCACAATTTGTTGTGTAGAGGCTGGCAGACACCTTGTGCTTGAGACATACTGCCATTTTCTGTGAACATTTCTAATACTGAGTCTGAACTCTGAAAGTGGTAAAATAAATAAGACAGAAAATATGTAAAATTATTGGTTATATATGTCATAATACAATGGAACAAGACGAACATCCTTCGTGAATGTTATGATACGGTAGCTTTAACGCTTTTAAAGGCTCCATTGCGATTAATTTGACACGTTTTCATTTATTTTATTTATTTTATAAAATTGCTTGGACTTGGACCGCATGGGATAAGTGAGTAAAACGGTACAGTACCCATATGGTTTTGCTGTGGGAAAGATGTGGGTTTCCCACACCTGCTCCACACGCAATAGAATTGTTATGTGGAATATAGCAGTACCGGTCCCGTGTGGGAAAGGTATGGGTAAAGCCACACTATCTGCCCACACCTGCCCACACATCACCCGTATGGAATCCACACGTACAAAAGCCAGGTTACCCACACCCCACATCCATCCCACAGTGCCCATACTTGCCCATGCCGCACCCACACTGTTCCAGTATGGGACACACCACATTGTGTTTGCTTGGGTTGTAATTTCCCCTTCACGAAAAAGTGTTCTTTGGGGGCTCAAAGAAGAAGACACAATTTTGTTTCTTTGTTTTGTGTATCCTAAATGGTTTTTACCTCTTGGTTCTTAGACGTCAAAAATATAAGTTTATGTTTTACTAAATTTCTTTCTTTTTGGTTTGTCTTTCTTTCATTTCATTACATAAATATTGATAATTACTTAGGGTATATCTGTTGCTGCACACAAACGGTTACATAATATGACAGTTTATCTTTGCTATTACACTTAAATTATGAAATTTAATTTCGAAATTTTATATTATTTTCTTCTTTGAGGAAATTGAGAAAATGAAGTTGAGAAATGCCACATGTCCCTCGTCACATCACAATGGCCTCATTAGTCGTGTAAATGCTCCACTCTCTCTCCTTGTGTGTGAGGTCAGGTTAGGTTAGGTTACACCAGGAGGAAAGCCGAGGTGACAACAAACAAACAACAAGGTGTAACTCTACTCTACCCTGCCTTGTAACCCAACACTCGGTCACGGGGCTGACGTGATGTGCTCAGAGTGGATGTCTCGTTTTATTTCATTTTATTACAGTCCACACTGACACGTGCACTGTCTTATTCGTACACATAATACATGGCAGTTGCAACAAAATAATAACAAATACACCAACACATAGGCCTAATGCAAAATGTGGATAAGGGAATACCATTTTTATATCAAATTTTTTTAATGATTTATAATTTTATTTTCCTCCTAGGCGGATGCATTGCCACGTCACCTCCACAGGGTATTTTGTTCTTTGAAAGAAAGAAAAAGTTTTCAAAGTGGTTGAAAGTTTTATTTACATTTTTGGCGGAAAAACAGGACATACCAAATTAACCTATCACGTAATGATTACGAAAATCTCATCTTGCTGACAAAAAACAAAAACGCCATCAAAGGAGGACATTGAAAATATAAAACTAAGTGCATACATTCTCAAAATTACTTTTTATTGTAAACTGAAAGTCCCAACATTCTAGAAAATATGTGGGGAATTATACACCACAATTTGAATTAAATTTGTAATTATTTTTACCGCCAATTCCACCGCGTGCTCGAATGCAAATGTGATAAACGTGTTCGAATGCAAATGAAAATCGAATTGTTTTGCAAGAGGGGTAAGTCGTCCCTGAATGGACCGGTATCTTATGAACATTCAATGTTAAGTGTGTTATTCCTTGCATACAAACCATGATCACTTACGAGGAGACCCTGATGGTTTATATGCCCGGCACACCTGCTATTACTCGCTATGTCGCGTTTAGCGTAATGGGTGTTGTGTCACCCACAGCTAATATTGATGAGTGCGTGTGTATTGTTTATTGAGTAACGTGCCCATTGTCTTTGCCGGTATATTGGTCATGGTAACTGCATGCATGGGGCTTTCCTGGGGTTGTCACAGGGGCATAGGAGAGAAAGTTACTTGAGGTTAAATAACACATTTTAAAAGTAAATAAGTCTAAAATTAAATATTAGTAAAATTGTTGTTTGTTTGTTTTTTGTTTAAAATTTTATTTTCTATAAAAAAAATTCGTATTTAGAAAGTTAATTTTGGACCATTAATAAAACTAAAACAAATTGTAGAAAATGCATTAATTGTTGACATTACATAGAAGATAAAACAGTTCTTGTTATAAAAATGTGTTTTTATTCTGATGATTAAAATGTAATCTGTAAAGTCTTGTTTGTCAAAAACCACATCTCGTCAGTTGTCAAAACATTGCTTCGATCAACAATATCAAAGGTCCTCCCCCTTTTTAAAGCTATCTGTGATTTGGGTTCTTGTTTTTTAGACCACCAAAATGCATATTTAAAAAAGTCGAGCTTTGGACAATGAAATTCATCATTTTTATTTTGAAGCAAATTGTTGAATTCATGTCCAAGGTGCACTGCCTCCTATACTACTCGTGGCTTGGCTGAGGAGCCACGAGTATAGCTTTGCCGTTGTAATATTAAAACTGCGTGGGCTATGAAAATTCCTATGCAGGAAATTAATAAATTGAGCAACCAATATATTTTTGGTATTCATATTATATCATGTTAGGAATGTTTTCCCTGGTAGAAATATTTGTATGCCAAACGGTCGCCAAGCGGTCACCAACAGATCACCAAGGCTTATTTTTGATCGCCAACAGGTTACCAAGTGATTACCAAGGGTCGCCACCGAAATTTCAAAAGAAATACATGACAGCCAAACGTTCACCAAAAGGCAGCCAACGGGTCACCAACTCTGCAATGCAGTATTTTGACACAAAACGACCTGTTGGCGACCATTTGGCTGCTGTTGGTGATCACTTGGCGATCACTTGGCGTCAGTTGGTGAACTAGTTGGTGACCTGTTGGTGACCACTTGGCAACCATTTGGCAACCAAATATTTTTACTAGGGTTCTCTTAGTAATTTTATCTATAAGGTTTAAACCAAAAATGTAGGCATATATATTCGTTGTTTCTTTCTCAACTGATATTTGAGCTCTTTTCGATATTATATCGAAGAATCGAATCGAGAAAGCGATACCTCGAAATATCGCTACCTATATTACCGATCTTCAATGTAAATTAGCGAATGTGTTTAGTATTCGGCAAGAGCCTCGTACCCTGGCCTGCCTGCTAAGGCCCGAGCATTGAGTTAGGACCTTGTCCTACGCGCGCAACCATCACGTACGGCGAACACGTGCGAGGTGACGTCATCCTAGGGTCTCTGGGTCGGAGAATTAGCGAGGTTGTAAAATATGGTGACTAAACGCTGTCCAACAATGGTCCAACACACTTTACCTACCAACACAATCGAAGAATGTAAGCGTTTTTTAAGGGGAAATCATCTTTGGCTGACTGACTGCTTTCCTAGACAAACAATTTTTAATGCTACACTTTTCTGATTTTATATTTGTTTCATGAAAACAGAAATACATGCTTTTATAATGACATCAATTAAGCTTTTTCCCCCACAACTTATGTTTGTACTTGTTTGTTTTTGCGTTCTTAATCAGCCTCTTATGGACCATACATAAGTTGTATGGTGTTCCTGTCTATAACATGCATAACATAACTCCACATGCTTCCCAGCTTCAACTTTCAAGAATTCTAGAGCACTCTTTCAATGGAAGCAAAAGATGTTTACGTTTTTGAGTTGAGTCAAGTCTCTGTCCCTGGAATCTATTGCAACATCTGTGCAGCTGCAACCTGCATGTACATACAGGTCACACGGACCCACCCAGTGCAAAGTTCTGCTGTGCGACAGAGGCTGATAACACTTATCCAAACAATGATACCTAGTCCGGATGTGTATTAAAACGCGTATTCTTAGTATAACCGTGCCACAGTTTCTATAGTTCGCCTTGTTGCGCTTGCACTCAACATGTCCAAAGTATTTCCAAATATTTATTCTTCTCCCATTTTGGATCCGGTACGGGTTCTCGGAAACACGTTTCCAAAATATTTTTATAGAGTCCAAAACTTTTTTAAACATATTTTGGTCGCTGCATAGTGCTTATTCTCCCATAATTGCGATTTTTATGAAACGTTTTTCGTGAACCACTTTTGTAAAAAGTATTCGATTTGGGATGACTGGTATTCTTTTAGCTTACTTACCTGTGTAACAATATTCAATCTAAATAAAGTATGAGCCAATTGTTAGAATGAACAACTATGAATTCGTGTTAAAATACAAAATAATTATATTAATACCAGCTAAGTACATACTAAAAATTAAATAACTATTATATCAGTTTCTTGACTGCATTCTCACTTTGAAAAGTAGTTTTTTAATATGTTGATAGCCTGGCCCTGGGGTAGAATTTGGCTCTGAGCATGTTGGTCGTGGAAGGCGAGAAAATAGGCAAAGTCCATCTCGCAAACAGGGTTTACTCCCCGAAACAAGAGGCGAGCTCTGGCCGGTGTCGTCGGGGGCCTCTCCCCATTCCCGTGGCTTGTCCTGACCTGCATGGGTCTCTTCTCCCCACATCCCCTAGGCTAGAGTGGCGCATTATGACCTGACAGTTGACGCACCTTACACCAAATATAAAAAGACAAGAGTAAAATCAACGCTACTTCCTCACATCCAGATATAAATCGTGTCCGCTGTGATAACGAGACAACGGAGGCGACGTTGGGACTGATATCGATTGCAGGTGTCGTGTCGTGTTTGTTTAGTAGAGACATGTGTGCGTGTGCGTGTGTGCTGTGTGTGTGTGCGTGTGTGTGCGTGTGCGTCTAGCCTGGGTCAAGGTGAGAAGAGGCCGATAAAACACTAAACAAATTAATAATCTGAAATCGAGACACGCAGTTCGACAGACAAATTCTTGTTCGCTTGGCTGACTGACATCACAGTTGCTTGTGCATAGTTGTCACCTGCTAAAAATTATTTTTACGACTCGCTAAACAATAATATTATTGGGGATACTTTTATTACAACTGCTATCATTTACTAATAATGTCCTCAAAGCGGGCTTATGCTTAAAAACCGTATATTCATAATAATATTATTATTGATTTTCACGATTTTGATTTTTTATAAGTCCTACATTGTTGTTGTTGTTGTTGTTATTGTTGTTGTTGTTGTTGTTGTTGTTGTTGTGTTCCTCGCCCCCGGCGTCGCGAAGTCTCGACTCGTGAGCCAGCCAGGCTAACTATGCAATACAAGGTGGTTCCCAGCCGGAGGGGCCTTGAACTTGGAATGTCGAGTGAGAGATGTAATCTCACCAGCTGTTATGTAATTACTCTCTTATTAACATCTTCTTCCGGTCGCATCGGGTCCTTGTCCGCCAGGTCACTAGCCCTCAGGGTTAAGCAGCACGGTATAGGCGAGGGAGGGTGACCGCTTACTTTTACGCCTTCCCTTGAAAATATACTTCTTCTATCTTCTCCACTTTCACTCTTCATATTTTCTTTATTCTAGGAATTTCTCTTATTTCACCTGTTTTGCGTTTTGTAATTTGCATTACTTATGTATAATATTATTTGTTGGAATCATTTAAATTTGTTATCAAATATATATTTTTATCTTTGTATCATACATAAATCGGTAATTTGTGTAATTCTTTTTTAAATAATTCTTACTGTGCTAATATTTTTTTAAAATTTTGTTTTTAATAATTTGTTTCGTATGTTTTCTCATTCTTTAATGTATCAAAGAAGATATAATAATTAATAAATTCCGGTCGTATTTGTTATCTAATTTTAAAATAATTTTGCGAGTTAATTAAAAAAAGGGGGGTAATCATCGTCACACCAAAGAAAAATCTGGGCAGAAACAAACATTTTCTGTCATCAAGATAATATTCTTCCGTGTCTTGTTTGGATTTTAAATTGGTAGGCCTACTTGCAAAGTTTTACAATGCTAAGAACTTTTATTCGTTGCGAATACACTGATTCGCTCGCTTGGCAATGAACGTTCTCGAAGTTATGGCAAATGTTCCGAGCCTAACAATGGCTCCACTATTTGTTCGCAAATATAAAGAGCGCTGCTAGCTTCGCTTTGCTTCCGCCCTCACACAACACCAGCCCAGACTGCGGGGTACCAGCCATTGTTCTCGCCACCAGATCCGCGTTGTTTTAGCACAATCTACTTTAAACAAGTGATTGTTAAAACCTCGCTCACAATTAGTTGTAAGGCGTAAGGATTAGTCGTAAAAATTAGCAGTTTTATGTGGGAATAGGACTCCGACGTATACGTGTACATTGTCAAGAAAGCACATGGACAACCCTTGAGTCTTAGATGATCAAAAATTTAACAATTTCATTATTTTTTGTAACGTAACCTAAAACTACCATTTGTACAAAATTTCGAACAACTGCGATGCCAATCAGCCGAACTAACATGAATTTGCATAAATAAACCCAAGTGTCTTTCGTATACTTCTCGAAATGAACCTAATTATTGTGGTTCTGAATACTCCCTTGCGATTGATAGCTACTTTTTTTCTTCTCAATTCTCATACAATGTCCTCTTTTCATATGTAAGGTTCCGTTATTTAACTTACTTATTTTTGGTTGCAGTTTACATATTTCGCGTAGCCAACCAAAATTGGAAAAGCGAATCATATGCAAAGTTAGGCGTTACCTACGTAAATTATGACCTAACAGTTGACGCGCTTTTGCATCAAATAAACTAGAAGCGAAAACTACAAAACCTTAATTCCCTGAAGTGGCGCGAAATATTTTAGACTTCAGTATTTTCTCACTTCCCAAATTTCTATATTTCCTTTCAATGTTCAAAATTAATACTATTCAGATATAATTATTACTTTCTTGTGTGAAAAGAGATATTTGAGAGATAGATATTTTCCATAAATTTCAAACATTCACTGTTGATTTGTTTATTGGATTGTCGAATTTAAATTGCTTTCCAAAGTGAATATTGATAAATTCGAAATACTCGCAATTTCCAATCTGTCTGTGATATGGATTATCTCCATTCATACGTTGAGATTTCATCTCGTCGTCTATTACGTGCCAAGTTTATCATTTCCAGATGAGTTGTTCACATGAAGAATTCAAAACTTTGAATGGAAAGAGATGTTTAACTTAGTTTCCTCGGCAGTGAAGTCTGTAAGGCGGGGGGTTATTAAACGTGATTTTACTGATCATTGATTCTTGACACGAATCATAAAGAAACTCTTTCGTGTTATTTAAACTTTCTAAAGAAATTTGTAAACCTTGCTTCAATAGTTCTTGATTATGTCTTCGTTTAATACAATTGGGAGTGCTTGAATCTAGTGAGATTTGTCTTCAATGAATAAGATGTACCATACTTTATTTTAAAGTTGTAGACACTAGACATAAATCGGTCGTAGATTCCAAAGTCAAACTAGATTAATTTTAAAAGTTCTTCATTGAAGAACTTTAGTTAGAGCATAGTTGGGTTGACGACTCACGTGTACGCCTAAAGCCGCACTCCCAAAACATTAACCAGGCGGTAAAAACGTTTTGAAAGTATGGGTGGGGCAAACTAACAAGCAGACCAGTGGGCGACACCTGGGGTCTGGGGCAAAGCCCCAGCCGCCGCAGTGTTATTTCGTCATGTTTTAACTGAAAAATGGCAACTCAAGAATTATCGTTTTGTTTATTAAGGTACTTAGTTCATTTTGGACGTAAAATTTCGATTTTATTGACCAACTAAACCATCATGTGTATAAAGGTATGTTATGCACAATGATAGAGACCTGCAGTTTTGAAATAACTTAAATTAATAGCTAAAAACTAAAACTAAAACTTTCTTCACGTTCCTAACGCTTCTGGCTACAGAAATACTTCAATTTCACTGACCCCAAAAAATTTTAGCTCCATTGTTTTTTTTTTTTTTTTTTTTTATTTATTTATTTATTTATTTCTGTCTGTTTGTTCGCTCTCTACCGGGCAAACGACATATGCGATCTTGATGAAAATTTGAGGGGACCTTCGTTTTCTCTGAACTTAGACTTGTTACGTTTTTGGGTACATTACACACATACACATACAAATTTATTAATTGAATATAAAACCACATACAAGAGGCAATATTATAATGTGACTTGCGGGCGTATGAAATGTTATTCAAACCGAAATTGATGTATAAACATGTTTTAATGTTCCGACTGACAATTCGTTTTGATTAATTCTCAAGAGATGAATTAATGTTAAGTTTTAATTTCTGCTAGACTAATTTAAACGTGTGTGTTAAAATAATTAATTATTAATTTGGTAGTGCATACTCATCACGTGAAGAGAATGATTGTTTAAGACATTTAAAAAAGGAGTTTTGTTTATTTAAAAAAAAATGTATATTTCGAATAAATTTTTGTTCTAATTTATCTTACAAATTAAAATGACTAACGGTACACTGGTGTATGTGACTATATGTGGACCCAACATAGACATCCCATATAATTGGCTAGACTAGCAGTCAGCGGTCCACTTCGGGACAATTGGAAGCCATCTTGAATGGGTGAGTTTGCATGTTAATTAGATGGGAGCGATTAATCGAAAAAAATTTTTCAAGATGGCTGTCAGTTTGACAGGTGAGCAAATTAGCCTGTAACACCAAATGATTGGATGAGCGTAGCGAGCGAAGCGAAGATTCCATTTCACTATACTGGAGAAAAAAATCCGGAATGTTTTTTTTCTTTCTTTCTTTTCTTTCTTTCTTTCTTTTTTTTTGTATTTTTGTCTGTCTGTTAACACGATTCCGGCTAAACCGATACTCCGATTGCGATGAAATTTTATGGATGCCTTCGAAATCTCTGAACTAAGAACTGCCACCTTTTTGAGCGCAATCGAAAAATTATTTCTCATGAAAATCGCAATTTTACGATTTTTTTTCGATTTTTTTAAAATTTCATCGACTTATAACTCCTACATGCTTTATCCGATTGTAATGATTTTTTCACAGAACCTTAATTTTATGAATTGATATATTCGTGTGAAATTTGAGCGTAAGCAAATAATCATTTCTCAGGAAAATCGCAATTTTTACGATTTTTTTTATTTCTTCGGCTTATAACACCTACATGCTTTATCCGATTTTAATGATTTTTTCACAGAACCTTAATTTTAAGAATTAATATATTCGTTTAAAATTTGTGCGCAATCGAATAATTATTTCTTATAAAAATTTCAATATTACGATTTTTTCCTTTTCTTAAATTACAATTAATTTAAAAAAATTAAGTTAATTTTTTATTTAATTTGATTTAATTTAAAAAAAAAATTCAACAAAGTTCTGTTTTTTTCACAGAACAACAAGAAAATCCGCATAACACATGGCAGCTCAATGCACCAATTACGCTCATCCAACAACGCGGCGGGACTTAAGCGTTTTCCTAGTTACTAAATTCCCTTATGCAATCACTTTGCATTGTTTCTGTTTGTTCAATACCATGCTGCACAAGCTAAAAACCATATCAAACAATCCAGTAAAGTACTTTATTGCATTAAAAAAGCATAAATTAAAACGCCAAACCGCCATCTTGAATGGGTGGGATTGACTCTTCAATTTGGTACACTCGCGCCTGTGCGGAGGTATTGGAGACTGCGTATCTAGCCTACTATAGGGTGTTAAGATATCTATGCACCCGGGCGTGTTAATTAACCATATACGTCGACGACATGAAATATTTCAGCTAATTACGTGCTGGGCTGGGCTGGTCTCTAGCTGGCTGTGCATTATTTAGGAGGGCGGTGCCTAACTAACTTCTCGCTTCCGTTTCACAAGTGTGAACGCGCCAACTACTCCCAGCACAGAGATTCAATTAAACTAGGAAGAAAGATTCAATGTTGTAATGCATGTGCGTGTGGAAGCGTAATAGCAAAATGCGCTTTTACCGACAAAATTGTAATGTTTTAACTTTTTTTTAAAGGAAGTAGAGCCTCGCTATATTAACTACAGTCATATCTCAAGAACAATGCAAAACTGTATCGGTAGATTAGGGGTTGAAGAGGCCGAACTACAATCGCTTATGACCTGGGTTCGAATCCTGGCTGAGAGAGATTCTTTCATTGATTTCTGAATGGATTTATTTATTATTTTACTAGAACTATATCACGTATGAAAATATATTGAAATATAATAATCAGTATGGTCTTTACGTCAAAAATACATTCAATGAATTAAATCTCATGTTAAAAAGTTAATTAGCAAAACATTTGAATGTTTTTTCAAGTAGGCTATAATTTAAAAAAAAAAAAACGGTCTGTTTCACCTTTTCAATGTTTTCCAGCGTTATTTCTGTGTGGTCTCATATTTACAGATTAATGTTTTCATTCCTTACTGCATAATTTCGGGAAAGGACTGAAAAGCATCATTATGCACGTATTAAAATAATTCAATTTTCACAATTATGTTTTTCTTTGCTTTTATAAATTGTTTAAGGAGTAAAGTTTGGTTCCTGAAAGTTTTGAAAAGTGAATTAGTAAAATATGTAGCCTGCCTAAGTGGTTTAAAAAGTTTTTTCGTCTTAAAAGAATAAGTTGTAGAAGGTTGTTCAAACTTTACCGTAGGGCTTTATTTTTCCATTTCTTATGTACATGGTATTTTAGTTCAGCATATCTCGCTTTGTTTGAAAAACACATTGTTAGTTTTTAATTGCGATTTCGTTTTAATTCAATAAACACAATCGACAGATTTTCGAGAGGCTAAAAAAACATGCGGGCTACAAAATGTTAAAAATATTTTCAATGTTCAACTTCAAATACTAACTTTCAAAACCAAAATTATGTTTCTACGAGCACTGATACAGGAGCACTTTTCCTTGGTGGAGATGCCGGGCATGTATAAATTCCTTCTTTCGTTGACTCTCCGACTCCCTAGTCACCAAATACATTATGTGTCACTGTCATCTATCCTTATTCCTTATTGATAAGGAATGTCAAAAATAAGTATTATGCAGTGGTGGTCCCCATGTGAAAAAATGTGAAAAATGTGAAAAATTAGACACTGTGTGAAAACCTGTGAAAAAAGTGCCACTTTTTGCTATTTGTGTGAAAAAATGTGAAAAATCAACCAGTAAATATCAAATGATCCTTTAATAATCAAATTTTCATCATTACAAATTTTAAATACAGTAGCCTAACTGTTATTATGTAGGCCCTTATGGTTTTTTAAATTTACCGCTTCTGGCTACTCATTGCCTTCTGATTTCCTATCATCTCATTGCATGTAAAAACATAATAACCGTGTGGTAATAATGTGATGATATAAGGAAAATTTGTGTGAAAAAGTGTGAATAACTTCATTTTCTAGATGTGTAAAAATGTGAAAAATTGCAATTTTCAAGTGTGAAAAATATGTGAAATTTCACAAATGGCTGGGACCACCCCTGATTATGCCAATCGGAGGTCATGTTTGGTTTTTAGAGTGGCTCAACGCACGGAAAGGTTGTGCGTATAGGGGGACTTCGCTCCCTAGAATATCTAGTTCCACTCGCACCAAGTTTGTACAAAGGCGTGTTTAATATGAGAGGCGTCAGTTTTCATTTTTGGTTCATCTCAAATCGAGACAGACGCGTTTTTGTTACTCGCTCGCTAAAACTCTAATTAATGTCCCCATTTACCTCTAATTCGTGTGCGTGTGATGTGTTTTGCGTGTAGCCGATCTAATTATGACGTCTATGTACGCGGTAATACAGACTAATGGCGTAATGGCGTCAGTTACGCCTCGTTGGCCAGAGTTTTCATAGTCGGTTCGCCGAAAGCTGTGCGCAGTCTAAATATAGAGAAGATACACAACAAAACACCCATGTGCTAATCTGACAATGTTTTAATATATGCATTCTAACAGTTTGAGCGAGTGTGACGGTAATACAAATAAAGGCTACATGTTTTTTAGTTATAAATAATTCTATTTTCTTACTAGAGGATTTAATTAACATCAATTTAACTTTAATGATACCGACAATGTTCCTGTAAACATTTATATAGGCCTATTACATTTTACAATAAAGTGAAAATGTAAATGCGAATGTTGTTAATATAGATTAAGTTATGCTATACTAGGCCTACTTTATGCCAACTTGATGTTTATAAGGAGTACTGAGTAGTAACATTGAGTAAGAAGTTCTAGTTCTTGCTCAATGCTACTCTGTAGAACTATAGAGTTCGCTTCTGCACGGGCTGCAAAACTTCTCGTCCCCAATTCAGCCCACACCAACCTTAAAACCAGGAAGTCAAATCAACCATTTTGTTAACGTATTTAATTGATCGATTTAGTTTCTGCTCGGATGCCATTCCCAGCGCCGCCCATGTCCCCTCTAAATCTAACACCCATCTCAAATTCTTCCTCTCTAGATTGTCTGAATTAATTATCTTTTATTATTCATCTCGACTCGGTCGCTGTGTTGAGTGTAGTAACTTCTAACGTTGAGAGTTGAGAGTTTCAAGGAAAATTTTTAAAAAGTTCCTTTTGAAACGGACAATAATTTTAAACTAGGAAAACGCTTAAGTCCCGACGCGTTGTTGGATGAGCGTAATTGGTGCATTGAGCTGCCATGTGTTATGCGGATTTTCTGTTGTTCCGTGAAAAAATTATTACTAAGTTGAAGATTTTTTTTAATTAAATTAAATTAAATTAAATAAAAAATAAACTTAAATTTTTAATTTTTTTAGTTAATCGTACTAATTAAAAAAAAAGAAAAAAATCGAAAAATTGCGATTTTTATAACAAATAGTTATTCGATTGCGCTCAAATTTCACACGAATATATAAATTCATACAATTAAGGTTCTGTGAAAAAATTATTACAATAGGATAAAGCATGTAGGTGTTATAGTAAAAATATTGTTTTAAAAAAGAAAAAAACACAAAATTTCTATTTTCATGAAAAATAATTTTTCGATTGCGCTCAAATTTTACACGGATATCTTAATTCATAAAATTAAGGTTCTGTGAAAAAAATCATTAAAATCGGATAAAGCATGTAGGTGTTATAAGTAAAATAAATTTTCAAAAAATCGAAAAAAAATCGTAAAATTGCGATTTTTATGAAAAATAATTTTTTGATTGCGCTCAAAAACGTGGCAGTTCTAAGTTCAGAGATTTCAAAGGCCTCCATAAAATTTCATCGCAAATGGAGTATCGGTTTAGCCGGAATCGTGCTGACAAACACACAAAAATACAGAAAAAAAGAAAAAAAAGAAAAAAAACATCTTGGATTTTTTTCTCCAGTGTAGTGAAATGGAATCTTCGCTTCGCTCGCTACGCTCATCCAATTAAATACGTTACAGGCTTTCTTATAACACGTGAATTACACTCGACATAATT
The DNA here is from genome assembly GCA_024449915.1 of Sweltsa coloradensis. Lineage (NCBI taxonomy): Eukaryota > Metazoa > Arthropoda > Insecta > Plecoptera > Chloroperlidae > Sweltsa > Sweltsa coloradensis. The sequence continues at coordinate 745,347 of JAMZAV010000696.1, forward strand.
GATTAAACTCTCTACACATAAACTGAAATTGTTTGTATCGCGCTTCCCGACAATGTTTACTAAAGCCTAAAGGTAACTTTAATAATATCTTTTGAGTCACTTTCATTTACTTCTTTGACAAAGGAACTTTCGAATTTTAAAAGTTACGTTAACAGGCAAGTTTCTAACGTTATAAAAGTTACTTTTTTTAAGGGTAACTTTTAAAGTAACCTATGGAATAACTTTCAGCTACTTTTTTACGAGGAACTTTTAAAAGTTACGTTGATATGCAACTAACTTAACGTTAAAAGTAACCTTATAGTAACTTTCGGTTACTTTTTTGGCCAAGGAACTTGTAGACTGCTAGGTCGTCATTAGTCTAACTCAAACTTCAACATAGACTCGGAATGAAACGCGCCGCTCACGTTAAACTTCCTTTATAGGGCCTATTCGCCATCGCAGACAAGCGATACGCCCCTAGCGGCCGCCCGTGTCCTAGAGCCTTGGGTTTAGCTGCTACGGCCGGTCAGCGGTTAGCGCGTGTTTCAATGGAGATTCAATGGAGACGAAAAAGTATAAACGCGTCAAATAAAACGTCGTGAAATAAGCCCCAATGTACTTGTTGAACGGAACTTGGTAGAACCTTATTCGTCAATACATTTCTTAATCAGAAAACACACAACATAAAGCATATAAATGTTTGGTAATACCGTAAAATATTGCAGAAATCAAAGAACAAAATATATGCTCAATATTGGGAAATCATAGTTCAAACATTTCATAAGTCGTGTAAAAACTAATCCAAGCTAGTGTGTTATTGCTATTTACAGTCATTATGTGTAACGGGAATCAACTACTCTATAAATATAGACATAATAATTTTAAACTTGATACTTTACAACCCGAACTATAATAGAGAAATCTGGTGATTCTTCAACTCGCATGCCTGTTTTAGGATTTTGTTTTTTTTCATGTTTATGTGTTCACACCATGCAATAGTAACTATGGTAAACAAATAATAAGCATTATTGAAATAAAAATTACGATGGCCTTCTAGCGTGAAGGTCTATTCCCAGTCATAGTCTAGTCTATGTAGTACATGTTTTGTATTGACAGTTAAAGTTTTATTATTTTTCACGCATGACGCTAGAGAATCGTTTTACGAAATGGGCTAATGCTATTGTTATGTTTTGACAATGTGATCTTGGCCTTAATTCACAAACAATTATATAATAAATATTATCAATCGTAAAACAAAAGCAAACAATAAAACACGAACGGTGCACACGTGCGAGCAACACGAAAGTGAATTTGAGATAATATGGTTTCAGTCTTATCGAAAATGACGAATGGACCAATACACAAATAAAATGTCTTGAACAAGATCAGACCTAGGCCATGGACTTTTAATAATTAGCGTTATTGAAATATAACACAGCAAGCAAGTAACTCTACAGTTAGGATGTTGTCATTAAGTATAGAACATTCTTAATGATGTTATAGCCTTTAGTCATCTACTGAAATGTATTATATTTATTTACATTTGAGTAAGAGTATAAAACGTAAGGGAAGGATTATCTGAGGATCTGCTTTACTATTGTCTTATTTGTTTATTTCAATCGTGTATCTCAGCTCGCAATATAATTTTATGTTTTTTTCAAAATTCAAAAGGCCTACGTAAACAGAGATACTGTATTTTCATATACAAGGCGAACTGCGTTGTATGCAATTCGATGCTGCTGATTGAACTGTTCTGGTTTATTTAAAAAAGTTAGATAGATATAACGAGCCAAGTAACTGTACTGGACGAGTTTTAGAAATGGCTGCAGAAACAGCACTGTTTTGTAGGCATGGTTCAACTATCTAGTTATTTTTGAAAGACTGTTCCGTGATTACTTTCCAAAATATGTGATAATATTTTATGGTCTCTGCTGTGCCGTTTTAGACAAAGGGTTTTAGCTTCTGGAATTAACTAACTAGCAATAGTTATTGGGGAATAGAAAATACTGAAGCAAATATTGCATTGGTTTTTATTGGTTGGTAAAGGAACTTGGCATTTAGTGTTATTTTATTTGAACAAAATTATGTACAGACTACTGATACTGGAATGAAACCTTTAATTAATACACTGAGTCGTACTAGCAATGAAAAGCAATAGTAACTCGTTTTTACCCCAGGTCATATGTTCTTGTAGCTGAGAGTGAGCGAGCTGACTATAAATAAGGATTAAATAACGCACGTTTAAAAATATATTTCTCTGACCAGTGTTGACAATGCGTTGCCCCTATGCATGGTTAGGCTTTCTTCTTTACCACTAAATTGAAATAACTAACAGAATCGTCATATTTCGCGGTGGTACAGTACAGAATCTAGGCCTGCTTGAAGGAGGTGAGCCTATACCTCCTCTAGGGGTGAACCCAAGGCGGCCGCCATCTTTGAAACTGACGTCACGCGCAGACGACCTTGAGATGGCGAATACCTTGCTCGAAGCTGCTAAATAATAAACGGCAAAGTGTTTTTTGCCTCTTGCTCGGAGGAATTCAAGTGCTCTTAGCTACAGAGATGCTAATCGAGTCCCAGGCGCCGTTCGAGAGTAAGCCGGCGCTAGATGTTGTCGGTGACGTGTTCAAATGTGTTCGCTGGACGGAATAAGTTTTTGCGCATCCCCCCCCCTTGCCTCCTTTCCCCACACTCGGCTAGCTAGAAACTTTTAGGATGTTTCAGAACCCCCACAACTTTATATACTTAGTTTTTAGTTTAATTGGTTTCTCTTGTCTATTCCCCCCCCCCCCTCCCCCATGTGGAATAACCAAAACTCTACCCGAGCTATCATTTTACAAACTTGATTTATGTTCCAAATTTCCGTCCCTATGTTTAGTTTTGTGATAGTTTGTCAAAGAAAAATATACTGGACTGCATGGCTATAAAATGTTAAAAGTTAAAACAAAACATATTTCATACATTCATACTTTGCAGAGCTCTTCCATTAGATCATTAATTTTTATTCTTTCTTGGGCCAGTTATGCGAAATAAGTAACTGTACTAAAGTAACTGAAGAAGTTACAAGAATTTTTAAAGATTTTTTTATCTTGAAATTCGAGAAAATTGGCATTTTGGTGAATTTCTTAAATCGGCTTTAGCCGGCGTAGTTTTCGTACTAGAGCATCGTACCAATTTAAAATGGAGCTTCATAACAATGTGTCTTGAAACTGTGCATAAATATACACTCAAACACACAAAAATATACTTTCCAAACGACACCGTTTCTTGGTAATCAGCATATTTTGACCTAACCACATAGGTACCCAAGTTACAAAATAAAATATATCAGATTTTCAGAAAAGGCTGTAGAGTACGTCAATAACTGCCAATAGTTTTTGGATCAGAATCCTCCAACGTCACGGGGCATAAAGATTGTCCCCAAGTTATATCTTATGGGAGATTTTTGCCTATGGGACCTAGCTCGAAAATTACCAAGTTTGACAATTTTTTTCGAGTCATGGTGGACCCAATAATTTTTCCCGTTCCTTTCTAAATTCACAACTAGTTAGTCTAAATGAAATATATGTTTTGAGTTTAGTTGGTGAATACCCCTTTAAGAAAAACGTATAGCAAATCTATGGGGAATTCTGCAAAGCATGGGAATACCCATAAACAAACCGAATTGTATTTCTAGGTTTTAGGCAGGGAGTTTGTCAGTTAAATGTTTACTCCTGAATTCAACGCGATTACGAGATCGCTAAGAAAACTTGTAAAGGAACATTGAATTCGTTCAAGTTTTCACAAAATATACATTGCATATTTAAATAAAATTAATAGTTGGAAGTTATAACTAGGTAAAGGTAATGCGTGATCATCAAAGATGTCTACAAAGGAACCTGTTTCTCCCGCGACTGCTGTTGGTATTGGTTCACAATGTTGAAAGTGCAAAGACCCAAAACAACGATTTAAAATCTTGTCTCCCAGTCCCACGTGTTCTCAGCAAATTGAGAACACGTGCAGAAATGAACCAGGTTTATTAGCGTGATGTACAGAACCAAACCAAACCGCTTCCGGGTTTGTATTTATATATTGCAGTCAATTAATTTCAAATTGCTAATTAGGCTTGAGGTGAATAATACACGCCCATTTATTTATCTAATTTGTAGACAACATGCAAATTTTACGACACCAAACCCCGTTTTTTTATTATTAGTTCCCCGATGGGTGAAGTTATTAATATACAGTAGCCTAATTAGCTTATAAATTTGTGGTGTGTGAACTTGACTGTTAATTGAGTAATTCTTGCTGGTGGTTTGCTTGAACTTTGCAAGCTCGTACTTCGTGTTGGTATTTGATGGTAGGGTCAAGGTGCTTGTCTGTTGGAAGCCGGGTACACGGTCTGACCTGTGTGGGTGGGTGTGAGAGGGGGGGGGTGAGACAGACAGAGAGAGACTTGACTGACTTTTATTCGAACAATATAGGAAAAATACATGTACACAAATGTTACAAAGGAATTTCAATTTCATAATATAAGTAACAAATAGTGTGACATAAACAGAAATGTCATGATTTAAAAAAACAATCAAAATATTACATAATGTTAATTTTTTTCAGGTAAACATTCAACAACGTGTTGTTGCAAAACTAAATTAAAGTTAATTAAATAAAACAATTTTTTTCCAGGCTACTAAAAATATAAGAAACTAAATACTAAATTCTATGTGGTAATTTTTTTTAGAGAGAAAGAGTGATTGGGGGTGGGGGAGAGGGATAGGGAGATAAGATAGATGGATAGGGAGATAGATAGATGGATAGGTAACTGTTTTTTTTTCATCTAACTTTTATATAAATACATGTTTACAGATTTATTATTTGTTAATCACAATTACAAGAAAATATGAATTGATTATATTAAATTTACATTTTTATAGTGCATAGGCTACATATTATACATTTTACACAATCATATCATAATTATTATGAAGTGAGTAAGTAGTCCACCAGAAGTTAGGATCGAGTAATAGCATATTGTGAGTTTAAACATATTGTGCATTTTGTTATTTGTCAGCATTCCCATGGCATTTTGTGAAATATAATTCATTAATTTTACTACTTACTTAAACTAACTATTGATATGTGTGTCCCTGATGTTTGTCGGGGGGGGGGGGAGAGAGAGAGAGAGAGAGAGAGAGAGAGAGAGGGGAGAGAGAGAGAGAGAGAGAGAGAGAGAGAGAGAGAGAGAGAGAGGGTTGATTTGTGTGTGGCTCGCCTGTCCTGTGGTATTAATATGATTATCATTTTAATTACAATTAATAAACATCATTTTAGCTTACACTAAATATTCATGTTCTGTTGTTCCCCGGGGACTGAGGGAGAGGGGGAGGGAAGTTGATTTATGTGACTCATCTGCCCTGTGAAATGTTATTAGAATCTTGTATTATGTTCTCTGCACCTTAACCTGTTGCTTGCATATCGCAATTGTTATAATTATTTTTTTAATGTTAGCTTCTTTAGATTTGTACAATGCTTAATTAATTAAGTAATCCTTTATAATTTGAGATAATTTTGATTTGTTTGTCCTGTGTCGCCAATACAAAACCTGAACAAAATGTGCTAATATCGATCGTACGGTATAGTAATTCAATTTTACGGGCCCGTTTTATTAGTTTTGTGCAATACGACATACTCTACACTTCATAACGTATTACCTCGCGTATTTCGAATAGTTTTATAATATGTAGATGCAATTGTTTGGAACTGGATTAATGTTTAGTTCAATTGTTTGTTGACAAATAATTTAATAGTAGATTAAATTATTGACAACTAGGCGAATATATTTTAAAATTGTAACAGACTTCCCAGCCAATCGTTTGCTGAATATCGTCAGAGTTAAAATTTAAATGAAGTTAACATTATTGCAAACTGGATGCATGCACATTGCGATTAAATCTCCCTGCTAATCGCGCTCACAATATTGTTACGACGCATATTCGCTCACGTGACAAAGTATTACCACAGTTTTGCCGGTCAAGCTGACGATAAGTTTGTTATCTAATATTTAACCCTTTTTGTGTCACCAGCGGCCGTGTGTCATGTAGGCCTACGTTCTGGCGATGATGTCATCTACTTCCTATACTTACTTTAGAATTTTAAAAAAACTTTCCTTATGCATATACCCGCCCGCGTTTTTCTATTTTCCAAAATATGCTACCAAGTCAAAATATAGTGAATGGCTTTGAAACCCATGGCTATTTTAGAAAATCAAAACTATTTTTTCATTTTTTTTTTAATCCGGTACACGGCCAATATCGCCACCCCAAAATAATTTCAAACTTCAATTCGGCAGGGCACACCATTCGACGTAGGGTGTTGTGCTTTTGTGACATTCATTTTCAACTGGTTTTCAAAAGGCAGACCGAGAGAAAAAAGATTTTTTTTAACAATTGTCTTTCCTGCGAATTTTTTCGTTTGGCGATATTTTGTACCGATTTGTACCGCCAAACGAAAAAAATCGCAGGAAAGACAATTGTTAAAAAAATCTTTTTTCTCTCAGTCAGCCTTAGAAAACCAGTTGAAAATGAATGTCACAAAAGCACAACACTCTACGTCGAATGGTGTGCCCTGGCGAATTGAAGTTTGAAATTATTTTGAGGTGGCGATATTGGCCGTGTACCGGATCAGAAAAATTAAAAAAAAATACTTTTGATTTTCTAAAATAGCCAGGTTTCAAAGCCATTCATTATATTTTGACTTGGAAGCATATTTTGGAAAAAAAAAACGCGGTCGAATAGCCTTAAGGTCCAGCTCTTCCTGAAGTATCCCACTCTTTGGTGTCTGGAGAGGAAGTAATGGTATTTAGGTAGTTTGGAAGGAATGTCCAAGAGCTTGTCGACTGAGCAAAACTCGTAAACAACCTTCAGTCATGCAGGATATAGACGGTAGCTGGTATCGAACTGACGACCTTCCGGTTAGAGTCTCGTCCATCCATCGGGCTGGAGGGGGTTGGGGGGATCCACTACTTTCTGCACCACTTGTCGTACTTTTTATTAATTTTCTCGAATATAATCGGAACGTTTGCATGCTCTCAAGTCAAAGACAAAGCCAGGTTGTCTTCAAATCTGGAAAACTTAGAATACCTGGCAGAGTATTATGGAATTTCCCCCCCCTCAAGTTTATCTGTTCAAATCGAGTCTATAAACAAATTTCGGGGTGCCCCCTTTATGATGCACCACCATTGCCAAACCTGCCATTCTGTTGCAAAATCAGTTTGTTTATTTTACTATACTTATTCCCGGATAGACAATATTTTTTTTCAATATTGAAAGTCTGAAAAAATTGGGGTATGTGTTCAGTCCTGAATGTATATTCTTTATGAGACTTGGTCTGAAAATTTGTTTAGTTTAAAACTCAGTTGTGGCTTCACTGGGTTGATTAAAAAAAGATTTTTGATTTTTCAATGAATGTGACTAACGGATTGTGTTTCTCTCTTTGCAGATAACCACCCCCCCAGCAGCATGGCTGACCTCGCCAAGAACGTGCCAGTCGTAAGTAGCGGCCCCATGTCGCCGTCGTCGCCCCCCGCGTGTCAACTTAACCAACTAACAGACGCCCCCACCTCCCCTAACAACGCCGACGACCTCAACTTCGTCCTCCCCGACTCTGACGACGGTACCAGTCTCCAGGACCTCATAGACTCGGAGCTCGCCCTCAGGATATCGGTGGACGCGCCCGACGACGACACGGAGTCGGAAGGACCAATACCATTCAGCGGCCGGAAGCAGGACGTGCAATACGGGAACTACGATGTGTCGACCGACGAATCTCGCTCGGAGGGGCGGGAAATCGTCCACCCGGTCGTCAACGGCAAAAAGGAAGTCGACCACGGGGATGAAGTCGAAGAAATTCCCGTAGACGAACCGTTCGTTCCGGTTTCGAACGGTATTGAAGAAATGGTCTCCCCGAAAGAAAATTGTAAGACAATGGAGCTAAATTCCCCCGATTCGGAAGTTTCTGACGGCGGACTTGATATCAACACGAAGTTCATCCTCAGCGAACAGGGCCACGGTGTTGGGGACTTGACCGAGGCAGACATTCTGTTCTTCAACACTTTCAACCAAGTACAGAGTAACGGAGACGAGTTCCTCAGCTCCCCGGAAGTTGAGAATCCGCCGGTACAGAGTCCAATAGTCGACGAAACCCCCATTCTCACCGGTTTCGACCCGTTCGCCACGATACCCGCTCAAGAGTTGGAGAGTCCGGTGTTCGAGGCTCAGAAACCGTTCCCCACAATCGACAAAGATGCTTCCTCTCCCGACGAATCGCGAGAGGACGTTTCCCCTCCCTCGTGTGTCGAAGATAACTTTTTTGTAACTAACGATAAGGACATAGTTGTAGGTAATAATGAACTCGTAGATAATCATAGTCTAACTAACACTGTAGATATTCCTGTTGATGTTAACAACAGCATGGATGTGAATAACGCCGATAATGACTTGGTTTGTATCGAGGGACCTGAAATTTGCTCAGAAAATGGAGGAATGTTGATCGAGTCAACCGAAGTTGAAGAATGCGGACCAGGCCCAATGGATACATTGATCAGTGTCGAGGACTCGAATTTATTAACGCCGGAATCACTCAACATCCCGGTGATCGGGGTTACGCCCCCCGAAGAGGGTACCGAATACGACGAAGACGCGTATTACGCTCAACTCGAAAGCCAGCCACCGATCGAGACGATCCAAACGGAACAGACCTTCGCTGACGAAGAAGTCAAAGCTTCCCCCGTCGAGGAACCGAGGGGTGATTTAGACTCTTGGATCAAGGTTGACGACATCGATTTTGACAAATCGGATGATACCGAACTCGAAGTCATCGAGTTGCAATCCGAGTCCGAGCTCAACCAATCACAGGCCGAGGAGATTGCGACCGACCAATCGCAAGCCAGCGATATCGTTGAACCTGTAGAGCATGTCTTTGTTGACCAGCCCGCCGTGTGCATTAACAAGCCTGATTCTGATGTAAGTGTTCTGTTTGGTTGTTTTCTAATAACTTTGGTATTTAGATTTTTTCAGATCTTTGTTGCACCGTATTTGTGTATTTCGTCATCGTAATCGCTAACCATTCTACACGTTTACTTTGCTGAACATAAGATAAGTATAATTCTTTTAAATACGATTTTTATTGAAACACAACACTTTTCAACAAAATCAATTTCTTGAATCATAGTGAATTAAAATCAAGGAAAACAAACCTCAAAACAGTTTCTATTTTTCAAAACCTGTAAAGAAGAAAGTGGATAGTTTAAAAATACACTTAATAATTTTTGTATGACTTATTGCACATGTTATGAAACCATATTGAAAATAGCATCAAATCTTTAAAAACATTTTCCAACCCTACAGAAAATAAAAACTTTCACTGAATTTACTTTCAAATTCAAAATTTGCCATTGTTCTATCAAATTGAGTCTAGATAAATTTTTGTGCAGTAATATTAAAGAGGGCAAAATGAAAAAAATTAAGCAAAAAACTTAAATATTTTCATTTTTTTCATTATATTACATGTTTGCCGTGTGAAAATAACCCGTTCTCGTCGCGGTTTCAGTCGGAGAGTTCTGAGGCTGTGACAAGCTCGAGCTCGGCGGAGAAGAAGTCGAAGAAGAAGAAGAGCGGAGACGGAGGAGAGACAAAGACCAAGAGGAACAAGAAGAACAAGGAAGGGAAGGAGAACATATCAGTGGTGAGTGTTTGTACGGTAAAAGTAGACTCATACTCGTTGACGGCATACGATGAAGGTGCGTATTACGCCCAACTGATGACTACAGCCCTACTAATCGATTAATACAAATTAAAAAATTGCCAAAAATTGCCCGTCATTGATTTTTCGTGAAATGTTAAAAATTTTACTATTATTTGTATCATTATTATCTTAATAATTTTCTTTTCTTTTCTTTGTTTTAAAAATCAAACTATTCAATGTAGTAACTTATATCACAGGCGGCTCATTATGACCTACCCAGTTGACGCACCCTGGTTTCTCATGTAGTCGTCGTCATCGTTCAAACTTCATTACTCTGCGTCTAATATTCATACTCTTTGGGCTTGGGACCTAACATTAATTATTTAATTCGACATCGATGCCAAAGCAAAAATTGATCTTCGATTCAACATCATAATACACAATCGTTTGACATAAACACTATTTTGCGACAGCTGAATATTTTGTGTCATTTTAAAAACAACCTTTTATAAACATTTTTTTCTATAACATTTTTGTCATTCATTTTTTTATTACAATTTTAAAAATGAGCGTGATGTCAAATTTTTTTGTTTTGATATCGATTACAAATTTGAACCGTAATCGAATCCCAACTCTAAATCTCAACGACTTGTTCAATTTTTCTAGTGTCTATTTATTGCGCTCTGTAATGAGACGCCTTCTATGGCTTCTGTTCGCAGCAAATGGTGCGTCCAAACACCATTAGTGTGACTCGTGTGTGTAAACACACTAATAATATCATACTGTGTTACGTAGCTCGCTTTGCAATAGATAACGAACACATTAACAAACTGTCGACATGGTTTTTCTAACGTCTGCAGTCTGGAGTTAAAGCAAACTAGTACCTTTCACAAACCAACGGAAGGAGGTGCCTTCTAGCAAGTGACGAGTTTCCTTTATAATCAATTGTTCATCGGTTTAAACCTGACCTCTGTCAGTCTTAGATGTATTTAAGTCAACCTAGTGTCAAACGATATTTTTGCAGTGAGACAGTCAGTTTAAGTGATATTGATTTATTGTACAATTCTACAAGTGACGATTGAGAGCAGGCAGTGTTTCGACGATAACATGTAGTCATACCTGCATTGCTTGGTTCCATTATCGCAATTCAAATTTAATTGAGCAGTAAATTAAGCCACGAACAAACAGTGTTGTAACTTTTAAATAGCCATTAATCAATGATCACTTTTATCTACATGGCTGTCATTTTGTCCATGGAATAATCAGTTACCTAATCACCAATATACTGAAATGGAATTTTTACAACAGCTTGATACAGTATGGTTTTAATTGTTATCTTATACATGCATTTTTGTGATAAGATTATGTTAAGCTATTTTAGTCATTAAAAATTGGCCTATAAGTTAAAGTTTGGAAGATATTACCAAGTTAGCTACACTGCACATTAAATTTACATAATTATGGAAATAGGCTGTAGGTTTATTTAAATATAACATTCAATAAGGGGGTTGTTGCCATTATCTGCAGCCATTTATCAATAGTATTTATAACATAGTATTCAAAATATTGTTCAAAATATAAGGGTGTGGCCATTACTTGAAGGTTGCCTATACTGGTACTCGAGTAAATTCTGTAAATGAGTTGATTTTCAAAGTCAATTATTTTACATGCGAGTAGGAAATCCTTTCACTTCCTTCTACCACTGTGACTCACGAAGACATATTTCCCTGTTATTAAACCACAAGATCGTGTGGGCATTCCATGCGACATCCTCTTGGACTAACCAACAGTAGAGCGCTATCACAACTCTGTTCCGTCGCTGTCGTAGCTTCCTGCCGCTCGTCCATTGATATTCTCAAACCTGTAAACTATTGTTATCATATCATAACCTTAACCTAAACACCAACACTGGACACTTTCCCTTCTGACCCCTGTTATCGTAAGTGATAGCACTTACTAAGTGTGTGTTTACATAATGTTTAATACAATTTACCATACTTCAGTCCGTACTGTGTTTTCAGTAGCCTAAACCAGCAATATGATACACTATTTTTTCCATTAAAACACTCCGACATTATTATCCCTAGCAAAATATCTATTTCAAATATTTACCCACAATTGATTTCAATTGGCTATAAAATTGAACGAAGTTAAAAAAGGTGGGAAACGGGTCATTACGCCGTGTCGCGTATTTACACCTACTTGTGTGTGAGTTCGTCATTTCGGAACCACAGTGGGCGCCATATAAGAACAACTAATATTTTCTGTCAACCAATTGGTACAATGTTGATTCAGAAAGTGTAAAATTGTCACTAAATTGATCTTGTTGAAATTGTTATCAACAAATTAACTTCAAATTTAATATGTTACCATTTCAACTGACTGATATCAATTGGCTACCAACCATGCAATAAATCATTTCTTAGGATTGATTTTCGTGCTGTATAATGTTATTTATAAAATTCTTCTTTTTCAGTCATTGGCCCTATAGGCCTAATATTCTTTTAAACAGAAAATTTGCAAAACATTTGAAATGTTGGTTTACTTTTCATTATAAGTTTCAAATAAGTTCATAAGAATACCTTGTTGTGCAATTCAATACTTTTACCCAGCTCTCAAACTAATGTAGTCCCCTGTAATAAATAACTATTAATCCTACAACAATAAGTGACCGTACTTGTGATAACAACCCGTGTGAGCATGGCCTGTTGTGTTGTGTGTCGTGTCTAACCGTGTGTCACTAATCCCTTGTAGAACGGAGTGAACAGCGTCAGTCTCACTAACCTAGCGACGTCGCCCAGCGATAATGTAGCGTTGTCGCCCGCGTCGCCCAACGAGATTCTACTGGAAGACGCCCAGGACTTATCCAATGTGTCCGTGAAAGAGCTGGTGAGTTGTTATGTCAGTTGTCTCAGGCTTTACCATTAGTTGCCTCTGTCCATTGCTTCGGGTTTTAACGTTAGTTGCCTATGTCCGTTGCGTCAGGCTTGACCATTATTTATTTATTTATTTATTTATATATTTATTTATTTGTGGCCACATTGCAACAGATAAATAAATAAAGTTGCCTCTGTCCGTTGTCCATGTCCATTGCTTCGGGCTTTAACATTAGCTACCTCTGTCCGTTTTACATGTCCGTTGCTTCGGGCTTTGAAATGAGTCTTGTTCTTAGAGACATGGTGTCGATTTATTACAGTTGGATAATGTGCTTTCTTTGACTAAAAAAATCTTTACTGGTGTTGCCATTCAATATGTGAAATTGATTAAGGACTGACCATTAGCCTTAAATATTGATATTTTATATGTTGAATGTGAATCAAATTAATCAACTATAATTTTGTAGTAGGCCGATAGTTGGACTATGCTTCTCACATATTTTAGGCAATGGTATTAACCGAGACTATTGCCACCACCGTGACAGAATGTGAGTTGAGTCACAACTTTGCTGTTAATTCAAAAGTCAAAATCAAATTCAATGCAATCTGTTTGATTTTCAATAACACGTGACGGGAGTTGGAGTTGCCATAGCTGCCGGTAATCACGAAGAAAAGGGAATTTGAGCTCCCTGAAATTTTTTTAAATGATAATTGTTTAATTGTCAATGTACTATGTTGGTTGGCAACAGTTAGAATACCTTCCAGGGAAGGAGAAACAGTTTTTATTTAGAAGTGAGTATCTTCTTGGTGACTGATACGCAATGAGGGAAGATAGCTGAAAAGCAAACACAATTCTAAATAAGAACTCTTGGGTGAATCACACCTTTATTATACATAATATTGATAGTTGTAGGAAGCATGAATTGGTTATCGATCGTTTCAATCCATATGTCAATTACCGAATGACAACCGTCTTCTATCTGCAATCCAACTGAATTTGGCACCTGATTAATACTACATCAGAAAATAAATCATCCAAGTAGTGTTGTATAATTGTAATTGTAAATGTGAACCATTTTGTAAGCTCACAAGTTCTAAATACATCCTCTATAGGCCATATGTAGTTTTATAAACTTACTTAATTGTGTGTTAATGTATTAGCAAAGTATTTGTGGTAATTTCATTTGTAATTTTCTTTTCTAAGCTCAGTTATTCTGTAGTTTGCTATTTCATGTGTTATTTCATTTTGTGAGTTTTGTAGGTATGGCATAGTTTATGTGTTGTCTAGTATTGTGTAGACTTACGACACTTCAGTGGTCGTCAACTAGAGGTGAAATTTCGAGAAAGAGATGTATCCAGTTTACTTTACCCCCTACACCTTCTCAAATACCAGCCTGGTGCTTACGTTAACAAGCCTTATTAATTAATATTTTTATATTTGCTACTATTATAAAATTGCAGTGTATTTTGCACAGCTTTGTTAGTAGGTATTAGAATAAGAAAAACTGATTATCACCTTTGTTCATCTGAGCCAGATACTAACAAATTTGAAATACAATTTTTTGTAGCAGCATTGTCACAAACAGAAACTTGTTTTTCTTTGTTTAGACATAGTTTTTTTTTTAAATATTGTATATAGGCCTAGTAATGTTTGCAAAGCAAATAGGGCAAAAATTACCAGTTTTGGACAGCTTTTTCGTAAATATTTATTTCTGATTATACGAGGAAAACGCTAAAGTCCCGCCGCGTTGATGAACCGTTTTTGATTTAATTGCTGGACCACTTCCTTCAAAGATCTCCAAGTGTGTTGTTAATTTGTAATTGTAAATGTAACCTTTTGAAGCTCACAATTCGAATACTATTCTCATAAATTTAGTTTTATAATTACTTAATTTTTTAATTTATTAGCTAGTATTGTGGTAATTTCATTGAATTAATTTCTTATAAGTCTTATTGTCCAGTCGGATTTTGGTTGACGTCATTTATTTTGGAAGTTTGTAGGTACAGCATAGTTTATGTGTGGTCTAGTATTGTGTAGACTTACGTACCTACAGTGGTCGTCAACTAGAGGTTGAAATTCGAGAAGAGACTGTATCCAGTTTACTTTACCCCCTCCACCTTTCAATACCACCTGGTGCTTACGTTAACAAGCCTTATTAATTAATATTTTTATATTTGCTACTATTTTAAAATTGCAGTATTTTGCACGTTTTGTTAGAGGATTAAATAAGAAAAACTGATATGACCTTTGTTATTCTCGAGCAGATACTAACAAATTTGAATCACAATTTTTTGTGAACAACATTGTCATAAAACAAAACTATGTTTTTCTTTGATTTAGACATAGTTTTTTTTAATATTGTATATAGGCCTAATAAATAATGTTTGCAAAGCAAATAGGTATAACATTACCAGTTGTGGGCAGCTTTTTCGTAAATATTTATTTCTGATTATACGAGTAGATTCTAGTGGTAAATACAATTTTAAACAGCGGTAGATATGTTGATAAAAAAGAAGAAAAAACTTGCCAACACTTTTGCATCCACTCTACTCGGTCCATTTTTGTTTGTCTACAAATCTGACAAATCCTGGAAACCTCAAGGTTTTAAATAAATCTGGAAAAGTCAGGGAAAATGTTTATATTTCCGGGATGTTCTTATTTCCTCTAAAAATCTAAGAAAAACTTCCAAATTGAATCAATAAAAAATTTCCCCCTTAACCACATTTTATATTTACGCTCTGCAACCATAATGTTGAGGTGCAAAATTAGTTCTTTTATTTTCCCTATCAGACAAATTTACAGCCAGGAAAACTATGGTTTTACCTGGAAAAGACGGTGAACAGTATTAGTGAACAGTATTATCATCTCTCGTAGGGTTGAGTTGTGAAGGTACCGCGGAGATACAATCTCTATCTTGGATCATCTCTAGTCGTCTCCTGCTATAGCTTGTGTGATTCCCTGACTGTGGTTGCTACCTGCGTTGGTCTGAGCATGTTTTATTTTGTTGGCACGTTTGTTTGGTTTGTTGCCTAGACTCAAACTTACTGTAGCGAAGCGACGAAAGGTTTCGACCGAAAGAAAACGTCCGAACCTAAGGAAAAGTACGCTACGGGGATTTCTATCATGGAGCTGGTGAGTGCGTGTAACCGCTCGTTGCATGCACGGTGATAGGCTTACCTTCCGACGGAATTCAGGAGGGTTGCAATATGATTATTATGTGGCTAACTGTGTTTTGTACATTCACATTTCTATTGTTTTCCCTTCTATAATACATTGTAGGGAATGGACCATGGATTACCATAGTACCTTACAAAAACCAGAATCCATTTCCTTGTAATAAATTCTAGACTAGAAAGTATTAACAATAAAGAAAATAGATGAGACACAAAATAAATAAACAAACAAAATCAACAAACAAATTTAAACAAACAAAATCGTGGACTTGTCCACATTTTTTCTATTTACTAAAGTAGTAAAAATAATTTAAATTAGCCAGAATATAACCAACAAAAACAAAATTGCATTAATTTTGCAAAATCGTCCCATATTAAAACGCCACGTGATCTCGTAGCATCCCAAAATTAAGATCGAAATCCATCAATCGACACCTCGCACTTATTTGATAATTCAAAATAATTTTTTACTAACTAATCTGATTGTGCTTATTAACATCGAAACACTTGATTTTGTATTTAACAGATAACAAATTAATGTAGTAATCTGTCATAGTTGGATGAGCGAAGCGAAGACTTCAATTTCACTGACCCCCAAAAAATTTAGCTCGGGTGTTTTTTTTTTGTTTGTTTTTTTTTTTTTTTTTTTTTTTTTTTTCTGTCTGTCTGTTTGTTAACTCTCTACCAGGCAAACGGCATATCCGATCTTGATGAAAATTTGACAGGACCTTCGAAATCTCTGAACTTAGAGGTGTATTGTTTTTGGGTACAATCGAAGAAATATTTCTCATGAATATCGTACTTTTACGATTTTTTGTGCGATATTTTCGTGCCATTTGGGCCAATTCTGACCAAACGGGTGGGGCTACAACGTTCATTGGATGAGCGTAGCGAGCGAAGCGAAGATTCCATTCTACTACACTGGAGAAAAAAATCCGGAATGTTTTTTTTTCTTTTTTTTCCCCTTTTTTTTTTTTCTTTTTTGTATTGTTGTCTGTTTGTCCGCACGATTCCGGCTAAACCGATACTCCGATTGAGATGAAATTTTATGGAGGCCTTCGAAATCTCTGAACTTAGAACTGCCACGTTTTTGAGCGCAATCGGAAAATTATTTCTCATGAAAATCGCAATTTTTCGATTTTTTTCGATTTTTTAAAAATTTCTTTGACTTATAACACCTACATGCTTTATCCGATTTTAATGATTTTTGCACAGAACCTTTATTTTATGAATTTAGATATTCTTGTGAAATTTGAGCACAATTCAAAAATATTTATCATAAAAATCTAAATTTTTTTTTTTTTCTTTTTTTTAAATAATTTTTTGACTTATAACACCTACATGCTTTATCCGATTGTAATGATTTTTTCGCAGAACCTTAATTTTATGATTTTATATATTAGTGTTAAATTTGAGCGCAATCGAGAAATTATTTCTTATAAAAATCGCAATTTGACGATTTTTTTTAATAATTACGATTAATAAATTTAAAAAATTAAGTTAATTTTTAATTTAATTTAATTTAATTTAATTTAATTTAAAAAGAATTCAACTAAGTAATGATTTTTCCACAGAACAACAGAAAATTCGCATAACACATGGCAGCTCAATGCACCAATTACGCTCATCCAACAACGCGGCGGGACTTAAGCGTTTTCCTAGTATTATACATGGACATTAAGGTTATGGTGATGTAGTACCTTTTGAAAGAAAAAGTTGAAAAAGTTAGCCAGAATCCATAGAAATAAAGCTTTTAATATCAGTTTTTTGATTTTTTGTGCGATATTTTCGTGCCATTTGGGCCAATTCTGACCAAACGGGTGGGGCTACAACGTTCATATTATACATGGACATTAAGGTTATGGTGATGTAGTACCTTTTGAAAGAAAAAGTTGAAATAGTTAGCCAGAATCCATAGAAATAAAGCTTTTAATATAAGTTTTTTACGGTAAATAATACCAATTGACAGGTAACAAAAGAAGCTTGACAACAATCACCTACAATGCGTAGGCAGCAAAACAAAGCACTTGCAAAAGTAAAGATATCCCATACAAACTAAAATTTTTAAAAAGCTCATCCATCAACGCGGCGGGACTTTAGCGTTTTCCTAGTTACAACTACAACTACGTATATTGCTTATAGTGGTGGCCACTGTTGCACGTGTACGTAGGACATGAAACTGTTGGTGACCTAAGCGAGCTAGACTCAGCGTTTGTATTTCCATCTTGTTGATTAATTTCTTCTTATTCTTATGAAACACAGTTGACAAAGGCATAACCAAGGATATTACTTTGTGATTTCTGCTTCATCGTACCGGTATAGAACCTTTGAAGATTCTATTATTATTCTAATCAATTTCCATTTACCTTTCTTCCAAAATGAATAAACATTAACATGATTTACTCTCCAAAGAACAGTATCGATTCCTTGTGAGATCGCAATGTAATCCTCGTCTATTTCCGTTGTTTTTGTCTGAAATACGTTTGAAACGAATCTCTCTGCTCGCTGCAGGTGGGCGGCCCGCGCACATGCCTCCCAGAATAGAACACTCGCATTCATGTCGGGGTTTAGTACTCTGAATAAACATTGCGTGCAGTTTGGCTGCTCTCTTCAAAGGCTTGCTTGTTTTAGAAGTAATAAAGTGGCGAATGTTTGACAGAGTTTCGTAGGTTCTTACAGAGAGGGACTATTGGCGATTGCGAAATATCTTCATAACTTTTTTATGATATTTCTTTTAATTTGAGAATGTGAGTTCTTTTTTTAAGTAGGCCTACTCTTTTTCAAGGATGAGCAAAAGTATTATTATCACCAAGCTAATTTCGATCCTCAATATTTGGGTTGAAAGTTGGGTTATGGGAAATAAAATTGAGAAAGAACTTTTATTTCCCCCAAAAATTTCAAATTCTACTGTTTTTTTTATTCCGTAGAGCCCCCCGGGGACGCACTTGACACATGTTTTTTAAGTAATTTTTTGGCCTATCATTTTAAATTATTTTTTCCCAACTTCCAATGACCCTCCCCCCCCCCCCCCCCCCCGAGCCCATATTTAATTCTGAAGTGATATTTATTGTTCTTGCCATCCATACTCTCTTTTTGCTTTTTAATATAAAACTTTCCTTGTGCTTTTGGAGAGCAATTTTTTCGAACTTAAAAGCTGTTGAAACATTGACTCGATACTCCATATGAATGCTACCTTAGGCTAACCCGTTAAATCTGATGCTCGTACTAATATGTTGTGACTTATATTGTGCCTGATCTGTTGTGACTAACCCCAGTAATGTGTGGTCCTTATAGCACCGCAGTTTCGGTGACCTCACTAATCTCGTTGACAAGGACGAAGTACAGAACGCCGCAGACATGAGCGTAAGTAGATGGGTGGTGCGAAGTTCGGGTTGTTTACCCGTAGTCAATACATAGTAGTAGTAGTAGTATACTTTACCCAAGACTTCTGTTCAAAGGTCTTGAATTTGTGATATTTTTTATAAATGTGTACAAATGCACATATTAAATCAGCAAATCACCCATACAAACAATTCAAAACTTTCAAATTTTAAACCCATTAATGCTATAGGCTAAATAAATAGTCTCTAATTATTAAAACTTAAAAGCTTAGTTTAGGGATAATATTAAATAGTTTTCTATTTTCTATTTTGTTTTGCTCAATAAGATTCAATTGTTCAATTTTAGAATTGTAGAATTGTTGGTGATTTAAGTTCCGTTAAATCACTGGCTCGGAAATTAAAATTCAAAACTTATTTAATAGTTACATTCTCTAATTGATTCCAAATTTAAATAGGGAATTTAAAATATTTACTAATACAGTAGTTAATATCGTATTTGTATATTATTTGTATATTATTATATGATTCCGTACGAACGAATTCCGGATCTCTAGAAATTGTTTCGCGTGGAGTGAGAAGAGAGTTTCCCTGTGCACAAAAGCTTGATTAAAGCACGAGTACAACAACTGAGCACATGGCATTGGAAGCACACTGGATTTGAGCTGAAATCTCGCACTGATCACAGACCTAACACTTATTGGTGGGGCAATGTGCACTAATTGAAAATTAAAAATAATATTCATGTTAGCAATCATCCTGCATGTTTAATACTGACAGCCTTATAATAACAAGCATAAATTAATTGGATGAGCGAAGCGAAGATTCCATTTCACTACACTGGAGAAAAAATCCGGAATGTTTTTTTTTTCTTTTTTTTATGTATTTTTGTCTGTTTGTTAACACGATTCCGGCTAAACCGATACTCCGATTGCGATGCAATTTTATGGAGTTCTTCGAAATCTCTGAACTTAGAACTGCCACGTTTTTTAACACAATCGAAAAATTATTTATCATGAAAATCGCAATTTTACGATTTTTTTCAATTTTTTAAAAATTTCTTTCACTTACAACACCTACATGCTTTGTCCGATTGTAATGATTTTTTCACAGAACCTTAATTTCATGAATTGATATATTCATGTGAAATTTGAGCGTTATCAAAAACTATTTTTTACGAAAATCGCAATTTTACGACTTTTTTCGATTTTTAAAATTTCTTCGGCTTATAACACCTACATGCTTTATCCTATTGTACGATTTTTTCACAGAACCTTAATTTTATTAATTAATATATTCGTGTAAATTTGTGCGCATCGAATCATTATCTTATCAAATTCAATTTACGATATTTCTTTAATTGCGTAATATTTTTTTTTTTTTTTTTTTTTTAAAAAAATTTTTTTAAAAAAAAACCCAAAATTTAAAACCCAAAAACCCCTTTTTTTCCCCTTTTTAAAAAAAAAAAAAAAAAAAAAAAATTTTTTTTTTTTTTTAAATTTTTTTTTTTTTTTTTTTTTAAAAAAAAATTTTTTTTAATTTTTTTTTAAAATTTTTTTTTTTTTTAAAAAAAGGGGGAAAAAAATTTTAAAAAAAATTTTTTTTTAAAAACTTTTTTTTTTAAAAAAACCAATTAAAAAAAAAAAAAAATTTTTTTTAAATTTTTTTTAAAAAATTTTTTTTTTTTCACAAAAAAAAAAAAAAATTTTAAACCCCTTTTTCCCCCCAAAAAAAAAAAAAAAAAAAAGGAAAAAAACCCCAAAAAAAAAAAAAAAAAAAAAAAAAAAAAAAAAAAAAAAAAACCAAAAAAAAAAAAAAAAAAAAAAAAAAAAAAAAAAACCAAAAAAAAAACCGAAAAAAAAAAAAAAAAAAAAAAAAAACCCCCGGGGGTTTAATTTTCCAAAAAAAAGGTAATTAAAAAAATTTTTTTTAAAATTTGGAATGAATAACAATTTCCCCTTTTTGAGTACCATAGAAAAAAAATTTTTTTTTTTTTTTTAAAATTTTTTTAAAAAACTTTTTTTTTTTTAAAAAAAGGTTTTTTTTAAAATTTTTTAAAAAAATTTTTTTTTTTAAAAAAAATTTAAACCTTTTTTATTGTATGAACTTTTAATTTATTGTTAAAAGTTATTTTTTTTATCAACTTTTTTCGTTTTTGTTTTTTGCTTTAAAAACAAAATTTTTTTTGAATAAAGTGCGTATTAAGTTTTTCATAATGTAAAGCCTCACACTTTAAAAACAATTATTTGAACCGAGTGGTCGGCAACCCCAAAGGGAAAGGAATTTTTACAATGTCCTTTAGGAAATTATTGTTTTTACAATGGTTTAAAAAGAACCCTTTAAAAATTTAAAATTTAAAAAGCACTTCCCCGCCCGGTTGTGGTTGCCAAAGTTGCCCCGGCAAAGTAGCATGGGGGTTGGGGGGTTGTGTTTAAACCCCCGGGGGGGCGGAGGAGAGGAACAGCCCGGCCGGAGAACCCCCTCCCGTATTTCTCCCTTTGGGAGTAACCCCCTCCCTGGTCCGTCTCCCGGGCAAGGTAACGCTGGGGTTTAGAAATAAAAACCCAAACGGTTTTAAACGAAAACTAAAAAGTAACTGGGTCGCTCACTCCCTTTTGTAGTGGTCGGGACCCAAACCCCCTTTTGTGTAACACCCCCCCCAATTGGGGGAGTTCCGGGTAGGACCCCTAAAAATTTCCGCATAAAAATGTAGTCGCACCTCAGTTTTAAAGCCTTTCCATTTTATGTGTGCCTAACAAATTTGGAAAAATTTCCGGGAGATATGTCCAAAAACTGTTTTAAAAAAATTTAAAAAACCCCCGTATAAACATAACAACTGTGGCCAAAAAAGACGGGCCCCAGATTGCGTGCAAAGCATTATATGAAAGGGGGTTTCTCTCTGGGCCCCCAGCTCAAAAAAGGCTGTGACTCCTGGGAACTGTGTGGAAGACCCATCCCCCCCACCCCCACTTTTAATGTTTTTCAGCCCTGTGTTTTGCCCCCGATCTCCCCTAATACCTAACGTGCAATTAATGTCGCTAAATGATTTTTGAAAATTTTTCCTTAATAATGGCCCCAAAATTCCCAATTTCCTTTTAATTAAATAAGGGGGGAAAAAAACCCGTTTAAAAAAATAAAATTTTTAAAATTTTTAAAGGCGTTTTTTTTTTTTCCAAATTTTTTGCTTTTCTTTTTTATTAACAAAAAAAATTTGGAAAAACCTTTTAATTTGGGGGGTTTTTTTATTGTGCTATCTTTACAACCCCAGTAATGTGGTCTAATAGCACAAAGTTTAATGGTTGTGACTTATATGTGCCTGATCTGTTGTGACTAACCATAATGAGTTTCTAATGCACAGTTAATATGTTGTGATGTATTGTGCCTGATCTGTGGATTGTAATTGTTCCTTATAGCACCGCAGTTTAATGTGTTGTGACTTATATTGTGCCTGATCTGTTGTGACTAACCCCAGTAATGTGTGGTCCTAATAGCGCCGCAGTTTCGGTGACCTCACTAATCTCGTTGACAAGGACGAAGTACAGAACGCCGCAGACATGAGCGTAAGTAGATGGGTGGTGCGAAGTTCGGGTTGTTTACCCGTAGTCAATACATTGTGGTAGTAGTAGTAGTAGTAGTATAGTAGTATACTTTACCCAAGATTTCTGTTCAAAGGTCTTGAATTTGTGATATTTTTATAAATGTGCACAAATGCACATATTAAATCAGCAAATCACCCATACAAACAATTCAAAATTTTCAAATTTTAAACCCATTACTGCTATAAATAAATAGTCTCTTATTATTAAAAGCTTAGTTTAAGGATAATATTAAATAGTTTTCTATTTTCTATTTTGTTTTGCTCAATAAGACTGAAATGTTCAATTTTAGGATTGTAGAATTGTTGGTGATTTAAATCACTGGCTCGGAAATTAAAATTCAAAACTTATTTAATAGTTACATTCTCTAATTGATTCCAAATTTAAATAGGGAATTTAAAATATTTACTAAAACAGTAGTTAATATCGTATTTGAATTATTTTGTATATTATTATATGATTCCGTACGAACGAATTCCGGATCTCTAGAAAATTGTTTCGCGTGGAGTGAGAAGAGAGTTCCTGTGCACAAAAGCTTGATTAAAGCACGAATACATAACTGAGCACATGGCATTGGAAGCCACTGGATTTGAGCTGAAATCTCGCACTGACACAGACCTAACACTTATTGGTGGGGCAATGTGCACTAATTGAAAATTAAAAATAATATTCATGTTAGCAATCATCCTGCATGTTTAATACTGACAGCCTTATAATAACAAGCATAAATAAATAAAGAGTAATTACTGCACCAACATTAGAGCAACATTCTATAAGCATGTCGGTCAATGAATAACAACTCTCCAACATTTGAGTGAGTACCATAGACAAAGGACATTTTTTTGAGTGAGTATCATAGACATTTTATCACTGTAACATTTTTCATTAACATTTTATATTTTGTGGTTGATAACATGTTGGGGAAATACTTTTTGGAAAATAATTTTCATTTTTATATAAGCATAAATTAAATCCATTTTTTATTGTATGAACTTGAACTTATTGTTAAAAGTTATCTTTTGTATCAACTTTTTTACAGTTTAGTTTCGCTTTAAAAACAAATTTATTTGGATACGTGCAGTATTAAGTTATTTCATAATGTAATGCCTCACACTGAACATCAATTATTTGAACCGAGTGGTCGGCAACAGGTAAATGTAAATTTTTACTAATGTCCTGTTAGGATTATTGTATCACAATGGTAAAATGAACCTTAAAACTTAAATTCAAATCGCACTTCCCCGACACTGTTGTGGTTGCACGTTGCACGCCGGCATGTAGCATGGGGTTGTGGTTGTGTGTTACCCTAGGGTGGCGGAGGAGAGGAACAGCCCAGGCCGGAGACGCCTCCCGTGTTCTCTCCTGTGGCAGTAACCCCTCCGTGGTCCGTCTCGGACAAGGTAAGCGCTGGGTTTAGAAATAACAACAATCAGATTTAATCGAATACTAAACCTAACATGGGTCGCTCACTCTTGTGTAGTGCGTCGCACAATCCTTTGTGTGTGTGACACGCCCACCAATGGTGGAGGTTTAGGACTCTAAAAATGTCCGCATGCGGATTTAGATCGCACCTCAGTTTTATGCCTTTCAATTTTATGTGTGCCTACAATCGAGAAAATTCGGTAGATATGTCCAAAAACTGTTTTAAATAAATTTAAAAATCCGCCTGATATAAACATAACACACGTAGTGCAAACGACGACCTAGATTGCGCGTAAAGCATCATATGAGAAGGGGGTTTACTCTCTGGCCGCCATGCTCAAAGAAGGCTGTGACTCCATGGCAGACTGTGTGGAAGACACAGTCCGCCACACACTTGAATGTTTGCAGCCAGCGTGTTAGACCCCCGATCTCCCGTAATACCTAACGTGCAATGTAGATGTCGCTAGCGATTCTGAAAGTGTTTATTAGTAATGGCCCATCAATAACTAATAATAGGATACCCGTTAAAAAACTAAATAAATTGAGCGTGTCCATAGCTACTTATTTAATACTGAACTAATGGGGTGCGATTTTTAAATAAAATTTAATATATTATTTCTCGATATGGATAGTCGGGAAACACTCCGCAGGTGGAATTGTTAATATATTATATTATTAGAGATTTGGATAAGACTTTTTATCATTACCTTACCTGTTTCTTATTTTAATCTTACCTAAATGCACAATATTTGCTTCATGTACATATGTAGCTAATAATTAAATTGTGATACTAATATCAATACACTATACAAAAAAAATATTAGATCCCTTATAAAATGCCTTATATTCTAGAGGCTGAGATGAAATTGCACTTATAAACTTAGTTTGAACTTGTAAAATTCACAAGTTGAATATTAAAAAAAAAACATGTTTTTAAAGATGGTGCATTGTTTTAAAAATATTGTTTGTGTAAATATTTTTCTTAAATTCAAATAAAAATTGATGATATTCTTATTTTTTTATAAATTTTATGGTTCAAATGTAATCACTAGTAGGGCCTAAAGGAATGTGCCAAAGTGCCGCGCTTGCAACTAGCCGCAAGAAGGAGTGTTGCATGTTGCTTGACGAGTGTTATGTGTGTTGCACGTTGCATGATGAGTGTTGCATGTGGTGTAGGAGGCCGGTGGCGAGAACGGATCGGCACCTCCCGCTCTCTCTTCGATCACCGTCGCTTCCGTATCCAAGGAAAAGGAACACGTTTCTAATATCGGATGGGTAGGTCAAACTCTACTTTATTTTTTCATTCCGTCATATCTTGATAATAAAATGAAATGGAATATATAAATTAACAAAACCATTATTGCTCCTTAAACATATTCCATAATCAAGATTTTGTTTCGTCAATTGATTTATTCTTTGCGAGCATAAGTTTTGGAATAAGATTTTCACCATCTAGGTTTTATGGACTATACTGTAGGCCTAGACTATAATTCAATAACTACAACTCAATTCTTTCTTTGCATGCACATTATTATATTTCAGAGTTGCCACTTTCAAGGATTTTATCCTTTTCTCAGGATTTTTAGAGTGTCTCAAGGATAACAGATTTTGGGCAAAATCTTAGGATTTTCTACTGACTTTAAAAAATACATTAAATTAATACATTTCTTAAATTCAGCCAAAAAAAGCAATGTAGACAGTAAAAAACATCAGGTACTAGTAAAAATAAACATAAGTGACTGCATAGGCCTAACATTTACCGCAACTGGTATGTATGGTGAGGAGGACTAAAAGTAAAACGTTAAAATATATTGGTATAAAACCTGAAAATTTGTAACATTCCTTTGCGGTTATAATACGCATATGCTGAATAACTGTTTTCAAGGATTTCTCAGGATTTTTTAAGTATCTTTCAAGGATAAAAAAATTGACTTGGTGGCAACCCTGTTATATTTGTATTTTGTGTAATTATTTCATCTTTGTATGATCTCTGCAACTGTGGAACAAATATAGGAAACTGAAAAGTAAAACTTACTTAAATTGTGACAAATGGGTGATTACTGATCACTGATACGTAGTGAAGGTACACTGTAAATTTATATTTTGTGTTCTTCTGCCTATTGGATGCCACTTATAAGACAAATAAAATAACTCATTTGCACAAACAGTTTATGCACTTTAATTTTTCTTGAAATAAAATTTTACATATTTTTATGCTGATAACAGTGTTATGTTGGCAGGCCTACTCATAAAGTTTTCAATTGAAGTGTCAGGTTTACAAAATAAATTATTTTAATGCGTATTTGACACGTTTTTGATCCCCACTTTGTTAAACATTGATAATGAAATTAACCGGTTATTAAATTTAATTGGAAAATAACGATTGTGGTTAAATATTAACAAAATTTTATTCATGTAATTGATTGTATTAATTTGTGTTTGTAGTATTGATTGAACGTAGTGATACTAATCGATAAACCTACGATTGAAATAAACTAGAAAATAACAATTGTAGTTAATTTATAACTAACAGTTTTAGTCGTGTTATTGGTTGTATTGATTTGTGTTTGTAGTATTGATTGAACGTAGCGAGTGATACTAATGGCGTGTGCTTGGCTTGCGCATGCGTCGCTAACCGTTCTGTGCATGTGTTGTGTGTAGAAAGCTCGGTCTTTGAGTGACCTACGCATATCGGCCGCCGAGACCATGGCTAACAGACAGACAAAGCCTGGCTCGCTCGACGAGGAGCGACCGCCCATTCACACGGGGGTGTCTGTCAAGGCCCTGGTAAGTCCAACTCTAAGACGACGCCAGGAGAGAATACCTAACCATAGCCACGGTTTTATTTGTTTGTACCGAAAGTTTTATTTGCCTATCCCCGTCAAGTATTATTTCTTGAAATTACTTGAATGTTAGAATTTTTGCAATTAGTTTTGTTCTAATAGCCTTCCTATTCATTGATTAATTTTAGTACAACATTAAGTAATACATTGTTTATAATATATACACTCACTATGTTATTCTACAGTATCATATTTTTATTTACACTAACAATTAACATACAAGTATCCCAACCTATATCCTGAGTTTTAAGGATTTGTGAATGATACACTCAATCACAAGATATCGGCAAAGAGAAAAGAAAAATATATCATCCCTATAAGAATGTAAGTTTCATTCTTATGAATGATGTGGCAGAAGTATTAATTTTACAATTCATAGGGTGTACTATATATAGATTACAATTGTTTCCCCTTCCTTAAATATTAGTACTAAGTAAGTATATGTGTTGTCGTATGCACACATCTTTGGTTATTCTCTACTTTAGAATCATTGGAGTCTCATTGGTTGCTTTGTTCTAACTCTACCTTCTTTTCTCAGCTATTTCCTTATGTTTAACTTCTCTTACTGTGTTTCTTTCTACTTCAGTAACTAACGTTCTTAACTGTCTTGAAACCTAGCACAAATAAAGTATGGGTGAATGGGTAATGGCGAGCCCACAATTCACACAATCGTAAGCAGAGAATCAGAATAAGGCCTCTCAAGTCTATTTTTTACTAACAATAAACGCATAGGCCTCCATCTTCTTCTGTCCGGCCACCACCGCATTCCAGTCTCCTCCTCGCTGTTCCACATCTTTTTTTTACGTCTATCCTATTCAGTTAAAAAACTGATTTACAAAGAAGGACAACTATAGAAATCTAATTACATAGATGCAGACACAACAATGGACTACAGTTAAGAAAATATTTGAAATTGTAATATTACAACAACAATGCATTAAAACACAACAATTTTGGTAACAAATTCAAAATGGATATTAAATGCAATTTATTATTGAATCAAGTGAGAAACATGTAGAGATAGGATAGGAGACCAACAGCTTACCTGAAGTGGAGTAGGCGCGCCGTGATAGAAGACATAAACACAAATAAACAAATAACACTACATTTCAAACGTTTCGGTCTACGTGACCTTCCTCAGTGAGTAGAGAAGAGTGACGGAGGTGAAAAACTAAAGCTAGGTAGCCGTTGGCTAGGGTGGGGGGGGGTGAAGTGAAAGATGAGTGGGGGGTGTGGAATGGGTGACAGGGAGGGGTAGAGAGGAGGAGAGGGAGGACTACCTAAGGTTTAAGTTAGGTTTGTGGCGCTATTTGCAAATCCATTGGTAGGCCAGTTCCCATCTTCTCAGTTCTCCATCGTGTACAGTGGGAGGGAGTGACCTGATGACACAAACTGTGAAACAGGTCACGAAGGGAAGGCCATGCCCATTGGCATGCAATGCCACAGGTTTCTCGAGGTTCTCCTCTCTTACATCCTGTCTGTGCCCATTCATTCGGGTTCGGAGAGTATTAGTGGTAAGTCCAACATACTCGGCGGGACATTGGGTGCATCGAAGTTGGTAGACGATGTTGCTAGTGCCACAGTTGTTGTTGTTGCGTATGTCATAGGTCTTATTAGTGACTATCACTAATTCGTAATATTGTCCCAAAAAATCTTACTGTTTTCTCTGCTTACAACTGCGTTGAATGTAGGCACCGCCTGAAGGCTCTTGCACAGCATGTGATTCTCTCTCTCTCTCTCTCTTCTTTCTCTTCCTCACTGCATGCGCATGCAGGCCGCCAGCTATTGTTCTCTGGTGAACGTGAGCGCTCCTACGATCACGAGGCCGTCTCTATCTCTCTCGTCCGAGCCCAGAACAAAGCATGTTGTCACTAACAGATCGGCCACCTCACCGGCAAGGTTCGATGTTGGTACTAACAGGGTTGCCACCTCACCGGCAAGGTCCGATGTTGGTACTAACAAGGCAGCCACCTCACCTTCAAGGTTTTATGTTGGTCCTAAGAGAACTCCTTCTCCGGCACCACTGGACGAATCAAAGGTACCTAAACTATAGATTGGTTTTACCTAAGAATGAGCGAGTTCATTGTTGCGATTATCACAACGTATTGCACAAAAAACTTCAATATCAATATTTGGTTTGAGTAGTATTGCAAATTTAAAAAAGTTTTTAAAAAAAAATCCCAAAAATTATTCAAATTTTACTTATCATTCCGTGCGGGCGGTTACAGTCCTCGCCTCGCACTCTACCTTAAAATTATTGTTTTGAATCAAATAAAGGAAAACAAGTATGGTTACGGGAATACCCAAAACGGAGAGCAAAGCTTTTTAATCAACAGATCGTCGTCGAAGAAGAATTAAAAAATAAATACAATAATTTCCCATGCATTGATGTTTTTTGTGGCGGTGGTGGGTAAGCTTACCACTTAAGAAGGGTCACCTCTTGTTCCTGCATTCAAAATGGTGAAGGTTCCTATTCATAAATATTCAAACTTTCTGAGGGGAATCTTATATGGGCACTTTGCTCTCTAAAATTTTGTTTATTTAATTTTTTTTACAAAACATCGATATCGGTTTCCCGCCACTATATCAATATTCCTAATTGATCTTGACGCCCATCCTTTCAGTACCGGTATTCAA
This sequence comes from Sweltsa coloradensis, assembly GCA_024449915.1. Taxonomy (NCBI): domain Eukaryota; kingdom Metazoa; phylum Arthropoda; class Insecta; order Plecoptera; family Chloroperlidae; genus Sweltsa; species Sweltsa coloradensis. The sequence continues at coordinate 774,932 of JAMZAV010000696.1, forward strand.
GGAAATCAAGACATGATGTTTCTGCAAGTTAGGCCTACAGAAAACATCAAAATGGTATACATGGTGTGTTAACTGTTATGTTTTTGCATACAAATATTGCAGATGAGTCTGCGTAACAGGTACAAGGAAAGAGCTTCACAATAATGTCAGTATTGTTCTGTTGGTAAATTCTTTTTACACAAATATGTACACAGTATCACCCACTTAATTCTTGTCGTGTCATTGTGCATTTTGAAACATATTTTATAATTTTACATTAAGAATCAATCATGTGAGCAATATTAGTTGAATTATCATTAATGAAAAAACATACAATTGTTTTTTGTATATAAACAATTGCTTTCCAGTATGCTTCCGATTGCTTTTGCGGTTTACCTTCTCAATGCTTTGTATACAAAAAGAAGCAAATTCGTTAGATAAATAATCTCCATTGCATATGGTACTCTGTGTTGACATATTAATTATAATATAAATAATCATTAAAAGTGCTATTAAAATGCTTATAGCTTTTTGTTGAGTATGAAAAAGGGTAATAGTTTGGTGATACAAATGAAAGTAGCCTTACGCACTAACACTTGTATCTGCACCATTCTGTTACTCTGTCTAGTGTCTATACTCGGTCAACCAATCGCATTACAGTACTTCAATCATATACTGACTCAACTAATGCGTTTGTGTTTCTCTCCGCAGAAATCGAGTTTCTCCAAGTTCGATGCCCTGCAGAAGAAGACGGTGCTCCACGTGCGTTCGGTGGACGCCTCCAAGGTTCAGAAACAATTCAACCAGGTTAGTAGACGCCGGAAGATTCTATTTTATTAACGATTCTGGGGAATTTACAAATAGGCCTACCACAATCTACCTTCAATTCAAATTCTATTGGAATCCTTAAAAAAATTCAAATGAAGAGAAGAGAATTTGAACATTATTTTAATATTATTATTTTTATTACTTAGTTGAACATGATCCCAATACCCAAAGCTACTTTATTTTTTAATTAAACAGCAATTGTAATTTCCGGAATTTGAAGTAATGAGGGTTTACTGCAATGCCAATGATGAAAGAGTTTCGGGTTTTTATTATTGCTCAAAATGCTTTTGAATTGATCTATTTTTATTCAGAAAATTCTAAAAATGAATCCTGCTAACAACGAAATAAAATAATAAAAAATAAGCAGGCCTACCTAGTCACTGAAATACAATACATATTGACCTGCCTTGATTCTACTAAAAATATATAAATGTTTAATTCGACTAAGGTCTCTGATGTAAAATCTTCGTGACAAAAGACTGCCGAGCTCACTAAATGTCGCCCATTAAATCCTAACGTCGCCGCTGTCGCCAGAAGCCAAAGTTCTGTTTGTTTTTAAAGTCGTTAAGTTTATTGACGTAGGTGAGGTTTTTACCGTCCTCGTTGCCAGCAGCTTTTATTGACCCCCGTTGACAAACACGTCCCTCTACCGCGGCAAAGTGTTTCTCACGACGTGGAAATAGAAGGTGACAACGTAAAACTTATGTTGGCGGCGATCCAAGGTCGGACACGGTTAGTTGCCCCTATTTAATTCCTCCTATAACTGACGTGAACTAGTTTAGTTTGTTAGGTTGCCCCTGTTCTACCCTCATTTGCCACCAGCTATTAGTTAAGGTACCTCGGTTTGTAATAAGGATGGGAGATAAATGTGGCATTATTTTTAGATTTGTTGACAGTCGCCTACCTCTTCTTGTTTTTGTCATGAGCTGATATATTGCCAGTTGAGACAAGTTTTACATATTTATGGTAGGTCCATGTAGTCATTCATTTCACCATTCACAATCTTATAGTGTGATCACACTGTTCTGAATTAATAATAATATCCCATTTAACTACTCGCGAACATCGGCACACAAAGATTTTTCCCAATACATTATTATTCCTAGTATATTAGGATGCAGATATAGTATCCGGACTTAGTAATCTTTTCTTTTTAAGGAATCATAAATGTTTGTTGTTTGCAGTAACTTTGTTTTGCCTTACATGTTTGTTTTTTTTACTGCTATACAAAGTAGTACCTAGTAAAACGAGCATGATAATTGTTTGTAGTAGGCCTACTAACTTGTGAACCGTGAGGTTAAATGTAGAGGGGATTGTGAACCGTGAGGTTAAATGTAGAGGGGATTGTGAACCGTGAGGTTAAATGTAGAGGGGATTGTGAACCGTGAGGTTAAATGTAGAGGGGATTGTGAACCGTGAGGTTAAACGTAGAGGGGATTGTGAACCGTGAGGTTAAATGTAGAGGGGATTGTGAACCGTGAGGTTAAATGTAGAGGTGATTGTGAACCGTGAGGTTAAATGTAGAGGGGATTGTGAGCCGTGAGGTTAAACGTAGAGGGGATTGTAATTGTTGCGTTACTTCATTAATATTATTTTCCTGTTTATATTTGAATATTTTTTATTTTCTTGTAATGGCATGCTCATAATTATACAAGAATACTCACCTGTTTTTTTCCTTTGGAGTGTCTTGTTTTTGCTCTGTGTTTATCCGTGCTTTAATGCAGCCTGTTAGTTTCTCGGTACATCAGTGTTTGTCATCTCTAATCTCTATGCTGCTTGAAGAAGCAACTACTTTCTTAAAGCGACTCTAGCTCAAAACTTAAAGTTAAATTTAAAAGTATGTAGAGAAATACAATATGAGTAGCAATATGGATATGGATATAGAACGAAGTGGAAGCAGAAAGACTAAGGGACATTTGGGAGAGATGGAGGGAGCTATTAAACAGATTTCTGGTAGTGGAAGAGGTGAGCCGGAGCGAGGAAGAAGCTGAGGACGTGGTTGTGTCAGGCCTGGCTAGCCGGCAAAGAAGATGTTAGCCCAAGAAACGGAGTAGTGCGCTTCTGCTCCCCCAAACCCGATTTAATGTTGGAAATGGGGTCTAGATTATATATATATATTTTTAATTGTAGTGTGTAGACATATCAAACATATTATGCAACAACTTATAATGGTGGAGTACTAGATAAAAACATCATAAACTAGGTATAGTTTTGTGAACCTTCTTCATTGGAAGCAGGAATACACCCAGATAACTAACAATACTATGGGGATTCTCTTGTAGGTCTACTAATGTAATCCTTAGGGATGCACAACAATAAAGTAAATATTATTGATGATCAAAGACAAGGCTGCATTACCGATATTGATGATGTCCAATGATTATTTTGGTAAAAACGGTACCACTTTCTGGCTGAGGGGAGTGATCAAGACTGAACGTTTATAAAAGTCGTGCCAATTTTTTCTGCCAAAAATATTGTTTCATCTTTTTAGTCTCCGTGATCGCGAATTGTCATTAGCATTTTATCACACATACAAGACACATTATTTAATAAAGTCCCCAGTGAAAATCAGTTATGTGACTGAGTGAGTGGAGGACTCTAAATTCAAATGTATTCATTTTTTTACTCCGACCCAGCGCAGAGCTGGACGTGGCAACAGATAGTGATGCATATAGCGGTGGTATGTTAGTTGGCGTAAGTGCTGGAAATATTACATGGCACTTTAGGAGAAATTGTGTTTTGATAATATTTTCATTATCGGATTAGTATTGAATGAATATCAATTATTAATACGATTGTGTCGATTATGGTGTGCATTCCTAATTCCCCTTCCCCCTTGCATGGTGTTTGTGAATGTAAGTGGTGGTTTCTTGCACGGTAGGCGGACCTGCCACTCTACGCGTTGCTGGACCAACAAGAGAGCGGACCAGTGAGTAACGCACACGCGCAGCACTTACGTTCCACGCTTACGCTTTCGTTTACATGCGCTTTAATTAAATCTCCTTTGAAATTATTTTGTAGGTACATGTACATTTTAAACTTGTGACAGGCCAATGTTGGGGAAAGTAACTACCATCATGTTTCTATAATCTGAAATTACCTACCTACAATTTACTGTCATTTTCATCGTTATTATTGATTTAAATTTATCATAATTATTTCTTTTGCTGATTTCACTTCAATAGCTTTCATAAGCCATCTTTCATTATTATACATTGCATGTTGTACAGTATTATCGTTAAGTAGTATGAAAATGATTCAAACTAAACTAAAACTAGGTTATCTTATGGGAAGTGTGCCTTTTAATTTATTATATAGGATAGGGTAAATACTATGTTCTTGATAATGGTTAGTTTTTACTTTTTATGTAAATACATGTTGTTTCCTGTTCCCGCATTGACATTATTATTTAATCATGCTGCTTGCCGCCCAGTAGAGACATGCTTCCTTCTCATTACTGTCCATGCCCTCTGGCATTTCATTAAGGATATAACAAGATATTTCAATGGGATTAATGTTTATAGTATCATTCTTTTATAAAATGAGTGAAAATTATACGTATATGAATTGTGTAACTAATCGACGTAATCGTGTAGCATTTAACAAGTAATGAGATTTATTTATTTTACGTCTATTCGTCGTCTATCGCTGTTCAGTTAACATTCTGATTTACAAAGGACGACAGTGGGTTATTTTATTTTAATGGAAATTTGAGGACATTGGAAATTTAGTTTTGATTGGAATTTGTTGATTAAAATAGGCTTTATAATGACTAATTAGCAATGTCAATTGATTCTGCATTAATTTTATAACGTTTAAGACCAAATAAAAGTTTTCCGACCCAAAACCAAGGTTGGTTGGTTGGTCGTTACAAGTTTTTTTAGAAATCAATTTTGATTTAAATCCAAGTCGCAGCACAGAATCCACCACGAGCTCTACAGCTAACGCCAACGTGTTTTGTGCCCTAGTCGGCTCCCACCGAGGTGAGCTCCAACTGCAAGGTGTGCGGCAAGCAGGTCTTCCAGATGGAGCAAGTGAAGGCCGAGCGAGCGGTCTACCACAAGAACTGCTTCCGTTGTCTGCAGTGCAGCAAGCAGCTAACGTGAGTTCAGCTTGACATGTCTAGCTTTATTTATTTATTCTGTACCCTATCTTATCTTATTTTTTCACTATTATATCTTTGCTCAGTCTTAATAAAGCTAGCTTTTAAATTTATATTAAGAGCGTTCGGAACATGCAGTTTTGCTACTCTCAACAGAGGTTCAAAGCTGCACCGATTACGCACAAACTAATAATAGAATATTTACTATATTTTACCCACTCTCAGATAAACGTTCAACCTATTTGCGCTATTAATAATATTAACGATCAACATTACCAAAAATGAATAAAAAAATGTTGAATTGAGCTTTTATATAACATTTGCATGAAATGGTGAAGCATATTTTGAGAGTTTGACATAAGCTAGAACAATTATTCGAAGTAGCGCTAATAGTGGATTTTGTTAACAACAATTGCTGAAATCGTTGCCGAGATGGTTATTATTAAGCTTCCTAAAAACGGAACAGAAGCGGATGTTTACACTCAATCAAATATTCCTTCAATAACGGTTTTTTCACTACCGAGTTCGTGGGTTTGCCACAGATCGCTCCACAGTAGTTCCGTGACTCAAACAAAAGAAGAGGCGCTCAGACCAAACTGGAAGTAAAACCGCCCAAAGCATTTTAGCGGGCTACCTGTTTAGAGGAAGGGTTAGAAATTAGAATTGCTCGTCTATTGTACGCTTGACAATAAAATTCCTGTCTTGATAAACAAACATTTTTTATAATTAATAATATATGAAATTATATTTGATATGAGCAACTCCAATACATTGCAAAATGTTTTTAATTAAAGCTCTACGATAAAAATTAGCATTTCACAGCAAATGGGTTACACTATCAACTTCAGAGATGGTAAAGCATGAGAAATATTAATTTTGATCGTGGAGCTTCAATTAAAAACATTTTGCAATGTGCAGGAGTTGGCGATTTCAAATATAATTTCATAAATTAGTAATTATAAAAAATATGTGTTTATTAAGACAATAATTTTCTTGTCAGGCGTACAATAGACGAGCAACTAACCACAACGTTCGTGTTATTGAAAGCTCATTCTCTGAGCGCTACGGGGAGTTCTAAACGCCTATGTACAATAAATTGAGAAAACTTATCTAGGTGCCCGTTAGGGCGCCGCAGCCAAGCCGCGGTGCGCTACACACTCAAGCACCTTATACACCAAGCAGAGTTGGGGTGATTTCGAGGTGTTACCCAGCCGTCATGTAACGTGATGTGAACTTGAAAACTATCACAATCGAGGGGATTTAGGTACCTGACAACACATGCCAAATTTTATTGGGGTACGATTATTCCTTCTTGGTGAAAAAATGGCTTGAAACATGCTCAAAATCACTTTAAGGATGTTAGCTACTGCTAGCTACTGCTAACATCTAATACGTCGGCCCGCGATTCTGACCAGACGGGTGGGACTACAATGTTCATATTTTACATGGACATTAAGGTTATAGAAATATAGTCTCTTTTGAAAAAAAAAGTTGAAAAAGTTTGTTGGAAGGCTTCCAAATAAAGGTTTTAAAATAAGCCTTAAACACTTGGCATACAATCAACAAGTAACCATAGTTACTTGACACTTGTTGACGGTATAAGCAGAGTTAGGCGGGAAAGTGCGATACGTAAACAAATGGCGGACATTTAAAATTTTTCTTCTTTGTGTGGAACGAGAAAAGGTGTCATTATACTCTCATAAAACAAATCAGAAACCGTCCCTGGCCTAGGCCCAGATGTGGAAAATTATTTATAATGCAAAAGTGTAGGTCTAAAGTTCCATTTGGCTATAGGACTAGTAAAATTCATACTTACATTACATGTTTGACAAGCCTAGCCAACCCTATGCCAGCACAACATTGGACTGATATGAACTTGCTCATCTGTTTGTTTACATAATTGCAACAATCAAATCATTTCATACAACTTGTCTTTCGATTGGCCCGCGTTTATGAAGGCACTGCCATCTAGAATAAATATAGAACTTTTTCGAGCTCTTTGCTATACGCAAATCTTTTTAAAGTGTTTGGATTTCGTGATACTCTTTCAACCATAGACATCCTATATAATTGGCTAGACCAGCAGTCGGTGGTCCACTTCCGGTACAATTAGAAGCCATCTTAAAATGACAGTTTACATGTTAATCAAATGGGAGCGATTTGTGGCCAAATAGTTCTCAAGATTGCCGCCAGGTTGACAGGTAAGCATACTAGCCTTTAACACCAAATGATTACTAAATTCCCTTATGCAATCACTTCGTATTGTTTCTTTTGTTTAATACCATGCTGCACAAGCTAAAACCATATCAAACAATCCAGTAAAATACTTTATTGCATTAAAAAAGCATAAATTAAAACACCAAATCGCCATCTTGAAATGGGCCGGTTGAGTCTTCAATTTGCTACGCTCGCGCCTGTGCGGAGGTATAGGAGACTGCTAATCTAGCCTACTATAGGGGTTTAATATCAATGCTTTCAACTCACAACCCATGACGTTTTCCACGATACCGTTCAAGAATACCAATTCCTTCGAAAACGAAAACGACTTCGTTTTCAAATTGCGTTTTCAACTCATCTCCCACGAACTCAAGAATTGGGGTCCAGTCCTTATACCGTCGTTATACCATGGTTATACCACCTATACCCAGGATGTACATGAATCCGGGTCTAGATATTTTACATCCTATATTGTTACTGCTAATACCATAGAATTTAAATCAACTTTGATAAAAATATTATATTTTAGCAAATAATTTTGTAATGGAACTTGAAAAAGTAATGAGATCACACACATAACAAAAACTTGTAGAAATACAGCCAAACCTTACACACTCAAAAGGAATGAGATCTAAAAAAAGGGCCAAGCTCATCTACCCTTCCACATAAACGTACAGTGTCCCATAACAGCATCCTCGAAAAGCTTGGCAAAATAGAATTTGCATGTTATTACGTTTAAATTAATTAGAAAAAAAGAACTTGGATAAACTATTACGTTAAATTAATAATCGCAAATTCTATTTTGCCAAGCTTTTCGAGGATGCTGTTATGGGACACTGTACGTTTATGTGGAAGGGTAGATGAGCTTGGCCCTTTTTTTAGATCTCATTCCTTTTGAGTGTGTAAGGTTTGGCTGTATTTCTACAAGTTTTTGTTATGTGTGTGTTGAATTTATCTAAGCTCATCATTGAGCCTCCTACTCAGTCATTGTTGATACATTATGTATTGATTGATTTGATGAATGATTTATCAATGTATGGGTTTGCGTTGCAAAGTTATCAGATTACGCACATCGAAACGACCATTAACACCGCAATTAATTTCTGAAATTTAAGATTTGTTTCTGATAAATTATTGCAATCGGAAACTTTGCCACTTTATTGTTCGATGTAATAATATAATATATTATACTTTATTAGCCTATTTGCTTTTATTTCGTGGCCGTTTACTGTTGAGCCAAAAGCAAGTCCCTTTGTTACAAATAGCCATGACCAAATGAATATTCAGACATACTATTTTTCCTTTTCATTGTTCTCTGTTGCTTACTTATTAAATCATAAATCACCTAACGATTATTGTGTGATTCGCAAGACTACTGAAAGTTCAGGTGTATTTTGTTGTATTGTATTATTTAATTAGGGCGATGTACAGTTCAGCCACGTTCAGATACATATCTGACGATTATTATAATATGTGATTCACGCTTTAGAACGCTAAAACGTATTAGTGGTTTAGGACGTATAGATTTATGTCAGGAGAATTGGGTGGAAAAGTCTCCCGGAAATATACGACGAGCTACGATAATCGACTGTGTGACCTTGTCAAAATCAGCTAATACCTGCTTAGGGCTAGTACGGGCGAGCGCGATCTGTTGTGTAGCTGCGACGCGTCGACGGATGTGGTGACATACCCCTACGCGATCAACAGCTAAAATTGAACTTTCCAAAATCTAAAAGTTTGTGTCTGAAAGTAAGTGCAGTGAAAAGTTTATTCCTAACACTGGTTTTGGTTATATCTGGACTTACATTGCAGAGTAGCCCTAATTAAATGTACCCCTCCGTGACCTTGGGAGAGTTACTTGATTATTTTGTTATTGTGTTCACACTCACTTGTGGAGCCCGGTCATTGCATGGTAAACGTAGGCCTAAGGGGGGGGGGGGATAAAGGTTTTTGGTGAAATTAGCAAAAACCAAAAGCTTCTCCACTCATGGCCATATTACACAATAGGCCAACGGCAACAAGGCACGTGGTTAGGGTGCCCCCCTGGGCCCTGTTGCACGTAATATGTATAAAAATTATCATAACTGTCAGCTAACAGGATGGATTAATTTAGTAAATGGCATAATACTGAACTTATTTGTTATTAGTGATGCTCACCTTCAAAACCTTACCGCAACGTCTGCAAAAAAACATGTTGCGATGAAGGCATGCAATGAGCTAATACAAAGCAATGGCTATTGTAATCAGGCTAGGGTTTCATAAGTTTCATATTATGTATGCTGTATTTGTGGGATTCGCAAGCCCAGTGACAGTTCGGGTGTATTTTTTATTGTTTTTTGTTTTATGGCTATGTACTTATCAGCCACGTTGAGCTAAGTTTGTTCATCAATGGCAAAAATAACTGATTCACTAGATTCAATACTAGATTCTCCGGGAAAAGGTTTATTGGATGAGCGTAGCGAGCGATGCGAGCGAAGCAAAGAATCCATTTCACTACACTGAAAAAAAACCTTTTTTTTTGTATTTTTGGCTGTTTGTCAACATGATTCCGGCTAAACCGATACTCCAATTGCGATGAAATTTTCTGGAGACCTTCGAAATCTCTGAACTTAGAACTGCCATGTTTTTGAGCGCAATCGAAAAATCATTTCTCATGAAAATCGCAATTTGACGATTTGTTTTCGATTTTTTTTAAATTTCTTCGACTTATAACACCCGATCCGATCCGATTTTATCCGATTTTAATGATTTTTTCACAGAACCATAATTTTATGAATTAAGATATTCGTGTGAAGTTTGAGTGCAATCGAAAAATTATTTCTTATGAAAATCGAAATTTTACTGTTTTTTTCTTTTTTAAAACAATTCTTTGACTTATAACACCTACATGCTTTATCCGATTGTAATGACTTTTTCACAGAACCTTAATTTTATGAATTAATATATTTGTGTGAAATTTGAGCGCGATCGATTGATTATTTTATATGAAAATCTCCATTTTACGATTTTTTTTTTAATAAAATTTATTTTTTATATAATTTAAATTAATTTTAAAAAAATCTTCAATTGAGTAATGATTTTTACACAGAACAACAGAAAATCCGCATAACGCAGTAATGGTAGCTCAATGCATCAATTACGCTCATCCAACAACGCGCCTGAAAAAGCGTTTGCGAAGCTTCCTAGTATATTATATACATGCATACGTATTTTTTATATGCAAAATAATTTAATATTGAACCTTGACATGTGACATGGTATGATATGACAAAAATGAATCGTTCCAGTGTCAAACGTCAGTGGGACATCAGGGTCAACTCCTATAGTCGTGATAAAGAATTGGTCAGGGTAGGGGAAGTTTTATTTTACTGAAATTTAGTTCAGACTACAGTTTTTAAATGAAGAACTATTAAAGATTCAAGTTCCGTTTTTTGTTATATAAAAGTTCGTCAATACTATGATCTAAGTTCTTGAGAAGTATTTTGGTGGACAATGCTGTCATGTAGTACGTTTTACGAATATATTATTTTGGGAGGATTGAGCGGAGGTGTCTCCAGGAAATATACGACGAGGTACGTCAATCTTCTGTGTGACTGTCGAAAGCAGCTGAACGGGTTGGTTAGGACGGGCGAGCGATTTTTGTTGTTTTAGTTGCGACGCGTTAGCAATAGTGGATGAGGAATTAGTCGTCAAACAGAAAATTACTTTCGAATAAACTAAGTTCGTAGGCCTATAGAGTATGGCCTAAGTTCATTGAGAACATCACTAAGTGTTTCTCAACATTGGATGTGGTTATTTCTGGACTTGACGCAATGACCTGTAAGAATTTACGACTCCTTTATGAGATTTTTGATTAATTGGATTAAGGACGCGTCAACCGTTAGGTCATAATGCACCACTCTAGCCTAAGGGGGGGGGGGAGAGGAGGGGCCCATGCTGGTCAGAACCAGCCACGGGTAAGGGGAGGAAGGGGGGTTTCTCACGTCGCGGTCGTCATCGTCTTTGTCATCGTTCGTTATGTCATTGTCATCGTCGCCAGGGGGTCGTCAAGGGAAGGGGGCAAGGTCCCCGACGACGATTATGTATTTTGTAAATTCGTATTTGTTCTCATTCACTTACTAGCCGCACAGAAGCTATTTTTCAAGTGGTGGCGGGGGGTGGAATAAGTTGTTTGGCTTCCGCATGCGCAAGCACTGAATACATCCTATAGTATACTGACTAATTAGTTTTTCACTTGTTGTAGCTTTGGGGGGCCTTGGGAGGGAATTCTCATTATCCCCCCACCCCCCATCACATCTTCTTCCTACGCGCCTGTTCACTCATGGTTTCTCAGTAATTGCAGGGCAAAGAGCATACTGTGATTATTACATTATTTTGCTTATAAAAATAATGACTGCTGCTATCCACAACAATATTTAGGCTTTAACACTATTTTAATAAGTAATCATTATAACCAGTCGGGATAATAATCATTCATATATTTTGCGGGGGGCAACTAGTTGTAGGGGCCCCCAGGGGGTCTGGGGCGAGCCCCAACCACCAGAGGCGAATTTTTTGCGAGTTATTTTATCCTCAATATGTCTTTTACAGCGATCTGAGGTATTATTTTTAAAGGAAAGATGAAGTGACCAAGACGTTATAAATAAATATATTGTTGTAATTTTTTACTTCAGATAATTAAACAAAACAAAACAATTAAGGTTTCAATACGTCTGACGAAAAAAGTCGCAATATTTTATCCTCTATGTGGATTTTACAGAGATTTGATGCAAAGATGAAGTGCCCTTGACGTAAAATTGTCAACTTTGGTCTATTATAAAATTGGTTCTCGTCACATTACAAGGGGGGCAACTGCCCCCCCCTTGCTCCCCCCCCCTCTGTGGACGTCTATGACATCACTGGAAATTAAATCAGTTATTGTTTCAGTGACAGAGTTGACTCCAAATACGAACTTATGAAGTTTATGAATTATGGTTGTAATTTGTAGGCCTACTCAGTGGCGGATACAGGGGGGGGGGGGCGGTGAGGCGATCGCCCCCCATGATTATGTCCTAGATCCGCTACTGAGCCTACTTATACTAAACCCATATAGCTAATACCACTATGTACTATCAATATGTTATTATATGGTAATATTATTGTTCACGTCAGTTTGTAAATACAACTGCAATTGAATGAACAAGACTACAATCTAGATTTATCACATTTCCCAATATTCAACTGTTCCCCACCCTAATCATAAAAAAACTGTTCACGCTCTCTCACTTCGCAAGTCCTCTCCTGGCGATGCGCAGAGAAAAACGGCAGACTGAGATGTATTCCAGATTTGGGAAATAAACATTTCTAAGTTGTATAGAAATGATAATTAGGGTCACCACTGGCCAAGTCGGTTCGGATCCTTGTGCGGATGTCTTTTGTTACCTAGTTCTTACAAATGGCAAGCCTTTCTTTGATGGTGTCTGCAGCATCGATGGTCTGCAGGTGGTTTGAGAGCGGGTGGGGGGGGGGAAGGTAGGAAGGTAATACAGACTCAACCTCTACCGTCATGGCTTTCTCGTAGTTCTAATAGTGACCGCAAAATTTGAGCACGCTCGCAGGAGCCGAGCACTCTTAAGCCTTGGCCAACTTTATATATTACATCAACTACTATATACCTATATATATGTATTTATATATCATTTCTTATACTGAATTATCCACTTTGGTGAAAGCTAGTACTAATCTACCATGCTAATACGTAAAACTTTACTTTTATTTTATGTTCTAGCAAATAGATATTGTTAAGACTACCAAAGAAAAGACTATTAAAGTATTAACCCAGTTTAAATTAGCATTATGTATCCCTACTAGGGATGACTTCGGGTCGAAAAATCCGGAACCGGTTCCACCCTCGCCGGATCCGGTTCGGAACCGGTTCCTACACATATTTTTCTTTCTCAATTTTCATAAATTTGAATCTGCGCGGGCTAATTTCGATTGAAAACATGGGCGGGGCGATAATCGAGTCGGCTTTTGATAGTGGGCGGAGCCGTGTCCCCGTCATTGTAGGAACTGCTTATCGTGGAGTAACAGCCAAAACAGTTGCTTTTTGGGAGGATGCAAGTTAAATTGAACAGCCAAGAACAAACAATGGTCTACAAGATCGTTTGTTTTTGTTTTTGTTCATAAAGTTTGGATTATGTGATCTTAAAGGTGAAAAATAGAATTAGTACATGATTAAAATGTTATTAACAAGTTCTGCAAATGTTATTATAACACAACACATGGGTCTAGACTAAGCCTAGGTCAAAATTGTGACGCAACATTCATAGGGCCTAGGCCTAAGAATTTTGCGACCACGGGTGTTTCTGGCTCATTTATTCTCGTCTGTGCCTAGGCCCTTGGTAATTTTTAGGTTAAAAATAGATCGGGTTCCGAAAAAGGGGAACCGGATCGTAATGGAACTGCTTCTGAACGGGTTTCCGTTCCGGGTACCCAAAGTCATCCCTAATCCCTACTGTTGTTATATTTTCTTAAATTATTTATTTTTATAAACATGTACTTTGTATTGATTAGTATGCTGGATCCCCGTGGTCATCCTTTCTAATTGGCCAGCTGTCAATAAAGATTGAATTTATTATTATATGTATTGACGTTTTATGAACAGTTCAAAAAGTAACTTGGTATTTGATTCCCAAAAAAATAAAATTTATTATTGAAATACAATTTCCCATTCTTGAAGATGAAATGAAGTGAATGTTGCTTGATAAGTATTCTTGGTAAATATGATAATATTCGTATCGATTAAGTTGGAAACATAAACCCGACTCTCACTTGCTTCACTGCATTCTATATAATATAGAAATATACAGCACCAATTGTCAATCATCACCGGCTTAACGCTCGTTGTGTCTTCTCCTGTGCAGGGTGGACACGTACAGCAGCCACGAGGGCCAGGTCTACTGCAAGCCGCACTTCAAAGAGCTCTTCCAGCCCAAGGTGGTCATCGAAGACGACGCTGAACCAGGTAGGAAACACATCTCTTTTGTGCGAGCTCTTTGGTTGTTCTTTCAGCTTTCATCGTTACGTCAATCGAATGGCTTTTGCCGTTCGAGGTAGCACACACGATTAGGGCGCTGTCTGAAGCGTTGGGCTCTACGAGGAACAAGGGTTCTTTGTCCTTCATCGTCATCGAACGGCTTTCTCACTTTGAAGTGATGGTTTATCTGCCTTATGCTTCGTGTGACTATTGAAAGGAGTGTTGTGGCTTTTATTTACAGTGCTTAATACGAGAATCTAGTTAAAATGAAAGTCCAGCACTCCAACTACAATCTGGAGGTGTTTCAATATTTGTTTAGAGTTGTGTAAGTAGCTTTGAGGTAGGGCAGCAACTCGCAAAGAAACAAGTAGTCTGGGAAGGGATATCAAACAGTTATAGTAGGTAAAATAGTGATGAGTCTGGACCTCCACCATCATTTTTTTATTTGTGTCCCTACCTGTAAACTGAGAACCATCTTTTGACATGTCAAATAATAGGTGCAAGCGCATCACTACAAATTATAGTGTAAAAAAACTTTAAAAAAACTTTTTTCAAACTTTGAACTTTTTTAATAGTTAAGTTCGAATAACAAACGTTTGCACATCTCTAATATAAGTCCTATGTTTTAAACATATCTTTTCAAAAGACCCATATATATTACATAAAATAATAGAAAATACTAAAACTAGGGCTGTGCGAGTACTCGATTTCTCGAGCTTTTTCGAGCTTCAGTTTTGAGCTCGCGCCGAGCCGAGCTTGATTTTAGGCTCGATTTATTCGAGCCGAGCCGAGCTTGGCTTTATGCTCAATTTATTCGAGCCGAGCCTACAAAAACACGCAGTAACGCGCTCATTTTCATCAACACTCAACAGACAGTCTTGTCAACAAAGACTTTTGCGGAAGAATGCGGCAGCCTGAGCCAGCGATCAACAGTCGACTCGACGGTCGACGCAGTAGAATGCGATAGGCCTAGGCCTAGAATGCAAACGTGCCTCTCATGTGGGAAAACCTATCACACTATCGCCCGTGCTGAAGCTTTCGTCGCAAAATAAGCCTAGGAAAGAAAGGAGATAAGCCAAGGAATAACAATCCAATGCGTCGTGATCGTAGAAACATGATCACATCGCAATAATTCTTCTTCCAACTAGTTCCACACCGAGCATCTTTGTTCTTCGTCAGCTGTGAGTTGAGTTGGTTGCATCGACCGAACGCGCACGTAGTTCGCGCAGGTGTCACGTGTTGGCTTACAACGCGCTCTGTTGTCAACTCGAGTTACTCTTTAGCAGAGTCGACAAAGAAGTTTCCCCGGGTCTTCTTTATCGACTCTGCAGGCAGCGGGCAGGCTCCGCGGGAAAGATCGCATCGACGTAGCGCGTAAAATAATAAACCCGTGAATTAGCCTAAAAACGGTCGCGAAAAATACCCTGATCTTATAATCGGCTCCGGGTAATTTCTAGAACCGGGTACCCGATGACATCCCTAGAAAATATGTAGCCTAACCATTTTTAATTTAATTTTATTTATTTATTTATTTTTTTTTTTTTGAAAAAGCTCGGCTCGGCTCGGCTCGAAAATCAAGCTTTTTTTTAAATACTCGGCTCGGCTCGGCTCAACTTAAAAATTCTAGGCTCGCACAGCCCTAACTAAAACTAATTCACACTAAAAATACACTTTAACAAATACATGATATTTAAGACTTTCGCGGCCCAAATATATCAAAAAAGGTGTGAAATGGGTCATTTTGCCCCGTCGCGTCTTAACACTTACTCGGCGCCTCAAATTGACCCATTAATACAAAATAGGTTACTAGGTAATATGTAAAATAAAACTCAGTTTCAAGCTATATTATATTAGCATAAAGGCTTTAAGGTACTCAGTTGAAACCGTGACAAAGAAAACAGACATTTAAATAAACTAAGCTTTAAAAGTGGGCAACATATTAATAACTTAAAGATTTTTTTAAAAATGTTGGAGTAAAAAAGTGTAAAAAAAAGTGTGCCCTTGTCGTCCGCGACCAAAAAGGGTTCACATAATAATATTGCTATTTTCATTATTCCGTAACAATAACCAGTAACCACATTTCCCTACTGTTCCAGGCATTCAGCTCCTTGTGAGTTGATGGAACTTTTGACCTGTCTGTTGGCGCTCCTGCTCCCATGCATCTACTGCCCGCTTCACACATCCACTACCACCACTTCCTTCAAACATTTTCCAATAGTTTTGATATCTTTCAATTTATCTTGTTTATACCCTGTTTTTTAATATAATATATCTGCTTCTACCATTTAATTATTTATTAGTTATTACTATTAGGTATCATATTCTATCCAGATTTGTATCAAACATTTATTTAATATAATATTAATATAATATAATATGATATACTTTTTATTGTTGTCAAAAGAATGAAATTCATTTAATAGATTTTAGCAAAATGTTAAGGTTTATAAAAGTTATTTATGTTCAAATATGGTGCCTTATTTTGATATACTAGGAAAACGCTTAAGTCCCGCCGCGTTGTTGGATGAGCGTAATTGGTGCATTGAGCTGCCATGTGTTATGCGAATTTTCTGTTGTTCTGTGGCAAAATCATTGCTTAGTTAAGTTTTTTTAAATTCAATTAAATTTAAAAAAATTAATTTAAATTTTCAATTTTTTTTAATCAATCGTAATTTTAAAAAAATCGTAAAATTGCGATTTTTATAAGAATTAATTTCTCGATTGCGCTCAAATTTTACACTAATATATGCATTCATAAAATAAAGGTTCTGCGAAAAAATCATTACAATCGGATAAAGCATGTAGGTGTTATAAGTCAAAGAATTGTTAAAAAAAAAAAACTGTAAAATTTCATTTTTTATGATAAATATTTTTTTCAATTGCGCTCAAATTTCACAAAAATATCTTAGTTCATAAGATAAAGGTTCCGTGCAAAAATCATTAAAATCGGATAAAGCATGTAGGTGATATAAGTCGAAGAAATTTTTTAAAAATCGAAAAAAATCGTAAAATTGCGATTTTCATGAGAAAAATTTTTTCGATTGCGCTCAAAAACGTGGCAGTTCTAAGTTCAGAGATTTCGAAGGCCTCCATAAAATTTCATCGCAATCGGAGTATCGGTTTAGCCGGAATCGTGTGGACAAACAGACAAAAATACAAAAAAAAAAAAAAAAAAAAAAAAAAAAAAAAAAAACATTCCGGATTTTTTTCTCCAGTGTAGTGAAATGGAATCTTCGCTTCGCTCGCTACGCTCGCTACGCTCATCCAAAAATTGGTTTCTAAGCTACAATGTGATAGGTCTACAAAGAGAAATTTACAGGAACTAAATAAGAGGAAATCGAATTAAAATAGTAATTTTATCGGTAGTAATAAAGTGAGTTTTTAGGTTTCAAAATATGAATGTTGTCAAAATAGTAGGTTTGACCAATCCTTCTGTTAAGTAGGTCCTACCTGTGCTACAAAATAATTGTATCGTGAATAGCAAACGACTTTATTTTTTCTATTCAACAAAATTTAATTTATTGTACTTGGACGAGTTATACTCGTACATTTTTCGGGGAGCTTTTAAGGGGTGCAAAAAAACAAAAAATACATTTTTTAAATGCTTCAATTTTTTTTTTAAATTATCATTTAAAATTTGTTTTTAAAATTTTGTGAATTGCATGTCTAATATGAATTCTATTTATGATTAAAGTTCAAAAGGGTGGAAAGGAACAAAAAAGAGAGAAATTTTGAAAATCTTAGTAATTTCAAAAAAGGCTAACATGCTCAATTTTTAAACCATAAACATGTTACACATAATATAAAATCAAAAATTAATAAAATAGGCCTAATCATCTTTTTAGACAAGCAACGAAAATAACTGTTTTATTTAAAATTAATGAGCTAGGTCAAATCCAAAATTTGCTAATTTGTTTTTAAATATTGCCCCCCCCCCCCCAAAAAAAAAAAAAAAAATGTTAATACTTTAGACAGAAATTAAAAAAGTGACTACACCGGGGTAGTCACTTTTTTAATTTCTGTCTAAAGTACTAACATAACAGCGTCATAGTCGCCTACTATAAAGCCAAGTTTAAACATATATATATAAATATAGAGCAGAAAAAATTACAATTTCATATTGTTCCCTTAGAACCTGAAATTCTGAAATAAATTAAATGACGTATTTCAATGGGTTAATTAAGAGGACTTTTTGCTGAGGTGAAAATGTGAAAATTTGTGAAATTTCCATTTATATAACGTTTTAACTTTGGATTTTGAAAATTATAACCTGTAACATTCAGTTGGTTTAAATAGTGGAAGCCTGTACAAAAATTTGCTTTGAATGAGTAAAATAACTTTTGAACGATTTTAACACCTTACTTCATTTTCTCCTAAGCTTTACATTACAATCATATAAATATTAAATTGCCACTTTACATTAACGAATCTGCTTGTTTTCTTCAAAAAAAAACCTACAGTTGCAATCTTTTCTGTTATGAATCTTTCTTTGTATCTTTGACAAACAAAATAATTTGACCTGAAAAATACAGTTTCCATATTAGATCTAGGAAGCTTATCAGGTTCATCCTCAAGGCCCTCCAAATGTCAATAAATTCCCTTGTTTACCTGGGTAGTCAAGGATATTCTCATGTTTTGTTTGTGATAACATCATCCACCTTCAACTTCATAAACCATGCACAAATCCAACCCCAATATTTCAGTATTTTAATGACATGACGGTCTGTTTACCTGCCGTCAGCACTCACTACAAACACAAAAAGTGCAAGTAAACTAGGCGTGTGCGTTGTTTCAACTTAGCAACAACAGAAGAAAGACAGAAAGCTATCAGCAAAAACCTGTGTAGCAGGTAAGTGACTGTTTTGATTTTACTTTAGGTATTGTGACATTTTATTTGTTGTTTCTATGGTTTACTCGATGTAAGGTCCGTAGCACAACTTGTGGGTAACCTGTCTGATAAAAAGCAAGTCCCAGACCCTGCTTTTATTACTAGCTTTGAATGCAGGTTAAAAAAACGACGGGCGTAACCTACTTGTGTTTTCACTGACAACTGTGGACCAACGTAATTGTTTAGTTGTCAACCTTGGCACCTGAAGTGCTGCAAGATATACACCTTCTTGACGAAAGTTTTGAGGTAAGAATAGGCCTACACAACAGGTGGGCGGGGCGTTTTCAAGTGCTTTGATAACCGGCATGTGTTTTTACTGCACAAAAACTCTTAGGAAACCGAGTAGGCCTAGCTATGAGTTCCGCCGAAGATTGAAGTTCCAACTAGTGTAGGCCTACCTAGCAACTCTGTGCGTTGGAAACGGGGTGTTGACATAATACTACAATCGAGGTCCTAGCTATTATGTGGTGGACCGGGTCATGAATGTTTTTTTGTTTTATTGTTTTTTTTTGCCATCACACAACTAAATATCAAACCATCCATTGTAAATATTGTTATTGACAAAATAATAATAGTTTTGAAAAATATTTGATTATGTAGCCTAATATTCAACAAGATTTTTCCAGAAAAATTGTTTGGAAATTTTCAATCTTGCTAAATATTAACATTATTATTTGTGTAGTCTAACCTCATAGGGGAGGCTATTGGGGTTGTTGCCCAATGTCAATCTATTGTGTCCTGTGCAGTGGTATGACATTCTGAGTCAAGCAAGGCTAGCTCGCAATGGCCTGGTCAAACGATTCGAACGAAGATGTCCGCGAGAGTAATCTGCCTCCGGCGATGATGAATATCTACAAACGCCAGCCGGGGTCCACCGACAACGATACCTTGGTCCAGTCGAATCCGTCCAACAGCAGTGTACGGTTAGTAGGCCTAGTGGAGCTAAACAACAGTTGAATGCGTAGAGTAATATCGATACTCGAGAAAATGTTGACTTGTATTATAGCCCTATGCCTTATGGAAATCAATCCAGAAATTTAAAATCCATCTTGTCCGGGTATAAAACCTGGTCCCTCGATTGTTGGTCGGATGCTTTGCTCCCAAGCTACCGATACGGTTAACTTAATAACATGTGGATTGTTGACACGTTAGAGATCAGAATAATTAAAATAGCCTACTTAGGCCTAATATTCTTGTAGAATGACTGTTCATTTTAATTTAGTGTACTTTACAATTAGCGCGTGCAGTTGCATCTCAATTGGTCTCATAATACCGATAAATGTTATTACATTTACAATGATAATAACAATACAAGTTGCTTGAGTTTTTTAGGGGGATATTTGATTTAAATGGTTAAAGTTTGTCTCAAAAGCTGACTGAACTCTTGGGAAAACCCAAACCTTAAAATTTTGGCAGACCTAAATCAGATTGATTGATGGATTTGCCTGTATTTAGTTACCGGTCACCTTGCCTCTTGTGTTCAACAAAATAATAATATTACATTTTATATAATTGGGTAGCTAAAACCAAAGAGTTGCTAGCGGTACTCTAGAAAGAATGTGAAATGGAATCAACTCGGACACCAACATCATTCATCAGACGACATTTGACTCTTTGCCAGATCTGGCCAGTCCATTCCCGAGTTGGCCATCGGACTGGAACTGCCAAGTCGTGAGATCGCTGACTCGGTCAACATTACGTTCGCCATCGAGCCCGGCCTACAGAAACTATCGACGCAATGCCTTCAGACCGTTTCGCACACCGAGTTTTATGGATCATGTCCTCTACCAACGTCCTCTGGCATCAAACCATCGACGAATCTTAAACCAATCAAAGCGGCGTCGAAGGTTAGCATACGTACAAAATGCTTGAATTACGAGGAATTGTTATTTAAAAAAGTCCCCTTGTCTAGAATAAGCACAATGAAAAATTGTGTTTAGGCCTATGTTCTATTTTCAATTTGACATTGAGAAAATTTGTTATCTATCTACTCTCAGCAATTTTACTAAGTTGCATCATCTCTCTCTTTGCTAGATGGGTGGACTCTCAACTCAAATGTCTTCACATCTCTCCCACAAGGGTGGACTATTATTTTTATTTATTTTGTTTTTATATATTTTTTTTAAATTTATTAATATCTATCCTTTTCAGTTAAAAACTGATTTGCAAAGGAAGACAAATAAATAAATCTAATGACATAAATGCAGACACAGCAATGAACTATAGTTAAGTAAAGTTTGAAATGCTAACATTACAACAACAATGTATTAATAACAAATTAAAATTGGATATTAAATTAAATTAATTAATGAACCAATTAATATAAAGGGGGGGGGGGGGAATGTAAAGAAAAGGATGAAAAATATCCTATTCATGATTTGTATATAAATGGGTAAATATTGATAAAACAACCAAAATACATCTTTAACCCATCAATACCAAAATCTCAAATTTGAAAAAATGCAATTTACTATTAAACAAAACTATTTTTACTGACTTCTTCCTAGCTAGAGGATATGGTAGATACTAGTGTAGTTGAAGGCTAAATTATTTATTTTCTTCTAGTCGTAAAAACGTTTCCAACTTATGCTTATATTGTTTCGTTTAACTCTTAGCCCAGCCAGAATATCCATGTCTACTGGACCAGCAGTAGCCAACCCATCCGAACTTTCGACTCTCCCAGTGGTTCCCAACCCGACACTTCTTCCTGCCCGTCCAACTCCCGTGTCAAGTCAAAGCCCAAGGTCACGCTGGAAGAACCCACCCCCTCCACCTCCGCTGGGTACTTATCAGTTTTCCTTACTATCGCTCGGCACAGCATCGTTAGTGTTCGTATTAAATACGACATGACGATGTTTTACGGTTGAGCGTATGTAATTCTAGTCTACAGTGAGTTTGTCTCAGGCTCTTTATGAGGAGGTGCTTGTTCTTTGTAGTCTGTAAGACATTTATACACTAGGGAAACGCCAAAGTCGTTGTTAAACGAGTGAGTTAGCCAAGTGTTTGACTTCTAAAACCGTTACGTCTGGTCAAACCTTACAGGAACTCATTACTTGCCACAATAATTATTAAATTTAACTCAAAATGCAAATCGTATTCAAACGTATCAGCGTGAAACATTAACAAATTCCAAGATAAACAAAATCACTAATTTTATTTCCATTTAACACCCTCAAAAATAATAGTGGGTGTAAAATATAAAAGTTTAAAACTGACGAGTATCGAACCCTATCCATCCGCGCGGTAGGCTATATGGTTACCACTAGGCCATGCAGGCCACTCAAACACGTCCCGCTAACTGCTGACGAAACAAATGCCATTGATATTATTAAAAATCACATTTTTATTTATAGTAGGCTTCTATCGCAATGATCAAGCTGATTTTGTTAACAGTTCTTAGTAAATCGTACCGGTGTCTGCTTAAAATTCAGCGCAATCTGTTCAGCGGTTCGGCTGATTTTCGACGTACAGACAGACAGATATCCAGAATGAGACCCGTTTTGAGTTGAATGGAGACACTCAGTCGCTCCCTCCCTCGTTAATTATGTCTAAATATTAAGACTTTTTTTCTAAAGATACAATTTTTTTGTTTGGGTTAAGTTATTTATTTGTTTCAATTAAATATATCATCACAATCCAAGAAATCAGACTGCCTGCTGTGAACTGTCAACCATCGAGTGTGCATCTCCTAGGTTGTATTGAATTTAATTAGCAGACTGACAAATGAACGAGCAACCTTCTACTTTCTCAAAAAGAACAATGTATTTTAACTCATGAGATAAATATAGCATTCTTTGTATGCACCTGTGACATCATAAACATTGTTGGCCGACATATTGCCGTACATCAGGCATTGCCTTCTCAATATATAGCGGTCATATTCCCGTACATAAAAGCATTGTTGAAGACGAACAAATGAAGCTAATGAATATAAAGAATAGGAAGTGTGCGATAAATTCACTTTTGTTTTTCACTTATTGGTCCGAGGCAAACGTACAACTTCCCACACACACTGAATTGTGAATATAACAAAACGTTGCTCGTAGGAAAAGGTCTGACTGAATAACGGTTGGAGGAGCCAAGTGGCGTGAACTCTGAAATGTAGGAGGAAGTTTGATCTATGCACCTTTGCTATTCAATTGTCAGTACCAGTACCTTCCTTTCAATGTATTTTAATGCAGACTAATAAAAATGCATTTTTATCATATTTTAATATGGATGTTAAAACACCTTCTTAATTAATTAATATTTGTTCACTAATCAAGGTTTAAACCTTGTGTAAAGTTAGTGTAACACAATCAATATCTTAATCGTTAGGGGGACACATTGTTGTTATGAGTGTTACATAACGATACCGTACCCTATTTTCAAAACCTCGTATCAGTATTTGCTCTAGAATTGCTATGCAACAGTTCAAAACTTCTTAAAACGGTTCTAATTATCGTTAAGAGCAGATTCGAGGTTGTTGTATTCAAGTTTAACGTCTTAAATTAAATTACATCACCTACATGCAGTTAAAAATGCCGTCAAGGTAATTTGGTACTTAATTGTTTTTAGGTCTTCTTTCTTGTAAGTCCCATATTAACATAACAAACACGTTGATAAAAAGCTTTTCATCAATCCATAATTAATTAATTTTTTGAGTTCTATATTCCATCATTCGCATTCATTATTAGAAGTACCGGTAGTTGAAAGAATTGACTAAATTTTATTGGATGAGCGTAGCGAGCGAAGATTCCATTTCACTACACTGGAGAAAAAAATCCGGAATGTTTTTTTTTTTTTTTTTTGTATTATTGTGTGTTTGTTAGCACGATTCCGGCTAAACCGATACTCCAATTGCGATGAAATTTTATGGAGGCCTTCGAAATCTCTGAACCAAGAGCTGCCACGTTTTTGAGCGCAATCGAAAAATTATTTCTCATTAAAATCGCAATTTTACGATTTTTTACGAGTTTTAAAAAATTTCTTCGGCTTATAACACCTACATGCTTTCTCCGATTTTAATGATTTTTTCACAGAACCTTAATTTTATGAATTTAGGTATTCATGTGAAATTTGAGCGCAATCAAAAAACTATTTCTCATGATAATCAAAATTTTACGTCTTTTTTCTTTTTCAAAACAATTCTTTGACTTGAAACACCTACATGCTTTATCCTTTTGTAATGATTTTTTCACAGAACCTTAATTTTTTGAATTAATATATTCGTGTAAAATTTGTGCGCAATCGAATAATTATTTCAGAAAATTTTTATATATAACGATTTTTTCCTTTTTTTAAATCACGATTAATTTAAAAAAATTAAAATTTAAGTTAATTTTTTATTTTATTTAATTTAATTTTTAAAAAATCTTCAACTTAGTAATGATTTTTTCACAGAACAACAGAAAATCAGCATAACACATGGCAGCTCAATGCACCAATTACGCTCATCCAACAACGCGGCGGGACTTAAGCGTTTTCCTAGTATTTCATCATTACATCACTGTTTCCCACTTCCGGCAGGGTCAGCTTGGGTTTTGCAACTAAATTTTTCCAATTGTTTCTATCCTCCCACAATTGTTTTTCTTTCCCATCTTCCCAGCTCTCTCTTTTTATATTTACTTGAATTCAATTGAGAATAATAACAATACTATGC
Organism: Sweltsa coloradensis; assembly: GCA_024449915.1. Taxonomy (NCBI): domain Eukaryota; kingdom Metazoa; phylum Arthropoda; class Insecta; order Plecoptera; family Chloroperlidae; genus Sweltsa; species Sweltsa coloradensis. The sequence continues at coordinate 799,605 of JAMZAV010000696.1, forward strand.
CCGGTCAGTAAATTTTAAACCCTGTATTAAACGGGTTGTTAATTAATTTGCTAAAATTATCCTATAATGTCACGCCCGCGTTCAAACGTCTCGTCCCTACTTATAAACTACTGTATTGGAAATGTTCTAAACGGCCCGCAAGTAAACCCTAACCTCTGCTTGTCAACCAGGCCGCAAACGACGGAACGACCCCTCACCTCGATCCTGACAAAACTATTCATCGTTCGTCAGGGTCTCGTCAGTTCGGTTCAAGAAACCATTGACCTTGGAGTTAATGTGATCGACGCGCACAAGAACGGCGAACACTTGGGCGACCCGTGCAAGATTTGCGAGATCCTAGAGAAACAAAAGCGAATGCAACAGTCCGCGCAACTGTTGGACGAAGTCACCGACGAGATGAGCGAACGCGAGGCTCAACGCGCCGGAAAGTCCAAGGCCGACATCACAAAGGAGGTGAACGAACAACTGATGAGAGCAAAGAAGAAAGAGAATGAACAAGGAGAGAGAGGAACGTGTGCCACATCTGACGGTAAAGGTAAAGACTTCGATCCATGGCAAGAACCCGCGGTCCAGAGAAACTATCTACCAGACTTTCAACGTGCAACCTCGGAATAATAACATGCCAGCAAATGATTCAGGTTATTCCTATGTTGCTAATGACAAAGTGGACCATCTAGATAGTATAGGCGGTCTAGTCAATACTCGGCTAAACAGCGTACCTACATCATTAAGCACCACAGGGGTTCAAGACCCACAAAACCAAACTTTATTAAAAAGAACTTATGAATGGGAAAGTGAACTTGAACCACCAGCAACAAGTAGCAAACAATCGAATGACGGAAACTCAGGATATGAAGAGTCACAAGATGACCACTCAGTATACGATCGGCAAAGTGATAACAAATTGATGAATAGTCAACCGAGGGATGGGAAACTTTTTAAATGATCAGCCAAGTAATAGCAATTTACCAAACGATCTGCCGACCAAAGACTATAATGTGACAAATGGAAGAGGCGCTCGTGCCATGTACAACAGAGAGGTTGAAAGCGGTGTAACCCCGTTAGAATCGAACGCGGTAGGAAGCGAACCGCGTGCAAGGAAACTTAGCGGCTGGAGCCGAGAGAAGGTTCCCAGCGTAGTAAAGAAAACCGTGAGTAAAGTTTCTGAATCCCCTAGTCAACATACAGTGGAGAACAATCTGTCTCACACAGAAAGTTACGCCTCCAACAATCTAGACAGGAGATCGCTGGCAAGTCACAGTATCGCCAAACCGGTGGTGTCGAATCTGCCCAGTTCGCAGCCCCTTCCAACAAGATCGCTGAGCCAGACGAGCCAGACGTTGCTGGTCGATCCTGATCCAAGGAACTACGGTCCGCCCAGTCAGACTAGCGGGAGTAGTGAAGATGTGTATTCCAAACGGGGGCCTACAACAACTTACACCGTGGCAGGGATCGTGAGTACGGATCAGTACGTTGACGTTATTCCGACGGATCCGAGAAGATACACCGACGAATATATTCGCAACCAGGTTCATTCGTCCTCTTCGCTAAGTGTTGACGCGACGGGTTCCTTGAGTAACACGGAACTTATCTCTCAGATAAAACACCTTCGCAGTCTGTTGGAACAGATGATGGAGAAGATCGGAATGTCCACGACTTTTGTGGACAACGTTGAGCAAGATTACATTTCGCCCGCTAATTCGACCGGAAGTAACATCGTTGTTAAGAAGTCTGTGAAACTCGTCGACATACCGGCTGAAGTCGATCCTAACTCGATGCCTACTGTCAATGACTTCAACGAGCTGATTCAGGTGTACAGAGACATATGCGGACGGTTGAGCGCTCTGGAGGTGAGCCTGAAGGAGAATCCAACCTCGCGTATAAGGCTCGACACTCGGCGCGCAAAGTCAACCAATTCTTTCGAGCGTTCAAGAAATCTAAGTTCCACGCGAACAGTATCCGAACCTCAGCAGGCGCGAGACGTCCTCCTTGAATGCTTAGAGGAACTCGTACAAGTGAAGAATTATCTAGATGCGCATACATCCCTCGCGGATAAAGACTTTGAATATGAACTCTTCTCTCCGAAGAAAGACTGTTGTTTGATCCCCACCGCCCATGTACACGGTATGATCAACGGATTCAGTATCATTCTCAATATTGACAAGAAAAATGACGTGCCAAAGGACAGTTTTGCTATCCTAACTAATGATTCAAAGTTAAGAGGAAAAAGATCGAAGGAAAGTAAAGATTTTAAACCTGGAACATCAAATGACAATCAAGTGGGCAAATCTGTTTCAAAAACGCGAAGGTCGAGTAAAGATTCTAAACCGTCAAAAAGCGGAATATCTGAAGACGTACATCTGAACTCCACTTCTGTTACGGGCGCACTTCACAAAAACCCTACAATCATGGTATTGACAGGAAATGATAATAATCCCCTTAGTGAGAAACCATCAAAGCCCGAAGAGCTGCCTTTGAATGTGGAACGAGACATAAGTGCCCATTGGCCTTACTCGCCCAGCGTAATTTCTTTGCCCGGTGAATGTCATCAATCAACAGAACAATTACTATCCGTGCCTTTTACTCCCGTTCCTAGTCGGTCCATGAATAGAATGCGTAGTGAAGCGATCGAAAGGAATGGCCACCCCAATGAAATTCCGTTTAGTGATTCATTATCACAACATTATGTATTCGTGGCCAAATCAAAATCGGTCTGCTTTATAGAAAAAAGTGATAAGACGAGTGAAGATAGTGCTTCATTTGATCCTAGCTGTCAATTGAATGGAGAGGATGAACCAAAAAGTGATGATAAGTCAAAGAAATTTCAATGTCCGAACTTTAGTGGTGGCGCACGAGTTCCAAGTCACCATTCGATATCTGACGTCAATTCTGGAGCTGGCCCCATCGTGTATGCCCCATCATCGGCTTCCTCAAGACAAATGCGTTCTATTTTACAGAAAACTGGATCAATAAATGTAGAATCAACACCAGAGGTATTTGCAAAGTCTCCCTCGGTTGAGACAAACAGAGAAAAGGTATCTTTGGCAGGAAGCAAGAAGTCCATATCGCTATCGAGTAAGGACAATGACTCTGCCACGGAATGCAGCAGCTCCGTGAAACGTCTTGGTATATATCCTATCTATAGCTATGGGTTTCCTTACGTTCCAAGTTCAAGTTCTATACCTTCGCACAGTATCACTTTCATTGACAGTAAAGAACAGTCTGTGGTGAACTATGTGTTGAGCAATACGAATTCGAACTCAACATTGCAGATTCTATTAAAGGACGACTTGAAGTTGCCAAGCAATGCCACAGTTGTTAAACAGCCAATAACCCAGAGGAGATCTGCAGAAGCAGACAAAACTTTGAAGTGTCTATTGCAAAGCGGGGTTCCAATTAATGAGGAACCTATAAACCAGAATAAATCTCACTTTACCGTTATGTCTGCTCCTAAAAGCAAAAGGAGTGTACAATCTTACGAAAGTGATGCTAAAGACCATTTGAGGTCTTTTGCAAAGCGGAAGTCGATTAATGAGGAACCGATGAACCAGACTAAATCACAGTTTTCACACATTTTGTCTGCACCTAGAAGAAAAAGGAGTGTTCAATCTTATGAAAGTGATTCTAAAGACGTAGACAGTCTTTTGCAAAGCAGGGAGTCAATTAATGAGGAACCAATGAACCAGAATAGCTCTCAGTTTACTGTTATATCTGGAAGCAGAACGAGTGTAAAATCCAATGGAACAGTTGTTGAAGAGCCCGTCGTGGATGTCAGGAAGACATCAAACGTTTCAAGTACTCGGCCAAAAACAGCAAAAAGTAAAAACAGCATAAATTCCGATGAAAGTGTTGTTGAACAGTCCATATTAGTTGCCCCGATGGCATCAAACGAGTCTAGTGCATTTCAGCAGAGTGATGCTCCGCGGAAACAGAAGTCGTTTTGGAAACGCACCTTCTTGTTTGCCCCTTCCGCAAAGTGCGCCCGGAAAGACACTCTCAACGCCCCGAGTAACCACCGTTTCCCGTACAGTAACAGTCTCGAGTCTCTTCCCCTTACTGACGATGATTACGAAATTGTCAACGAGAGGACTAAGCGTCTACAATTGGAATTGGACGCTGAGCAAAATAAATCGAAAACTTCAAGTTCGAAACGAAAGCTGTCGAAATCCGAGAAGGACAGCAAGCCGAAGAAACCGGACTCTTCTCAAGGGGGCCGTCATTCGTCACAAAACTACCACGTGTTGGTTCCTGGTCCTCTACTTCCGTGGGCCGTCCAAGGAATGTTCGTTGAAAGATTGGGATTAGTCAAGGTCCCGCGTCACTGGCACACCAAGCTTACGAGGGTCAAGCGCAATCGTAAGAAGTCTATCAAAGAAATCTCCGCCGACGACCACCGAAAGGCAGGTAATTCCTTCGGGTTCACTTGCGAGGCAGATCCGCGAAGCATTGATCAGAAGAACTCCGAAACGGATTCCCAAGATGGTCCCTTATCTTCTGTTGAAGGTGTGCCTAATGTAGCGAGCTCGGCGTCTTTTCCTCTCTCCGTAGAAATGGACAGCCCGTTTGAGTCCGAAGGCCCAATATACACGGTGAGCGCTGGTTCTCTACCGAATCCAATGTTAAAAGCTAGACAATGCTCAAATTGCAAACAACCAGTTTTTGGGGACGAGCACATGAGAAAACGTAGTCATCCTTCCTCGAAACTTGGGAAGGACATTAAACCACCTCGCAAGGAGGAATCGTCGCAAACTTCATTGAGTACTGAAGAGTGGATAACGAACTACCAAGGAAAACCTAGACCTTCATTCCATTCTCAGATACCGGTACCAACAAAGACTGACTATCACAAAACATCAAAAGAAACGTCTGAGAAGGCCAACAAGAAAGATCAAAGGGTTTCTTCTCGATCCGTTTCGCCAAGATTTTTGGAAAACATTAACAGTCCCAAAGAGCAGATGTCGCAGGTACCAAACATGTCAAAAAGAGGAAAGAATCCAAATCGGCTGGAGACGCGTAGGCCTACCCAACACAGTAGTAAAATGCCTAAAGGTTCGTACAGTACTAACGGTTGTGACATGTCCCATGAAAAGGCTCGAGACTTCAAATCTCAAATCCCACACAAACCCCAATTCAAACCCATATCTCCCTCGCCACCCCGGTATCCGGTTATCAAAACCAAAATAGAATCGCTGATAATCTCGAATTTACCCATTGAGAGATCTCTTCTAGCGCTAAACGAAGGAAGTCGTTTTGAACGTCCAACATCAAGCCACATCGACGAGTCACGAGTTTCACACGATACCAATGAGAACGACAACTTTCAAAGTCCACACAAACGTCAGCCTCTTCCACATTCTCCCAGCGTTCACCGAGATAATCCTAATCCTACGTGTCAGCAATCAAACCAGTGCGCTCCTGTCAGACCCTCCGTTGTTGGCCCAGGTGAAACCAAATATCCATACAATACTGGCCATGTTAATGAAGATGGTGTGAGAGCTAAATACAACTCCAAAGATCAGCTAACGTCCAATTTGTCTAGTGGTCAAAGGCCTCTGGAGTCTGTAAAACCCTATGAAAGAAGTGAATGTGAAGATTCAGATTCTTCTGTGAATTCTAGACGTCGATCTAAATCCTTGTATTCCATCTCTGCTACCATTTTGCCAACGTATCAGCAGGTCCCTGAAAGCACGATTGATGACCGCGATAAATCTTGTGTCACACGCGATAAGAAGTATTCTCGTCCCAACAGCAATACAATTGATCTATCACAAAGAAACTCACAAATGTCCAATGAAAGAGAATCTCGGGGTGTTGTTAAACCGAATCGAGAAAATGAATACGATGATCAGAATTCTTTTAGCAATCCCCGACTTCAGTATGGAGCCATACATTCCAAAGATAATAGGGAGATGACCGAGTCACCGTCTTGTCGTCGTATTCCGCCTAATGATAATGGCAATTCATCTCGTGCTGATGATGAAAGGAGTCATTCCCAGAGCGTTGAACACGAGCAAGATAGTTTTAACGCTGACCAATCGCAAATGTCATCTAACTCAAATTTGGCCAATAGCAAAGTGGCTAAGAATCGAGGTCTTGTCGAACCGTATGAAGATAGCTACAAAGATCCTAATCAAAACAAGAACTCTCGCATTCAGTCTGGTCCATCGTATGGCGAAGATCACTCGAGTCCAACGCGTCGGCGTTCAGTTGGGCCTGAGTCGAAGAATTCTGGGATAAGTCATGGCGCATTGGCATCCATTGTCGATGAGGAAAGTGGTGCGCATCCTGCCGGAGTAGAGCATGCACAAGATGAGGTTGAAGTACGGAAAAAGCTATCACAAGCTCAACATTCGCCATTAAACGAACCTAGCGATGGGCTTACCAACACGACGTCGCCAGAGAAACACGATCTCGATGATGGCCAGCAACACAATCAAGGGAAGAAGTCAAAAGTGCTTGCTGCTAAGCATTACAAACCTCACAGTAGCTCTATTGCATATGTTCATCCTTCACTGTCGGCGGCAGAAAATGAGAGAAACTCCCAACGAGGCCAAAAGTCCACCTTTCATCGGGATAACATTGGTGCAATTAACGAAGACACCCAATCTCCTCCTAAGAATCAACATAAGCGTAATGTCGTAAGCGAAGATTCTAATGATGAAACTAAGCGTACTTCTCGCCCTGAAAGAAGAAACGTTGACGATGCCGTTGCCGTTGCGGGGAAACTTGAAAGAAAGGTGAAAGTTCTGGGCAACGATTCAGTTGGTCGCTCTCCTACTTCTCATTTCGATGTTAAGTATGATGATGCCGTGAATGAACCGACAAATCCAAATGGTGTTACAAATGTGCATTCAAACTATGGTGGTGCGCCTGTTACATCTAATGATTCTGAAAGTGACGAGCATCCTAAATCTTTCAGTCACGACAAAAACAATTCAGAAACTAATCAAGTGAAAAGTGTCTATCTATCAACTGGGCAGTTAAATGATCAAATAAGTGGTCTGGCTAATGCGGCTTTGGCTGCTGAAGGTCTTTGTAAGGAGATCTCATCTGTTAAAGAAGTTGTACAAATAGCAAAAGATCCAACAGGTATTGATAATAAACAACTACTAAGCATGCGAACATCTGACGAAAGTGAACTCTATGCAGAAACACCACGGATATTTAAAAAGGAAACGCCTTCCGCTAAGCAATTTAGTTCTGGTCCAAGCCTAAATAGCGATGAGCCATACTCGAAACGTGACAGAGAATGCACTGAAGATACTGAGTCGATCAAAGAGCCACAGAAAGTGATGAAAAGAGTGACGTCGCCGTCAAAGAAAGGTGTTTCCCCCCAAAGACCTGGCAAGGAACTACCTCAAATAAAGGCGGCCATGGATCAAAGATTGATTAACCAACCAAAGAAACTTATATCTGATAACATTGCAGGTGAAGAGAAAAGTGTTGCTGGAAAGAGCAGCGTTCTTCGGCCTGGGAATAAGAAAGGAGTAACACTCCGAATGTATCGAGGATTAGGAAGTCAGACAAAAAAGAAAATCTCCAGTCAAAGTGTAGCTGAAGAATATTGCAGGAGAAACAGTGTTAAAGGAAAAACGGCCCAAATGTATCGAAAAAATACGTCTCGTCTAAAGAAAAACTCTGTTGACATTGCAGCTAAAGAGAAAAATGGCAGCAAGAGCAGTGTTGAAGGCTTAGAGTCTAAAGAAGAAACAACACCAAAACCGGATCAAAGTGGAAAATTACATTCAACGAAACTAATCTCCGATAACAGACTTGATAAAGAGGAAAGTTTTGAGAAAGCCGCCGTACGTTTGAAGAACAATGCAGAAACAACTTCTTCCAACAATACTAATGTAAAAGACGAATACGAAGGCCACAAAGACAAGAAAGCAGAAACGAATAAGGCTAACATTGGAGAAACGCCGCTTCCTTTACAGAAGGTTGAAGTGCCATGGACTCCCGAGGTGCAAACAACAGTGCCCGACAACAAAACCTTAGCGTCCAACGACCATCGTCATGATAGTGTGATATCTATACCACAAAAGAATCCGTTTTCATACACGAGGATTAAAGACAAATCAAATTATAGCGACCAGATTCAATCTGTTGTTAATAGATTTCGTGAAACCGTTGGGAAAAGTAACATTCCAGTTTTAGATGTGGTAAGAAATGACGACACTATGAATCAGGAACTCGACAAAACTGTCCGACCTAAACAAACTGATCAACGCACAGATCAAACGTCGGGCACTTTCCATACGGGAGCATTTAACAAGAATATATCGTCTTTGAATGATAACAGTACTGATGCCCAAGGCACTAGCCTCAATAATATAGATTATTTAAAAAATCGTATTGAAGAAATCGAGCGTGCCGAGGAAAAACACCACAATGTAAATAGTTTAGGTAAGCAAAACTCAATTACAGAATTTGCTACAATTGAAGAAAGCTCGAGTACATCAATTCTAGGGAGGAAGTCATTGCAAGCTGTACGACGAGCTGATAGAGAGAGAAAGCGGGATGCGATTTTGAAACCGAAAGTTTGGCACAACCGTGCTTAGTTACCAATTACAAGGGGAGGAGGGACTGAATTTCAGGAAGCCACTGGAGTTGGAGAACAGGGAGGCTTCTGATGGAAGAAGTGGTGAAGTTCGTGCTAGGTCTGCGAGACGGGAAGATCTGGTTGTCTTTTCTGCTAAGACGGGCGATAGAGACGGGCGAAATTCGGATGATTTATCTTCGTCCAGGGAAAAACCGTCGCAACCTTTTACAGCGCCGAACCGCTCTGACAGATCATCACCCGGGCAGACAACATTCGTCCTTGGAGGGTAGAATAGAGTCCCCATCCAACATGAGACAATCGGACGATCGCTGGAGGTCGAACAATCCCGAGAAGCAAAGGCGACCGTCAGCTGATGGGACTTCAACTAAAACATTGTCCGACGACCCCACGAGTACAGACTCGAGTGCGCTCGATACTACGTCAACACCGGGACAGGGTGCGTTCAAGTTCGGAGAAGACGAGGGCGAGCGGTTCTCGTTCAGCAAGCGTCCGCTCTGCGGGAAGGCGACGAGAGGAGAAGATTTGAACCAGGATCCCGATGACCCGTTTCACACATCACGTATGCATCGAGGAAGTGAGAGAAAAAATGCCTTTTTCCAATTATTGTAATAATTAATTCTATTCAGTTTATTTATTATTTCAAGTTATGTAAATGTAAAATATTAGTTGTAGCTGCAGAAATATCTCCCGTCGGGGTTTGCTAAGTTTTGTATTTGAGATTTTTTTAGATAATGTTAGAATATTTAAATTGTATTGGGCTATCAATTCTATTATTTCTTTATCATGAAAATTTATAAAGATGACGAAAATATATTAAGATAGACAGAATCGTAATAACCGAGGCCAAATGTTGCCTGCTGTCCTATTACCATATTAAATATAATTTAAAAAGTTTTTGTGAATCTAATAATTATTTTAATAATTGTATACTGAACACATTTAGATGTGTGTGTATTGTTTGGTAGCGGATTTTTGGAAGCAAAAATGACATCTATATATTTTACATTTTCATACACAATATTAATATTTATTATGGATGGGCATCAATATCAATTATTGAAGGGATATCATTGTTATCGATCAATAATCATTATCCATGGTCAAAAGAAAATAATTTGATTTTGATCAATTGCATAATTTTGTTCATATTTCAACATTAAGGATTACTTGATACAGCATTGATATGGCGGGAAATTGTGGTTAATTCTTAATTTCGATAACAAAATAGTCACATTATCGGACTCGCATGTCATATTTCACTTAAAGATAGAAATTTTGCCTTTATTGCTCTATGTAGTATGTGCAAAGATGTAACTGATATAAATTATATTTTTAATTTGTGTTTAATGTTGCAAATTATAGATAAATTCAATAACAAAATTAATATTGATTCATAGCAATTGTCGTAAAAGTTTGCCCGACTGGGATCAAACCAGAGGTTCTGGGTTCGAATCCCAGTCGGGGCAAACTTTTACAACAATAATTGCTATATGCATCAATAACTATCTCTTTAAAGTGGGATTATGCAATTAATATCGATAGTTAAATTATTTGCTAATATTGACCAATAAAATGTATATTTTTGTTCATCCCTAATATTGATATACATTTTAATTCATTGGTAGTAGATTTTTTAATGTAAATAAAAAATGTCCTGTATTGGAGTTAGGTTCAGCGTGCGTCTAAAAACATTTGGAAATTTAGTTTAATCACTGATGGCTTCTGCAAAACCTATGTCTATCCTGCAACACATGTTGCTAAGCTGTTTATTTCTCGATTTAATTAATCGGGACACACTCTCGTAGGTGTATTTGATTATATGGAAATCAATCCAGGAATTAAAGAAGTCCATCTCTGAGGGTATCAAATCCCAGTCTAAATAAATAAAGACAATTATCTATCTATCTATCTATCTATCTATCTATCTATCTATCTATCATCCTAAGCTACAGAGACTTAATAACATCCAGAACCTATAATAACTTCTAGATTGTTGGCTTATTTAGGCAATTGGAAGACCCGGGTTTGATACCCGGCTGAGATGGATTTTTTATTTTCTGGATTGATTTCCACGATCAATTACACCTATGGGAGTGTTTCGTGATTAATGGAATTGACATTTAAGAAATGATGTCCGAAGAAGCGGCACTTCAAAGTTAAGTGTAAAGAACTAAACCGCAATAATATTTGTTGGACTCAACCTAAAATGAATTAAATAATCATAATATTTCAATGGACTTTTTGTGCACTGTACCTATACTTTATATACTTGTATTTTAGGCCCTCAAAATTTTATCACCAGACTAGGTGGTAGTAGCTGTAAGCTTTATCAGTAAACACAAAATAATGTGTATGAAAATCTAAAATAATTTATGTGCTATACATTTAATAACAATTAATTATAATCGTGTAAATTAAATAGTGCATTGGTAAAACTTAATATTTTCAACGTTGAGTAGCATACCGAGCGAATGGGTCAACTGTAAATACCTATTTATTTTTGTATTTAATTATTTTTTTAATTTTGTATTTACTTCCAAAACATACTGTAATATTCTTTCAAGCTTAATATTCTCTAAAATGGTGTATGTAATATAAAGGTCCGACATTTAGCAAATAAAAAAATTATAGACAAATTCATATGGCACAGAAAATAAACATCAAATAAGACCGATCAAGACTTTTAAGCATTCTACTATGCTTACTGATGTTTAGTTTGCATTAAAAAGTGCTACCAGACATCCCAGTTTTACAACCCTGGTATTCAGGTAGCTATCCCAGAAAGGCACTATCTGGGACGTTTTTATTAATTTAATCATGGCCTAATTATTCCAATTTTTAAATAATATGCAGATAATGTCACTTTAAAGTTAATACAGCACTGCTTCTGCTCAACGTAATTTTAGTAAATTAAAATTTGATTCAGTACTGGATAAAATTAGTTAATAAATATGACTGGTGCATTCCATAACTTGCTGACGAATGTCCCCTCTAAAGATGAAATACCTACTTAAAAAAGCAACCTTTCACATATTATATTTTTTGCAGTTAAATAGGTTCAGACGAGGACAAATTAATGGTTTCTGAAGGAACGTTTGCTAACTCCACTCTCCAGGAAATTTCACGTACCGTGTTTTTGTTTTGAAATATGGTCACCCTACCAATTAAGTAAAGGTCACACAAATGTGGGTTTGCACAGGCGTGGACAGCTACAGAAACGAACGTCGCACGTCGTTGAGTCCAAATCCTCCTAAACGAACTTTCGTTAAATTATTGTCCGAGTCGGAAGAAGATGATGACGAAGATCCGGATACAACGGTGCTCGTTCCAAGTCAGACCCCGAGGGGGGCTCGGGCCTCGGCCGTCATCTTGCCCAAGGTCGGTACCGTGGAGGTTTCAGACAAGATAAAGTTAACGAAATATTACCTCGAATTTTAAAAACCTATCCTGTTTCACGCAAACAATTACAATACTTCTTGATGTACAATTTTGTTATCGGCCAGTACGATTACGATCTTTTAAGAGATTCTTACCTGCGGACGAAAACAAATTTAAAATGTTGCCACAAAAGTTTTCCTTTATATTTAGTTAAAAATAAATGTGTAGGCCTATTGAACCAAAATTCAGTAGTGAAAAATTAATTTTGAACTTGAAAGGCAATTATTGGCTGCTGACCAACCATAGGGCAATGCCAAGCTGGTTCGCCTCGATTTTCCGCCAGGATCGCATGATCGAGGAGTGACCACAGGACTCGTTACATTTTGGTTCCTGTGGAACTTACACATGGCGGTGACCAAGTTCGCCTCGATTCTCCGCCAGGATCGCATGATCAGGAAGTGACCACCGCCGCCAAGATGTTCTTAAATTCCTATTTTATCAACGTAAAGACAACAGTGGTCACTTCCCGATAGTTCTGCACTCTGGTGGGACATTAGTTTGACCATTGCCCTTTTGTTGGGTAACTACAAGGATCCAACTTAATAACATAAAGAGAAAGTATATTTCAAAAATTAGAAACTGTTATCACATTGTTACATAAATGGTTTTCAAAATACTATTGGTTTATTGTGTGAGTATATAGTTCTAGCTATAGTTCTCTTTTATGTTCTTGAAGGAGGCGACCAAGTCTCCAATGATACAGGAATACCTACCCCGCGCTTCCATATTCCTGGACCCGCGTGCTTTCGACCCCGACTGGAACTCCGCAAACAGAACAATGATGTCGATCTTTGAAGAAGGCAGCGACGAAGAGGCTAAAGCTCGCGAGGGCAGTTTGTCGTCCGCAAGGGAAGATTCGGACTCGATCCTCCCAAGAATTATACAAGGATCGACGCACATTCCGGGCGAAATGTCTCCGCCACAACGGAACGGGAAACCGAGAGTGATTTTGATGCCTGAATTGTCAAGACGACCCATCTATAAGAATGTTGGGCATTCTCACCACGACGACGCATATCACGAGAGAGTTAAGTTCCTCGATGATCAAATCTCCGCGGAAAACAAGGACGATGTTGGTCCAGGAAATAACGCCAGTGAAAAAATTAATAGACCCCACGACAGAGTAACAGAAATAACCGACAGGTGATATAAAAAGCTTAAAGAGTTTAATTTTAAATTAAGACGGCGACCATAAGACTTCGAGTAGAGTGGGTTTGAATTGTGCATAAGACGTGGATCTGCACACATTTCATCATCGTTAATGGCAACTCTCAAGTTGAGCCTCTACTCATAATATGACTTTTATACAACAAACCGATCTTTTTCACCATCAACAATATTTTTCTGTAGTCGGATCGTGTCCGTGTTTAACCCAAATTTGGTATATATATATATGTATGTATGTAACCATCTTTAAATAATTAAATTTACTTCTTTCAGTTTACCATGTATATTGTTTATTTAATCTGACGTTTCGATTGGATTTCACCAATCTTTGTCAAAGACAGTAAAGCCACTCAAGTAAAAACCAAAATACAAAAACACTTCAAGAGGGAAGTTCCCTCTTGAAGTGTCTTTGTCCTTAACAAAGATTGGTGAAATCCAATCGAAACGTCAGATTAAATAAACAATATACGTGGTAAACTGAAAGAAGTAAATTTAATTATTTAAAGATGGTAACACATACAAATAACCATGAAAACCTCAGAAATAGCCTATGGCATCATGTGTGAATAAAAAATCAAATCATGCTATCTATGCTATCAAGTCAACATGTAGTTACATTGTTTAGAGTATGATACCCAGTATATACCCTGTTACATCTTCTACGGATGATTTCCTTACTTTTTACTAACCTTTTTTAACTTCTAACATGCAATTTAAAAAATCTACTTCGCACAAGTTTGAGGAAATTTTATCGTGAGTCGATTTAAAAAAACATAATGCTGATATGACAATTTGTGGGCCGAGTTCTAACTTAACTGCAGGAAGACTGCATGGTGCCAATATTATAGAGACTCCTGCGCAACCTTAAAAGAAAAATATATAGTCAATCTTTCCCTAGATATTAAGCCAAACATACTTCACCTCTAACTAACTCTGCTTGTTCTAGGGTTTGCGCTGGCAGCGAACTCGACTCTTCAGAAGATAAGTTGATTAAAGACGTTGTTGGATCAGGAAGCCTTACTGTTCGGAAACCGGAGTCTCACGAGGATATCATAGACAAAGAGGTTACTCAAACAGATATTCCACTGTAGATGATAATCACACTAAAGGTTGGATGTAACGTATCGTTTAAACACCCATCGCTGTTTAAATGTTATATGCCGTTGAATAATGCAAATTCAAAATTCATTTTACAATTTCATCTAGCTTTACATACGCCACATACATTCTCTTGAAAAATAAAAAAACTAACGACACTTTTTCCATTTTAAATATGTCCATATTTTGACTTACTTTTACTATTGTGAACCACATTATTATTATTATTTTTTTTACAAGTTTTATTAAATATCAACTAAAATGTTATTATAGAAACTCACATTCTTAGATATGAAAATGTTGTTTTTGTAGTGTTTTTGTTTTTGTTATCCTCACTCGATGCGTTACTGAAGACAGGTTTAGTAACGTGATCACTCGTGTAGGGTTTCACTAACCCTAAAAGTTTTCAGAACGGTAATATAACCAAATTATAATACCTATTGTCAATGAGTTAAAAAACTTAGTTAACACATGGAGTAACTTGAAGGTACTGAACACCTAAAGCCAGTAGTACAGTCCACTGCAGAAATTAAAGTATAAAATAATAATTCTGGGGTACATGAGTGGCTGAGGGTTCATATTATGTGTCTGCGTCTAACCTGTCTCATCCCACAGATTATCTGGACGTTGGCGAAAGTGAGCTTATATCCTAACGGAGCGCGCCACTTTGAGATACTGGAAGCCTCGCAGACTCCTCCAGGCCACTTCCTAGTGAGTGACGCTAACAACGCCGACAAGATAAGGCGTAAGCTCGAGTGAAAACGCTAACAACACCCACTAGTTACGTCGTAAGCTCGAGTGAAGACGCTAACAACGCCCACAAGATACGCCATAAACTCAAGTGAAGATGCTTACAACGCCCACAAGATATGCCATAAGCTAGATTAAAGACCCCCATATACCACTTAACATTTATAGCACGCAGATGAAACAAAAAGTAATAGCTTAAATCATGAAGACAGGATCTAATTCAAGTATTTTTGACATCCTTAGATAGATAGGTAAAATGCAAAAACAATGAAAAATTTAAAATAATTATTAAAAATTATAAAATTGGAACCATAAAACAACAAAAATAAAGTAAACTTGAAATTATTTCAACTTGAATTATTATTGTAGGTATGTATTCAGCTGTGTAGGTAGATTGATATTTGAGAGTACAAACATGCATATTATTCAATAATGCTCGATGTCATAGTTACCTGTAAATGAAAACCAAACAAATTAAAGTAAAATCAAGAGAAAGGTGACCATATTTTGAAAGTTACAAACCGGGACAACTAAAGTGTAAGAATGTACTTTGTACTCCCGAACTGCTGGAGCCCCAGCCGCTGGAGGCAAATTTTATTTCGAGATATATTTGGTCAAATGCCCAGAAAACAGCTTTCTGACATGAAAATATGAATAAAAAATGGTTTTAATGTGTACATTTTTGTCATAAAATCTTTATCTAGTGGTTTAAAAATGATAGTACAAAACAAAATACAAGCACTCGGCAGAAAATAATGCGTGTAATGCATTGATAAGGGCATCATACTAATGAAGTTCTAATCAATAATAATAAAGGTAACTGAAAATGCATTGAATTTGTTGGATGAGCAAAGCAAAGATTCCATTCTACTACACTGGAGTAAAAAATCCAGAATGTTTTTTTTCTGTTGGTATTTTTGTGTGTTTGTTAACATGATTCCAGCTAAACCGATACTCCAATTGCGATGAAATTTTCTGGAGGCCTTTAAAATGTCTGAACTAAGAACTGCCACGTTTTTGTGCGCAGTCGAAAAATTATTTTTCATGAAAATAACAATTTTATGATTTTTTTTGTTTAAAAAAAATGTGTTCGACTTACAAAACCTACTTGCTTTATCCGATTGGAATCATTTTTTCAAAGAACCTTAATTTCATGAATTAATATATTTATGTGAAAGTTGAGCGCATTCGAAAAATTATTTCTCATGAAAATCGCAATTTTACGATTTTTTTTGTTTTTAAAAAAATGTCTTCGACTTACAACACCTACATGCTTTATTTGATTGTAATCATTTTTTCACAGAACCTTAACTTCATGAATTAATATATTCGTGTGAATTTCGAGCGCAATCAAACAATTATTTCTCGTAAAAACCGCAATTTTACGCAATTTTATGATTTTTTCAATTTTTAAAAATTTTCTTTGACTTATAACAGCTACGTGCTTTATCCGATTGTAATGATTTTTTTACAGAACCTTAATTTTATGAATTAATATATTCGTGTGAAATTTGAGCGCAATTGAAAAATTCTTTCTTATGACAATCACAATTTTACGCCTTTTTTTCGTTTTTAACAACAGAAAGTCTGCATAACACATGGCAGCTCAATGCACCAATTACGCTTATCCAACAACGCGCTTGAAAAAGCGTTTGTGAAGCTTCCTAGTATAATATGCATGTTTAATACATTTTGTCTTCACAACGAAATAATTGTAAATATGTAATTAATGAAAAACGTAGTTCAGTTGCATGAGTATTACATTTTAAATTTTCATTATATGTAAACAAAGTCAATGCAAATAATGACTGAGATAATGTGAGTTGTGCAAGTCCTGATTTTTTAATTCGAGTCGTAACTCTAGTATCGAGTCCGAGTACTTAGTCTTTTTTTATATTTCACTATTACTCTTTGAACAATTTTTTTTTTTTTACAATTACGTATGTTCAATATTCAATTTATTTATTGGAATGTCTATTTATGGTATATGTGGTATATGTTGGCTCCAAAAGTGAAAGTGTAACATCTAATTGATTTAAAATGTAATCTCTCTCTAGATAATTTTAATGATCAAGCACAAAATATGTTATTAGGGCTAGGCTATGACATAATTCAGTAATAAGTGTGGTATTACATGAAAATGTTGATAAACATTATAGTGACATATTTTTATTATTTGTGCCAAAAAAGTTGAGAACTTCCAAAACGAACACAAATCTATATCAAAAAACTAAGGTTAGTATAATGGATATTGAGGGTTGGTTAGGTAACGCCAAGAATAGATATCGATATTTACGTTTTCACACTCGAGCGCCACCCGGCACCTCCACCACAATCATTGAATAATACTCGCACACCCCTAGAGAAAATGAATTATCTTCTTGGAAGTGGAAGAACTATTTCAATGTTATTACTGTTAGTATTTATCAGAGGAGTGTATTTTTTCACGTAAAACATTATCCTTCCACATGGTACACTTGACTGAATACCGGGACATTTCCCCTCCAATATTGCAAACCGGTACAAATACGACATTTTAAAGAGTCTCGGGACACCGGTACAAGTATTCTGAAAACGGTACTGTACCGGTCAAACCGGTACGTCTGGTCACCTTAATCAAGAGTAGTGTCTAGCACTTCAAGATGATTAATGGTTTGTCCAGCATGGTTTTGCCAGAGATTATTTTAGATTGGTGATGGGTTGACAGGTTGGGAA
Organism: Sweltsa coloradensis; assembly: GCA_024449915.1. NCBI lineage: Eukaryota > Metazoa > Arthropoda > Insecta > Plecoptera > Chloroperlidae > Sweltsa > Sweltsa coloradensis. Next base: position 817,336 of record JAMZAV010000696.1, read on the forward strand.
AGCAAAGAGAATATAAGAATTTTTTTTTTCAAGAGATTATTTTAGGTTTACTAGGTTCAGGGCTGCTATGGCTGTTGTAGTTAGTGACAAGAGTCGACGACATAAAACTGTCAAGTGAAGTCATGAATACCACAAGATGTAAATATAAGCTATCTTTATAAAGTAAGAACAAATTTATGTGCCTGTTTATCTGCTAATCTACAGAAAATAATTAATAATAGTGAGTTTTGAATTTACTCTGTGGCAACTTAAATATAATATTTATTAATTTTGAGTCTGAGAAAAAAGATCAAACTGTTATTAAAGCAAGTTCCAAAATTGCAGTCTTTCTATATAACTGTGGTCATTGAGTAGTTAACAAAAAGTGAAGATGCCAACCAGTTTATAACCGCCATATTGTTTTAAAAAGTTTTCATCAAAATATGCTGTTGTGGGTTATTTTTTTAAACCTGATTTTTGTAAAAGAGATGCAACAATGCAAATGTGCAAAGTGTGGTTGGAAGCACTGCCTCCTGGATGCTCGTCGAAGAGCCACGACGAGCATCTAGGAGGCAGTGGTTGGAAGCATAGGTTGGAGGTACAAAAGTGATTATATTTCAGCAAATCATAAAAGTTTTTATTTTCTATTCCCCTATTTTGCCATCAGGTTTTGTTAGTTTTATACTGTTTGAGGTAAAATAAGTTTAAGTGTTTGGTAGACCTGACCATTGTTTCCTATTAGCATCAATTTATTGTATTTATTGTTTTTATTTATTTATTCATTCATTCAACGTCAATCCTATTCCTTAAAAAACTGATTTACAAAAGAGGACAATTCAGGACATCTCTTACCACAAACATCCTCATCCTGTGTGAACTTTGCTGTGGTTAAAACATTGGAAGAGAGTTTCTACTTAATAAATTTTGTTGTACTGACCACTCTTTTCTTCTTGCTTCTTACAATATTTCCTTATCAGACATCTTCCACGGGTTATAACTTATATTATTATGTATTATGTATGTATTATCATTATTTACTTTTATTAGGTTGTATTATTAATACTCTACTAGGCTTAGCTGAGATATAATGAATTAAAAAGTCACAAACAATAAAATATGATTTAGTAACATGAACAACCAAATGTAATAATTATTTTAACATACAAACATTCTTTACCCATTTCCTTTTGATGCCATTGAGCCAGCTTGACGTTGGTTTATTTCTTATAGTTCGTCGACGTAAACCCGAGATGATAATCCGCGAGAACCAACCGACAGAGTTACCATCTCACGTGATCAGAGGTACGCATTGTGCGCCTGACTTGCATATGCGTTACGCGCCTGCGTTGTGTACCCTAATGTTTTGTCTAGCATCATGTTTGCTGCAGCTTTTCACCATTTGTGTTTCATAATGACATCATCTTTGATTTATGTTATTAACATTACAATAATACCTCCAAGCATCGAGGATTATCATAACATTTGTTTGTAATTTTTTGTAATTTTTTGTTTTTCCACTTACACATTTCTATTTTGAAAAACTTGTGATTGCACGTTCCTCCCAGAAATGAATTCATTTGTATTTCACATTTCATTTGATTCAATGTAGATATCAAAATTTAAAAACAAATTATTTTTATTTTGAAATTTTTTGGAAACTTTGGTTTCTGGCAAAATTTATCAAAATATTTTTGTAAATAAAATAATGTGTATCCCTATTAAAACTTTTTTTATATAAATCAATATTGAGGACATTGCTAACAAAACAGTTTATATCAACAAAATTTGAAATTTGACTTGAATTTTGAAAATAATATTTGGGATATTTTGTTCACAAATAGATTACATTTTATGCAATGCTACCTACCACTTAAATAGTATTTATTGTGTTTTATATGTTTTTCCTTTCTTCCCCTTAATCATACCACATCATTGCTCATTGCATTGGTTTGCACTGCAGTGGATGTTTTTATAATGTTTTATGTGTGTTGTACTGTTTATTTGCTCATTGCGCTACTTATATGTATTGTGCTGATGCGCTCTAACAGCTGATGCAATGTACTTATTGTCGCTTGTTTTGTTTGTGTTGCAGATGTAAAATGCAATCTGAAAGTGCAATTCTTTTATGCTATAACTTTATGTGTTATTTTGTTTGTTTAACAGTGATGTGTGCAAATACCCAATTTCTGTGGTTTGAAATTATGTTTCGTCCTCTTTCTTAGTAGTTGTAATTTATAGGCATGTAACTATCAAGTGCAGTTTAAAGATATAAACAATAAAGGGAAATTCTCAAAATTTTACAGGTCTGTCACATAATGATTAATATCTGCACAATTTTGTTTTAAGTTACTGTAAAATTAGCTCAATATAGAAAATATTTCATTCTTGTTAGAATTAAGTGCTCTTTTTTGTGACGATGTAATTTTTTCTGGAATAATTATTGTTTCCAAATTGACTTCGTTTTTACATTTTGAAAGTATAATTTGTGGTTAGCGTATCTGCTTCCAATGCAGAAGGTCCAGGGTTCGATTCCCGTTTAAGTTAGTAGTTTTTTAACTTCTGATTTGGACTCAAGTCCGTCAGTTCTTGTCTTAAAAATTTGTTAACCGTGACTTTGGAGCCGTCTTAGCAACGAGGGTTATAATAAATTAAAAAGTTGTTCTGAATCGGCCTTGTTGATTCTGGCGTTGATCCGCGGATGTTCGCACTGTCCATACCACTGATTGATATATTTCCTAGTAAAAAATATAAAAATATTGATCTTTGGTTGGTTATTGCTCACTCGTCAATTGCGTCGGGGCCTACAGGGTTGGCTTGGTCGCTTTGGTTTAAAGTCCTCCTGTGAAAATCAGTAATATGGCTGAGTGGGTAGTCTCTAAATACAAATGTATTTATTTATTTTTATTTAGTGTTAACTAACCTATGGATGGAACAAACTTAGATTCTTGGGTGCAGTACGAAATTATTATATTTGTGTACAATATTTATTTTATCTTATCAAGTATAATCATGAGCCTAGAAACAAAAACATCAATATTTACTTTCAACAGAACAAATGTTGTACCCAATTTTGCTTGCACATCCTGGCTTAAATAATATGCCTACTAATGAATAGCATCTATAATTAATGTAAGTTTGCTATCGATAATTAAAACTCTGGTCAATCTATTATGTGCCTGGATGTTGTCAAAAAAGAGCACAGATTCAAACGCACTTCATTCCTAACATGAAACCCTAAATATGTTGAGTAAAATTAATTCTTCTGACTATTTTTAAATCAACAAAAATTAATTTTAACTTAAAAAATCGTGTTTTTGTACGGAGGGTTTGTACATCTTTATTTCTCGTCATGATCTCGCGTCTAACCCGTGACGTTTGTACGGGGAGCTTGTACATCTTTATTTCCCGTCATGATCTCGCGTCTAACCCGTGACGTTTGTCTCCCTCAGCCTCCGACAAGCCAGACCTTGGTCTCGAGGAACTCGGATCTCTCAACGTCAAGTCTCGCTTTCAAGTGTTTGAGAAAACAGAGGACTCTGAGAACTTGATCGACAAGTCACCAAGCGCCGTCAACGTCAAGCGTTCGCCGAGTATCCTCAGCAAACTAGCCAGGTATGTTCATCGCTCCGATCCCTGGAGTTTAGGTGAAGAAATCAATAAATAGAAGCACATCATTAATTTTTATATAGTACCAGTTTTTAAAAAGTAATGAAATCGATTTACCAATATTTCTGTAGGTCATGAAATTACTTCATTCTTTCACTGAACTACTAACACAGTGAAAGGTTATAAATAAATAAATTGTATTTAGAGTCTACCCACTCAGTTATATAACTGATTCTGACTGACTTTAATTAACTGACTTCACTTCTGTTTTGTTGTTTTTTGTTAGTAATTGTAATGTTGAATGACATTGATTTGTTAATAATATATCATTCAAAAACATACCCAGTTACTCCAAATGGATGTTAAATTAAAAAATAGTTAAAGGCGGTGTTTACCCTAGCACTTCAGGCTGTTCATCATGTTCTCTATTCTTCGTCAATCCAAAACGAGTAGAGCTCTGTGATTATTCCGGTGATTTTCAATTGCATTTTCATCTTATCAATAAGTTTAAATGTAGGTTCCAGGCTAAGGGAATGGACGTGGGCGTCACTGACGACTCCCTCAACGGGATACCTCTGGAAGAAAGCTCCAGCTCGGAAGAAGAGGAGGAGGAGGAGGAAGAAGGGGGAGATGGGAAGGAGGTCGTCAGGGCCAATAGGAAGCAGAGGGAACGACCCGTCAGCTTCGGCAAGATGGAGGATATCAAGGGGAGGTAAGTCGCTGACACTGTGAAAAAATAACATGCACTTGAATCAGAAATATCCATATTGACAAAAGAGCAATACTATTTATATTGAATTTTTTTTTTTTTTTAAATTTTAAATTGGAGTGGAAACAAAAATTGTTTGAAAATTTATCTTCTCTTTTAGATGCACATTCATTTTTGAAAAAATATTTTTTATTTTGTTTATCATATGTGCGAACTGTTGCAAAAATAAAAAAATAACATTTTTTACTGTGATGCATTAGTATTACTAATAATCAGTGCAATTTAATTTTCTTTTCATAAATATATATATTTTTGCGCAATTGCCAATTAGTGACATTGTTTACATCATTACCCCCGTGCACACACACATACACACACACATAATTCTCCAATTACCCTATTTTAAATGGTTTTAGATTTTAAACATACCTAATCAAGGAAACACAATAGTATTCATCTTAAAATCAGCACTTGTGTTTGAATTCCTGCTCTTTGTTAATGTTGACTTCTCCTTACTCGAAATTTTCTTAGGATGATGTTACCATTTGTTGACAATATAAGAATATCCTCAGGTCAATAGCATTTCTATCTCTGTGTTTGACAGCCTGCCTAGAGTGGAAAACATAAAATCAAGGTTTGTGCCAATAACTTTCATGTTCATCTGCTTAAACTTAAATTCTTGATTTTTATGCCAAAATGCAACAAACATAGCTGAATGGTGACATTAATAACACGTACACATTTTCAGAATATTTCTTTTCTTTACTTTTGACATCTCCAAACAATAAAACAACAGTTCAATCTTCCCTCTTTAATTTGTTCCGTTAAACTACTCCTACTTCTAGGACTCGAATATCCTTATTCTTTGTGTGTGCCATCTGGTCTTTACAAGAACTCTTCTCTATACGTCATGTCCACACTTGGTAAAAAGATTGAATCTGACTTTCTTTTCTAAAAACATCTCGGGGTGTTCCCACACAATTTAACTAAATGTTAGTGAGTGATTTGATAGTTTTGATTTCATTATATTTAATAATGTGAGAATCACAATAATTGGGTTGAAAATAAATTAACGTAAATAATTAAAGGTGGTTATTGATTTCCATAGTCTGAAGTACACAAAATATTTTTAGCAGCAACATCATTTTAATTTGGAAAATAAAAACATTTTTTCAAATCTCAAACTAAATCCCTCCTCCTCCCCCCCCCCCCCACACACACACACGCACACAAAATCTCAATCTTTTCGGGAGGCACATAATGACCTCATAGTTGGCGCCCCTTAAATCAATTAAACCATAAAATCAAATTTAATGCTCAAGAGGCTAAATTAGTTTTCATATTTCCTAATCTTTGCTTTGTAGCTATTTTCTTTTTTATCAATTAATACATTAAAATAAAATATATCTAATAATGACAGCAGAACAACAACAGTAGTGTCATACCAAAGCACTTAGATATTGAGATCAAGGGTGTATTTCTTTATTTTCAACCATGTTCTTTGTCCCCGACAAAACACAATCCAGTGATAAACAGGACATGTGAGTTAAATTCTCTATTTTGTACTTTTCATTTTAGAACCTACAAATTATTATTCAATTCCTAGTCTAAAACAACCATGCTTAATGTCAATAGCCCATTGTATAGTGTAATCATGAGGTACATGCTTGATATACTACCTATGTATTTATTTATTATTGGCATAAGAAATATACTTGAGAGCTAATTGAAGCTATTTTAGCCAGGCTAACTTGTAGTTTTGAAAAATGCCTAATTCCAGTTCACAATGGGTACGTTCCGAAAGATGCTCCCACGCGCCCACAACATCCAGACATGCCCAAGATGCCCGAGGTTTAACATTGGGCATTACGGGCGTTGTGATGGCGGCGGTGTTTACGGAATGCTTTGGGCACGCCCAAGCTGCAAGTTAGCATCATTCGGAACGTACCCTATGTACGCTGTGGGTGTTTAAGAGGATGGGATAGTCGCAAAACTAAAAACACGCAAAATTACAGTTTTTTCGTGATATCTCGAGAACGATGCAAAATATCTAAAAACTGATTGCAACAGCCCTGTGGTTTTGGGAGAACTATAGCCTGTACGAAAAAATATTGTAATGTGATGGTAATTAAGTTTTTATTTGATATATTTAATTAATTAAATGCATAACCGCACCAATTATTATATTTGAATATTTTTTCTTGCATTATATTGCTCTAACAAAACCACAGGGCTGTCTGCAATCAGTTTTTAGATATTTTGCATCGTTCTCGAGATATCACAAAAAAACTAATTTCGCGTGATTTTAATTTCGCTACTATCCCTCCCTCTTAACCGTAGTTAATGTGTATTTTCAACCATCCGCGATGCAAAGATGTCAATCCAGATCCCGATAAGACTTTTTGCATTTCCTCTACTTATCAACCAGACCGAGCAGTACTTAGGAATACATGGCTACAAATATCATGTTATAACACACAGGCAAGCTACATTATCCAGTGGACCTTGTATAGACTATTTCCCAATTTGTTTAGTCGGGAAACACTCCCGTAGGTGTAATTGATATTATTTACTACAATTCAGAAATTAAAAGTCCGCCCCAACCGGGAATCGAACCACGGATCTCCCGCATTCCAGACAGGCGTCTTATGTCCTGATGGTCTAGTGGTTAAGACGCCTGTCTGGAATGCGGGAGATCCATGGTTCGATTCCCGGTTGGGGCAGACTTTTTTAATTTCTGAATTGTAGTAAATAATATTGTATAGACTACACGGTTTTCTTACATGGTCTTTTGTTGCCTTGGTATTCTTCATATGATGGTATTGCTACCGATATCAGTAGTGTTAGCTACTCTACTTTTATAACGTGGGCCTAGTCGGCCATAAAGCGTGTCAGGATAAATTAGTAAATAATAACACGGATAACGTAGTTAAATAAGATTATCGTTTATATTTAACCAGACTGTATTTTACTTACACGTTGCTACTGCATTTCTCTCGTTGCTAACCATCCATCTAGTAAACAACTCCCATAATATACACCACTGCCTTGCTGTGTTGTCATATTTCTAACACTCGGCCTTCCTGCCAGATGATCGTCCTCGATCAGAAACGAACTAATAAAATTAATATTGTTTAATTATGGAACAGGACGTGGAACTTTCTACAATTATTTACGGACGTATTCTTCAAGGTAAGCAGGTGGAGCTCGTACTCTGCGTTGGTGTCCTGGGGTATCGGTTCTATCCACTTGCTCCTCTTCAAGCGACTGGTCGGAAACCGAGGCTGCAGAGTCTTCGTCCGATGTTGCATCTTCTTAGGATCCAAACGCCAAGGTTTGAGTTGTGACACATGAACTGTTGTCACATAAAATCTTCCACCGTGTTTGGGGAGCTAGTTGGGCGACCTTGTACGTGTCGTGTGGGTAGCAGTTCGTGATTACCAGGGGTCCCCGAAACTTAGGCTGCGTCTTGGTGGGTTGACCCGTATGAGCAGGTGTCGTCTTCATTACTACTATCTCGCCTACCGTATACTTCAATCCTGCATACTTCTTCTTGTCGAAGGCCCGTTTAATAGATTCTTGTTTGTTTAGTATAGTTTGTCTTGCTTCTTCTTGCAACTGTACTGGTGACTCCCATTCGTTACTATCTAGATCGGTGAGTGATCGTAGCAACCCGTCGTGGAATCTAGGTTGGTAGCCGTGAAGAAGTTCGAACGCCGATTTTCCTGGGGTCTTGTTAATCGGGGACATTGATGTCACATTCGACATGAGTTAATTTCTTGTCCCAGTCTCTATGATTGGGATCTTGTATGGCGATAGCAATTATTGGTACAATCGATCGATTGGCTCTTTCTACTTGGCCGTTTGCCCTGGGATGTTTAGTAGAATTCAAGGTATGATGAATACCATTTTCTTGGCAGAACTCTTCAAACCTCTTTAGACGTGAAGCACGAGCCTCGATCCGTGATGACTTGTTCTGATAAGCCCCTTTGTAATACAAAGCTATCAAATGCTTTTAGTACACCTTGTACTGACGTGTTCTTGGTTGGGTAAAGGTGAACATATTTTGTCAAGTTGTCCACAATGACCAACAAGAATTGATTACCCTTGTTACTTGTCTCGTTGTTAACTGCCTTGTTGTTAACTGCCTCGATGTTAACTGTCCCCGTTGTTAACTGCCTCGTTGTTAACTATCTCGTTGTTAACTGTCCTCGTTGTTAACTTCCTCGTTGTTAACTTCCTCGTTGTTACTGTCCTCGTTGTTAATTCCTCGTTGTTAACTTCCTCGTTGTTAACTTCCTCTGACGTCGTCTTGTATGGTCGGCTGTTGAACGGTACACTACCGGAGTGTTTCAACGATGTCCATCGTGAGAAGTGGCGTACACCCTAGCTCGTCCATCGTGAGGGCAAAACAGTCTCGATGTTCATTGACCAGTTGCAATAGCTGATCCCTTTCCTGGTCTCCAAGTTGAGGGTCCACCAGTAGTTCATCACGCTCAATTGGACGTTTAGAGACGTGTGGCTTTCTCGTGTGGCTACTCATCAACTTCAAAATTAGAACTTGTACCATCTCTCCTCTACCCAAGCATTGGTCCTTTCCTATTTGTGCACTCACTCGACTAGTGTTCATGATTGGAACCATCAACTTTCCGTCATCACTTCGCGAACCCCTCGACTCCTGAAGTCTTCCACAACATAGGACCCGTCTCGGACCGCGTGTCCCCACTTGGATAAAGTGTACCGTATTTGGTGTATTTACAATTGGTTCATGATGGTTGGACTTCTGTTCTGTAACTTTAACGTTGTAGTTATTTGGCTTGGAGGGTTTGTCCCTTCCCATCATGTTAGTAATACGTTGCCTTTCCACCTCTTCGAACTCTCGCAAGCCACTGAGTAATTCGTCTGCGTTTTCATGCTTTTGAGATAACAGGTGGTTAGCTAATGTCTGGGACCAAAGGCCTACCGCTATTTGTTTCTTCGTGTCATGGAAATTAAGGTTAAGGGCTTTACACAACTTCACTTTATTATGGAAATAACTGTGAGTGCTGTCTCCTCTTTGTTGAATACACAACTCCATTCGTTTCCAGCGATCAACTACACTGTCTTCTCCGATAAACGTTCTGGTGAAACTCACCGTGAAAGTGTCCCAGTCGGTCAGCACGTCGCTTCGAGCTTGATACCAATGGCTGGCCGCTCCCGTCAGATGAGTTCGTGCTGACTCCAGTCGGAAAGTTTCATGCCAACGGTGTAGGTCGGCAGTAGTGTTGATAATATTCAACCACTCTGTTGCGTTCATTCCAGTAGGTTCTCCAGTGAAGTATGGAATCGTTTTATTGAGGTCAGGCATTACCTGATACGTTTGTCTTGTCACATCTTGTTGACGAGGTGGTATTTGAGATTGTTGACCACCAATACCCACATTTCTAATTAGCATATTCATCATTTCGTCACGTTGTCTATCTCGTTCAAGCATCATTTGAATCAGCTCACGTGTTGTCAGTTCTCCTGCTGGCTGAGCTCCAGCTTGCCCTTGAAAGTCGCCTCCTGGGCCTACATTAGGTTGAGCCCCAATTTGCCCTTGGACATCGCCTCCTACGTTAGGTTGAGCTCCAATTGCCCTTGGACATCGCCTCCTACGTTAGGCTGAGCTTCATCTTCATCAAGATAATTAAATCGTATCATCTTGTCTTGTGGCTTTTATCTTTAGTCAACTGCTGTCTGACAGATCGTATAGCCTACCACAAAATCGCGTACCGGTAACACGTTTTAAACACAAAAACACAAGTCTTCGGCACTGCACTTTTGAGAAACAATCCCACTTCTGAAATGTTAGCTACTCTACTTTTATAACGTGGGCCTAGTCGGCCATAAAGCGTGTCAGGATAAATTAGTAAATAATAACACGGATAACGTAGTTAAATAAGATTATCGTTTATATTTAACCAGACTGTATTTTACTTACACGTTGCTACTGCATTTCTCTCGTTGCTAACCATCCATCTAGTAAACAACTCCCATAATATACACACACTGCCTTGCTGTGTTGTCATATTTCTAACAGTAGGATGTTATTTACTACAATTCAGAAATTAAAAAAGTTCCGCCCCAACGCAAATGTCTTTGATAAGAAACAATCAATCGTTGTAAACAACAACAATAACTTGTGAAATAGCTCCACTTTATCCTGCTCCCTGGTTAGACTTAAACCACACATACTTCCTGTTGGCCTTGGCTTTTATCACAGTTGCGTATCCTGCCTACTTTGCCTACTTTGCTTGGAAATGTACTTTCTGTTTGTCAACTAGTTTCGCGACCATGTAGTTAGCTTCATGTTTGTTGCGATTGTAATGAGTTGTCTTTGGAGTCACGTAGTATGTGTTCTTGAACTGGCCGTCGCTGTTCTTATGAAAGATTTCAGTATATATATCACATTTTGATTATTTTCTAGTGTTTGTAAAATGTCGAGTGCTGTGTGATGTTCCAGAATATGTGCTGAAGAATTTGGTATTTTAAGGTATTTTGTCATTAGGGTTATGTAGGCCGGCATATCAGTTTCCTCTTAATTGCCTTATTAAAGTAGCAGTTTAGTAACCCTAGTATTCTTGTTTTGATGGATAGGCCTAGGCCCTAATGTTTTCATAAATTTGTCATTAAGGAGCGGGATAATAATAATAATAATCAAGCCTTCCTGATGAATAAATTTACTGTTACTTCTACTACTAGGCTACTACTATTTATTTCACTGCCAAATATGAAGATCTGTGTGGTTTAGTATTGCCAATTTGTATCTTGACAATTTCTTTACAGTGTAGGAGCTGTGTATGTAATAATAATAATAATAATAATAATAATAATAATTCTAAAAATGATTAAATCAATGTGATTTGGTTAATTAGCCAAAGCTAAAATTATTTGCCAGTTAAGTTCCAGGTAGCCCTGTAACAATGTCATATCAAAAGTGTGACATGTAATCATTAAACAATCTCCTCATACGTACTAACTGACCTATATTTTAATTGTTATTAGTCCTACTGAACTAGGTACTATTAATGAGACCGTCCTTCAATCATTCTTGGGTTGAGTAGGTAAGCGCTGACTGGCAAGTGTTTGTGTCGACAGGTGGGAGAGCGGAACTGGCGTCAGCAAAGAAGAGCGTCGTCAGGAGAGGAAGCAAGAGATTCAGTCGATCCGGTCAAGACTTTTTATGGTGAGTACGACTAACTTTGTGTTAGAAATAAATAAACATTGTAGCCTTTGCTGAGAGTTCTTATTTTCATATCATGTGTAACGTGTCTTATCTCCTGTAGGGTTGTGCAATCGTTTGAAATTAAAACTCGATTTAGTTCTCCTTCTTTGTAAATGAGTTTTTTTTAACTGAATAGGATAAGACATTAAAAAAAATAAGTGTCGAACTAAGTTCCAAGTTTTAAAACAGGTTTGGATTTTTGTTTCTAACTTGACATTGATATTTTTAATCACACACATAATCAAGTGCAAGATTTCATACAAGTTGCTCATTAAAGCATCATTTACAACTAATTCTAAGGCTTAAAGGGGCATTTAACCGCTAAACTCAAAAAATATATTTAATTCAGGCTAACTAGTAATGAATTTAGCAATTAACAGAAAAACTATTGGGGCCACCATAACCTCCCAAAAAATTGTCAAACATGACATTTTTCGAGCTAGGTCCCATCGGCGAAAATCTCCCATAAGAAATAACATGGGGACGATCTTTATGCCCCGTGACCTTGGAGGATTTTGATCCAAAAAAATATTGGCCATTATTGACGTACTCTACAGCCTTTTCTGTAAATTCTCTATATTTTGTTTTGTAATTTGGGCAAGTAGTTCGGTCAAAATATGCTGATTACCAAGATGGGGTGTGATTTTGGAATGCATATTTTTGCGTGTTTGAGGGTATATTTGGGCACAGTTTCAAGACACGATGTAAAAAATTGGCATTTTAGATTGGCTATGCTCTAGTATCTATGTGGACCAAAAAAGAAGCAGGTTAAAGCCGATTTTAGAAATTTCCCAAAACACCAATTTTTGCAATTTTCTGGACCAAAAAAATTCAAAAATTCGTGTTAAATCACAGTTACAAGAATTTTTTTTTAAACTGTCATTTTAGTGTAGTATTGTGCTATAGATCACGTGGTAAAAAATATTTTTTTGGGTTTTTAGCCCCTATAAGGTGCAAGGCATAATATTTTTTTTGCTGAGTATGTGTTTCAGGCGTAAAATTAATTTCGTAACGAATTGCCCAAAATCTAATTAACTAGTTGTGAATTATGCTTAAGATAAATTGGTTTTCAAACATTTTTCAGAAGTTTTAGCAGTCAAAATTTTAGATCTTTACAAATATTGTTGTTCAGTCCGACCGTAACGATTTGTGAACAATATCCAATCAATCAATCAATCAATCAGAAAAATGTTTATTCACAAGAAAATGCTTATTACATTGGTTACATGGCTTATTTATAACACAAGTTAATCAGTACAATAAAAGCTCATAGTTGAGGTCAAAATAATAACAATAATGAATGATGAAACAAAATAATCTATGAGTGAAATGACAATAGTAATGAAATAAAATTCTATAAATGCATTATCATTTGAGAAGCCCACATAAGCATAATGCTCGTGTGTGGGCAATTACAGGACATATTAAATACATTGTTCATAATCAACAAGATGATGGCTAGAGTAATTTACTTTAGTTTAAATAGAGAAGAAAAAAGTATGTGCAAGGAAGCAAATGTGAATGGTTACCCTAATCCTTAATATTGTAATCCTTTTGAGTTCAAATTTAGTTCAATTTAGGTTCTGTTTAAAGTTGTATAGAAGTTCCTAGTTCCACTATCGCACATGATAAAATTTTGCACTCGGTAAAAGAACTGACTTTCAGTTTTGAATGCTATATAGAATTTCATTTGTGCTTGTTGCTAGGGTGTTAATCATATCTACATATTAAGTATTAATTATATTTAGCCTGCTTTGGATAGTCCAGAATTGGACCATGTGATAAACGTTGTAAGTGTAGTTTCCACTATTATGCATGTTTCTTCTTGTTAGTTTTCTTCATTGATCATCAGTTTATATGGAAATCAATCCAGGAATTACAAAATACACCTCAGCGGGGTATCGAACCCGGTCTCCCGATTGCCGGTCGGGTTCTTTACCTCTAAGCTACCGAGATGATTAACTTTATAATTTCCGGATTGTTGGTGCATTATAGATCTGAATAGATTGTAATACCGTTAGGTTTTTACTTTTATTAAGATAAAAAAATATCAACCATCTCTAATCATTTTTAATTTTTACACATTTTTTCTTGAAATTTTTTAAATTATTTTTAATCGCAATATTCATGCCAAAAATCGATTTCAAAATTTTTTCAGCGATTAATATTTTGACCCTAGGTTGTCGCGTTATCAATTTTTCACTCATTTTCCATTCACGCACAGTCATGCACGAATAACATTTTATTTAAAAACGTAATATTTGCCAATATCTATGCTCGCTCTCGTACAACCCATCGCGTGTTCACTCGCGTGCGTGGCAACCCGTGAAGTGAACACAATTGACTAGGGATGAATACAAGTGATCGCTTGGCAGACATTAAATTAGAAAGACTGTTGGTTTATTACTTTCATGCCCACGTGTTCTGGCGAAATTTTAGCGCAGGTGGCAACGAAGGCTCCACAGTCCACGCTGAGCATTAAGTGTCACCCACGGCATGCGTGACTGTTATATTATCAAATTATCACGCATTATCTTGATAATTCGTAGCTTGCACGTTCACACACAATCACGAGGAAAGTCACGAGTCACGCGTGACATCTCTAATTTTGACCCATCTCTAAAAGAAACCACATTTTGTAGCATGCGGCACAGAATGTTACGTACAGTAGTAGGTAGATTATAAAACATTGTGTTGTGTTGTTTTCAGGGCCACCAGGGCAAGATGAAAGAGATGTACCAACAAGCCGTGAGCGAGTCTACCAACACGACTACCGCAAAGAAGGAGGATATGGATGTGTGTTCCGAACGCGCCAAGTCGATCAAGGAACGCTTCGAGCGTGGCGAGCCGTTGAACGCCGACGACGAGGACGTTCAGGGGAAGAAACCAATGGATGACGATCTAGTCGACTCAGGTGAGGATCTAGAATTACCGTTCGCTACTTAAAAAGTCTCTCACCCAGTCAATGAGAAGGGAACATCAGTTTAAAACATTGATTTTGCTGGTGAAAAATCAATGTTATGGCCTATTCCAGAGCTGCCGTTTCAACAGATTTTATCCGTTTTTACGGATATTTAGGGTGCAAAACGGATAAACGGATTTTTAGTCTTATTTACGGATATTTCGTTTATTACGTTTTCTATGCTTATTTTCGTATATTTGAATCTGCGCGGGCTTATTTCGATTGTAAACATTGAAGGCGGGGCGATAATCGATTCGACTTTAGATAGGGGGCGGAGCAAGGGCGGAGCCGTGTCCTAGACATTGTAGAAAATGCTTCTGTGTAGTAGTTACAGCCAGAACAGTTACTTTTGGGAGGATGCAAGATAAATTGAACAGCCAAGGACAAACAATGGAGATTGGAGCCTACAAAATTGTTTTCTTTCGTTTTTGTTTATAAAGTTTGGATTATGTGATCTTAAACATGAAAAATAGAATTAGTATATGATTAAAATGTTATTAACAAGTTCTGCAAGACTGCAATGTTATTAAATAGACACAACACATGGGCCTAGGTCAAAATTTGATGCAACATTCCTAGGGCCTAGGCTAGGCCTAGGCCTAAGAATTTTTTAACCAGGTCAGATTTAAAACAGGTTTTCTGTAAGTTAAATTAAAGTAACATTTTACATTTCTATTCAATCTTTTCAAGCAACTACGGATGTTTCAGGCTCATTTATTCTCGTCTGTGCATAGGCCTAGGCCCTTGGCAACTTTTAGGTTATGATGCTAACAAAATATAAACATCACATTTAGCCATTTTCATAGTTTGTTCAATGAAATTAACGTTTTTAGACTTTTCACGGATATTTGCGGATTTTTAACATCCTCCAACAGGATTTGAAAAAAATGTCAGTGGCAGCCCTGGCCTATTCCAATGCTGTTCAGGCCCTTAGTCTTGTCTTAGGCCTTTTGTCTTAGTCTTGTCCCAGCTCACAGACAGCTACAGACAACTCTACTACTGCCTACATGTCTTTTTCATTGTTGAATTATGTCAACTATTTATCAATAACATGTATTTTTGTCTTTTTCATTGTTGAATTATGTCAACTATTTATCAATAAGCAAGGATTTTCACTGTTCAGAAAAAAACAATATATTACTACACCATGTTCCTACATCATTTAGTTGAGTAAAGGGTGTTTCCACCATTGATCTTGGGTATTGCAGAATCAGCACTGGCCTGCCAAGCTCGGCACCACATCTCTCTCTCTCTCTCTCTCTCTCTCTCTCTCACACACACACACACAATCCTCTCCTCGCCTCTCGCCTCCACATCTACCTTTACTTGGTTAAATATAAAATCCAGGCAGGTGTCCGCGTGATGCAGACGATTTAGTCGCACGCCCGAAGCGTGTGACACTAGGAGGACATGATTTGAATCCTGCATAACTGCGGCATAAGGAGGACTCATTGTCTCAAATAATACAGATGTTAAGCAATGAAAATCATCTCACTCCGCTTATTGTTCCCAGGCTACTCCAAGAAGTCTCGAAGCCTGTTCTTGGAGCTCGATGCAACCGCCGCCAAACAAGCCCCGATCTCCCCACCCAAGTCAACCGTCAGTCGAAACGAATCGTTCAAGAAGCCGCAACATGACGTGAGTTCAGTAGTGAAATTACATGTCTAGAGATTTCTTGGTCTCAACCAGAGGGTTGTAAAATGACAATCAACCTGGTTGCTGTGAAATCACACACTTTAGTGTTTTTTTCAAATGATAATTTATATACTGTACAATAAATATCATAAAAACTCTTTGAGGGAATTTTAAATTAGTCAGTGTCTTTCTAATCAGGGCTAAGAAATTTGGCCAAATACAACTTAACATTGGGGTTTTCAACCAAAAGAAGTTGCTACTAGGGACTACTATAACTTCCAAGGGACTCTATAAACTTTACTTTGAATTCATTTTTTTTTATGAAAACAAAAGCAATATTTGGGCAATTTATGTTTTGTTAAGCTGATCTATTGTTTAACTCGAGATAAACCAGTATTAGTTTGCAACACGATAACTAAAACACGTATGCAAGGTACACATATTAGCAAAAAACAAATGGATTTGAGTTGACAAATTTTCTATGTTATATTTAGTCAAGTTATTATAAACTAGATGCCTAGGTTGGAGAGAGGAAAGATATATCTTTCTCAATCCTGTTTCCAATCCAAAAGTTCCCCTCAGCGCTTCCGAACAGGTCATAGCACCAATACCAAGCGCGCGCACATCGGAACTAATCACTGCGCTTTCAGATCATCTTCAACCGAACTCCCTCTCAAGACGTCGTGAAGGCGTCCGATCAGGTGGACGACGTAGTCGTGGAAACCGCCGACATCGGCAATAAATTCAAGTTCTTTGAGACTTACAAACCGTCTGAGAAGGAGAAAAAGAAGTTCCGTATCACGCCGCCGAGAGAAGGCACAGTCAAGGTTGGCAATACGGCCGCTAACACTAACCTGTGTTTGTGTGTTGTACGTTGCGACCTTGGCAATGATTAGTGCCCTGTGGAACTAGTTTCAATTAAACAAGCTTAAAAATTATACCAAAATTAGTACGAGTTCAAATGACAATCTTTTGTTTGCATGTTTAAGTTTCAATTTTATTTTTTTAAAATTATTTCTAAAAAATAGTTTAGTTAAAAATTTGCACTTAATTATTTCAAATTTTTGTCAAATAATCAGAATTCAATTTTTTGCAGAGAAAACACTTTGCAAATTATTAATTGCAAGTAGCAATAAAACTATGTTTTGAATTCGATCATAATTATTAATGTTTTTACTTTTTAGCCCTGCTCGTGAATAAGGCAACCTAAATCTAATTTGTATTGCTGATGCTAAGTTGATACTAATTTCATGGGCATTGTCAATAATATGTATTTGTGCTAATCAAAACAAAGTCTTTCCTCATAATCGCCTAATGCTTTTCGTGTAACATTTTGTGAATTATATTGCCATGCCCATACCCATTACTATTTGTACACTTGACACTTTGACCCTACAAAATTTAACCATAGGAAAAATTACTTTCCACAAAATATTAATATTACCTTTGTTTTTGTCTAACAATTTGGAAATTCCATTGCAAGTAATACAATTTAAATTCCCCTCCAGTTTATAGGATTGAATGCAGCTCACAATACTTCAGGCTGGATTTTAACCATTAATATGTATTATTTTATGACTGTAACCATGTGTACAAAATAAATGTAAATGTATAAATAATACTTACATAAAAGGGTTTTGGATAGGGAACCCAACAGCTTACCTGGTTGGCAACCACAGGATCTTGTAGATGGATAGAAACATATGTAAATAATCTATGCAACACGACCATCAACAAAACTGTATCGGCCAAACAGGGCCTTTGATCACTCAACGAGTGTGAAGGAGTAATATTTTTAAAATGAATAGGGGAAAAAAGTAGATTTATTTTCTTTTTAGTCAATCCCTAGAGGTAATGAGAAATGGTGATATAAAAACCCAAATTTCATTTTATAAAACCCAAATTTCGCGTTTTTTGCGATTTCATTTAAATAGTCATAAACATATATAAAAAAAAAAAAAAAAAAACTTGCCCTGTAAGTAGGAATGACATAAATTCCAGAAGTTAGAATCGATCATTGTGACCCACAAATCTATTTAGAATCTGATCCCAAGCAAAAATAAATATTTGTACGCACCATTATTTTGGTGGACTATTGCCGGGAAGTCCGTGATACGCATCGTTATTTTGGCGGTCTATTTCCGTGGAGCCCGTGACGTCACGAAACGATGTACCGCCCGCTGCGCGCATAATGTTCGGTCTGGACCGGCACCTCCACCAAAATTCCTAAAAATTCTGGACCTGCACCTCCACCATCCCCCCACATTTTGAGCACTAAAATGTTTAATTTCGAGAGTTTTTTCGCGTTTTGACCACTTTCATACAATTTTGTTTGTTATTTCGCGATATACACTAGATTTCGCGAAATTCGGGTTTTCAAAATTTGTTTTTTCCATCTCTACATGATGTAATTCGTCGACAATATTACATTTTAGGCAATAAAAAGGATATTTAAACAATTTTGCAAATTTTGTTATCACCATTTTTCACTACCTCTATCAATCCCACTCGGTCACAAGCTCTTGTTTCCAGTGTAATAATGCACCTCTGAATGACGCCTGTCAGTGTCAATGCCGCTTGGCCTCTATTTGCTCTTCGATGTTGTTGGCGTCAGCTGGGTTATTTTATTATTATTATTTATTTATTTATGAAATTAAAATACACAATTCCATAGAAAGTGAGAAAAGGGCCTCAGTTGATTTAATTTCAGTCCCCCACTGGAAATATGTACCGGAACTCTGAGTGGGTAGACTCTGAATACAATGTCATGTCTGACATTTTAAATTATTTATTCGTGTCCATCCACTGTAAACCAGAAATAATCGCTGCCTGATGTGTCTGTGCACTGTAACTGAAAACTCATATCGGTACAATGTGTGCTCTCTGTAACCTAGTGCTAATTGCGTTACGATGTGTCTGTTCACTGTACCACGCATACTTACCACGGTATGGCGGGTCTCTGCACACTGTAACCAAGTACTAATCGTAATATTCTGTGTCTGCGCAGGAGAAGACTCCCGAGCGAGAGATCTACCGAGACCCAACCATCGTCCGCTCAGACGACCGAACGGAGGAGTCCGAGATCACTCGGAGCCAGACTGCGTCGAAGATGCTCTCATTCTTCAAACACATGGAGGAGTCGGCCAACAAGGAGGAGATTCCACAAGGTAGGCCTACCACTAGCGGTGGTAAAATACAAAACCTGTACCTGCAGTCGCAATTCTTCAATCACAAATCAGCTTGACCTTCAAAAATACTCGTGCATGAACAGATCACAACACGACTCTAATTAATTATTTTTTTATTTTATTTTTTATTTATTTTATTATCGTATCGGACCGAATATAGCGCGATGTTTTTTCCCGAAAATACTATCTCTAAAACAGCACTCGCGTTATTTTCGCGCTCTTGCATTTGAAATAGCGCCTGAACTTAGACCACCCGCAATACAACTCCCGCGCATCGGCTGCTGCGCGTCGCCCCGCCCACCCACTCGACACCAGCTGATCCCGTGAGACGGGCGGGAGACGTCATCACGGGCTCCGCGGCAAAAGGCCGCGGGAATATCGCCGGGTTCCGCGGAAAATGACCACCAAAATAACTGTGCGTACAATTAAAAAGTTTTTTCTTGGGAATCAATCCCTAATCGATTCTAGGTCACAATGATCTGAGTGTTGAACTGTGGTTGGCCTATGTGAGCTTGTGCTTGGCCCTACCCTGTTAAAAAACATGGACTAGGCCCTAAAATTGTTCAAATGTTTTGTTGTAAGAATGAAACTTTAGCCTATTCATTCATTGCATTGTAATAAAAAATGTTTCTTGTACATTTTAATTTTCTTTGATTTTTCTTTTTTCTTGAAATTATTCTGAAAAATTGGGGGTCGTGTTATATTCGAGATTGTGCTATATTCGGTCCAATACGGTAAATTAGGGTGCTGGTTGATAAAATTTGAATATCGATAATCGCGCATGTGTAATCGATTATCGATCGATAAATATCAATATTTTTAACGTCGGATCGATAATCATATAAATATTAAGCATACTTTCTCGCATACCGATGGCGGACGACCGTGGACCTTTTGCGAGTACATCCTTTTGTTCCTTCCGTTTGCTTATAACGGGGTTTTCCCACTCTAGCGACATCTTTCACGAGCGCCCCCCCTCCTGCGCGTGGCCGGGAAGTCCGACGAGAGCACGCTACGTAACGTAAACAGATGCTACCCGTCTCGTGTGTTGTCTTTGTGAAGGTCGTGGTTCTTGGAAATCTTAGTTTTGTGAAGTTTCATTTCAGCTTTTGTTGTGATTGTCGTTTACTCATTTATGAGATATTATCAATTATTCAATGCCCCGATATTTATTACGTGACGACATGCATAATATTTGGCATTACTTTGGAAGACGTAATATTAGTCCGAGAGAAGTGATAAGATAATAAAGTAGCACTACGGAGCGAAGTAAAGCAATACCGAGTTGGCGCGGGGGGGGGAGGAATACTCTCGATAAAATGCTTGTTGACCTTGAGCAATTTACTACAATATCGGCTGTGACGCGGCGAGTGCAGCTGCCCAGGAACACACGCACGCATTGCAAGTTGCCTACATTGCAGCAAGGAAGGGGCGATGCGTTGCGCTTCGGACTTCGCGCCTTACGCTTGTCGTAGATCTCGCAGTGAATTTTTTTTTAACGGAATAAAGCGATTAATGTCTCGACTGTTAATATATTTTTATAAAGTTCTGCCGAGGGAGCGGTTAATTACAAAATTTTGGACGGGCGAGCTATTCGATTATCGATTGTTTCGGGAAATAATCCTATCGATCAATATCAATTATCAATGGTATGTGATGCCTGTGATGAAAGGTGATGCCTCAAGGAACTGACATTGATACAGGCTACTCTCAAAATTTTGTTTATCAATTACACGATAATTCTCTCTACGTATTGCATTAGTCGTTCCCATGCACATCATCACACCTGTTTGTTCAATCAATTACACCTTCAGGAGTGTTTCCCGATAAAGAAAATTTAGAAATACAGTAGGCCCTATACCTGTTCTTATTTGTTTTTACTTTTGATTGTTTACTTTATTTTGTTTTACTTCACAATAGTTTGGAAAGAAATTGATCTTTTTATTATTTTTAATAATAATCAAATCTATTTTGGTAAGTGCTTTTATTTGCACTTAATTGCGCAGTAAATGCTCTGTTGCAATATTTTTCTTTTGTGTGGCTCGTCGGTCTTGTTGTTAGCGTATCTGCTTCCAATGGAGAAGGTCCAGGGTTCGATTCCCGCCATAGTTAGAAGTTTTTTAACTTCTGATTTGGACTTAAGTCCATCAGTTCTTGTCTTAGGAGTTTGTAAAGGGTGACTTTGGAGCCGTCCTATCAACGAAGCACATAATAAATTCAGAGTTGTTCTGAATCGGCCTTGTTGATTCTGGCGTGGATCCGCGGGTGTTCGCACTGTCCATACCACTGATTGCTATATTTCCTATTACAAATATCGATCTTTGGTTGGTTATCGCTCACTCGTCGATTGCGTCGGGGCCTACAGGGTTGGCTTGGTCGCTTTGATTAAAGTCCCCCACGGAAAATCAGTTATATAACTGAGTGGGTAGACTCTAAATACAATTTATTATTTATTAATATTATTATTTATATGCATTGTATTATTATCTAGATACTGTAGGCCTACATAGTTAGCCCCTAATCTTACACCTAACAAAATCAATTTACCCTTTTAATTTTTAATTCCAATAAATTTAATTGTAGGCATTCAATGTTTAAGATTTTTTAAATTTCTTTATTTGTTTGTGTTTTTACTTTTTTTAGTAGTTAATCAGTGAGGTCGGTAAGTGACACTCATAAATATTTAATGTGTTAACTTTCTAATGAGTGTGACCAACTTCATCTTCCAGGCCCGAAACCCCTGAAGCGCTTCACCCCTCCCCCCGACTCCGAGATGAACCGGGAGGACGAGAGCTCGGAAGACGAAGAGAGCTCGGAGGAGGAGGAGGAGGAAGAAGAAGACGAACACGATCCCAACATCATCCGGTCGTCAGACAAACAGGAAGATGAGTTCCTCAAACAGGTGAACAGGATATAGTAACAGTCTGGGGTTATTCCCAGTTTAATACTAGGGATGACATCGGATATCCAGGTACTCAATTCCCAGTGTTGTTTATAAATATCCCAAGCATGAATGTCTTTCCCAAGCATGAATTGTCTAGTGCCGTACTTTTCGAGACACATAATATTATTTATTATTTAATATTTTGTGTTTCTTTGATTGAAATTTTTCCACAAGTAGTAAAAATTAGTTGGGAGTAGTAGCACTATTGATGCTGGGATTCTAATTACACTTTAATATCAATTTAATATTAGAATCATATATTTAAAATATATGTTTTGTGTGCAATTTTTTTAATTGTTGTATATTGATATTTTTGTCCCTCAATGTTGATAACCCAAACTAATGTTTTTCTCTTCTCTGGTGGGCCTAATATTTTATAACTAGTTTTCAGGTCTGGTTTTAGTATTAGTTTCACACTTATGTACATTTTATAACTTATGTTTATATTAAGAACTATGAATAATCATTCAAGACGAGTTTCCTAGAGTTATACCAATACCAAATAACTGCTTCTACTTCTTCTGTATACTGAACAGTGTGTATGTACCCAGGCTGCGACAGCGGCGCGAGCCAAGACGTTGCGAGCCAAGTTCGAGCGGTGGGAAGAGAAGGAGATTGAGCGCGAGAAGGAAGCCGCGACGCTCAACGGCTCGGCGACTGAACAGGGCGACGCTGCCGACCAGACCAGTCTCGACACGACCCGGAGCCTCCGCGCCCGCTTCGAGTCGATGAACAGCGACCAGTCACCCGTCAAGGACAAACAGGCTAGGCCCAAGGTCAACAGATTTGTCGTGAGTACACGCTTGTTATTCAGCATGGATTAATTTTTGAAAATATTGATAGAAACTTCCTTTATTTCAAATTGATAGGGACAGCGGTCTTACTCTTGTATGTGGTGCAAATCCAAATGTTTACTACAAGAAGTACATTGAAAAACTTGAACTATTGGCCTATATAGGTAGGCTATAATAGTCAAAAAAGTATTTTCATCAATTTTTGTTATTTTGATGTAGGCCTAGTAGTGGGATAAAGACGTCTTTCAGTTTGCCAAATTAGTGCAAAATGTGAAACAAGCGCGAAAATTTGCATACTGACTAATTCGAGTGTGCTGAATCCAAAAATTTATGGCCCAAGATGAATTCCTAATATTTCTATGAGTAATTAATTTAATTACATTAATCAATTAAATTAAAATATTTAGGATTAATTCAACTCAATGTGGTCAAGCGAGGTATTAAATGAAAGCAAATAATGCATACAACATTTTGTGATTTGATAAAAGTGAAATTTAATTAATGGTAATTAATAAAATCAATCAATTAATAAGAAAAATCAAATATGTAAAAAAACACTACAATAAGATGAGAAGGTTGGTTAATTTGCATTTTTATAGTTACTAAGGTCTAAAACCAACTGGAAGTAATTTCAATATTAGTCACAACATTTAATCTTAGTTTAATTACTTAATTATTTAATCAATCAATTATGTTTTTTGTTCTAAAACATATCATGTGACATATCAAATTATGGCATTTTTCTTCAGCAAAATGTTTTTGTGTATGTTATATTTTTACAAAAATAAATGTTCAATTCAGTTAATATTAATAAACAACAAGAAAAGAAATAATTTAAAACATCGATTTACAGCTATCCTAAAGCGTAACATAGTTGTCAAAGTAAATTATTTTTTCTTTGCAGCATGATTAAATATCGGGCCTACATTAAAATTAAATAATGCTATTGGATGCAAATGGTACATTATTATTCACACCAAATTTATCAATTCACAATGCCATTAACAATGTGACAACCTTGGCTTGATTCGTTTAGGAACCATATTTTGTTTCTTAATTTTGTAAGTTCACTCTTTGCACTATATTATTACCAGTATCGCATGATTCATGATGATTACACCACATTGCACATTGTCATCACACAATTACACATCACTTCTTAAGCACTCTCTGTCGCAATACACAGATGAGAACATAGTAAAGACTTTTTCACGCAACAGCATTTAGGTCCGCAATTAATCTTGCAGCTACATCTTACTAATTAACGCATACCAATGAAACCTGCAAGTAAAAACCACAGAGTGTGATTACGAAAATTATATATGTTTAACAATAACGCAGTCATCATTATTTGAACCAGTACCAATATTTACCTCTGGATGAAAAGTCCACAATGGCTCGTAGCCTGATTCCGTAGTGCGCAGCCCCAGTCAGTTGGTTCTGGAAGTATGGCAGCTTGAACCAAGCATTGTCCCCAAATGTGTCCTGCTTGGTAAACAGCTTGCTTTCCATGTTCTTTGAGGGCTGCTTGAGTTGGAGGGATATTTTCCAAGCTTCTATTCTTTTTAGTGACTTACTGCTTTCGGCAATCATTCACTGATTGTGCAGATGAACTGCGATCGTACATTACGACAACGAAGCGTTCGAGAATTGACAGTGCAGCATCAGATACGACCTCTGGAGCATTTGAGAGTGAAGTTAACACAGGAGTGACTTCCTCGAAATGAGACCATGTATCCATCACGGTTTTCTTGTCTTTCCCGGAGAATGACGACACTGCGTCACACCCCCTGAACGCGTGCCAGAATGGCAAGGCTGAACATTTAGCTTCTCCCAAACTTTGCGCATTCTCATGGCAGCGTTTATGCTTACCTACACCAAATTCATTCCAAAGTTCATCCACATTTAATTTATGATAAGTGTGCAGTGCTAAAATGAGCACGTCCGAATCCACAGTGCTTATCATATAATTCGGTAATTAAACAAACAATTTTTTTGCATACAATAGAAGCCGGCCATCAGCTTCTTCGTGAGTGCATGGATCAATTTCGGCCGATCAGTGGAGTTGTTGGTTGAAATCACATGTATTCCGACAGTACACACAAAAGTGGTCTGTTCACGAGATGCAACTTCCACCAGTCGACGTGATAAGAAATTTAAAAGTTGGACCAATTTTCTGGAATTGGAGTTTTCGCAAGAACTTTAATGCGGTCCTCCCGTCCCACGCTGCAATTTGGTTGATTTTTTTAAGCTATCTTCTTTATATAATGTCCCATACATATCTGTGCGTATACTTTCAAAGAAGAACTTTTTAATTTCGTATCACGTCGACTGGTGGAAACTGCATCTCGTGAACAGACTATTCTTGTGTGCACTGTCGGAATACACCCTGATTTCAAACAATGACTCCATTGATACAGCCTAAATTGATCCATGCATTCACGAAGAAGCTGATGGCCGGCTTCTGTTGCATGCAAAACATTCAAGTTTGTTTAATTATTACCGACATATAATGTTAAGCACTGCAGATTCGGACGTGCTCATTATAGCACTGCACGCTTATCATAATTTAAATGTGGATGAACTTTGGAATGAGTTTGGTGTAGGTAAGCATAAACGCTGCCATGAGAATGCGCAAAGTTTGGGAGAAGCTAAATGTTCAGCCTTGCCATTCTGGCACGCGTTCAGGGGGTGTGACGCAGTGTCGTCATTCTCCGGGAAAGACAAGAAAACCGTGATGGATCCATGGTCTCATTTCGAGGAAGTCACTCCTGTGTTTACTTCACTCTCAAATGCTCCAGAGGTCGTATCTGATGCTGCACTGTCAATTCTCGAACGCTTCGTTGTCGTAATGTACGATCGCAGTTCATCTGCACAATCAGTGAATGATTGCCAAAAGCAGTAAGTCACTAAAAAGAATAGAAGCTTGGAAAATATCCCTCCAACTCAAGCAGCCCTCAAAGAACATGGAACGCAATCTGCTTACGAAGCAGGACACGTTTGGGGACAATGCTTGGTTCAAGCTGCCATACTTCCAGAACCAAATGACTGGGGCTGCGCACTACGGAATCAGGCTACGAGCCGTTGTGGACTTTTTTTTCCAGAGGTAAATATTGGTACTGGTTCAAATAATGATGACTGTTATCATTAACATATATAATTTTCGTTATCACACTCTGTGTTTTCTACTTGCAGGTGTCATTGGTATGCCGTTAATTAGTAAGATGTAGCTGCAAGATTAATTGCGGACCTAAATGCTGTTGCGTGAAAAAGTCTTTACTATGCTCTCATCTGTGTATCTGCGACAGAAGCTGCTCAAGAAGTGATGTGTAATTGTGTGATGACAATGTGCAATGTGGTATAACCATCATGTGTCATGCGATACTGGTAGTGCAAAGGGTGAACTAACAAATTAAGTTACAAAATATGGTTCCTAAAGGAATCAAGCCAAGGTTGTCACATTGTTAATGGCATTGTGAATTGATAAATTTGGTGTGAATAATAATGTACCATTTGCATCCAATAACATCATTTAATTTTAATGTAGGCCCTATATTTAATCATGCTGCAAAGAAAAAAAAATTACTTTGACAACTATGTTTTCGCTTTAGGATAGCTGTAAATCGATGTTTTAAATTATTTCTTTAATTGTTGTTCATTAATATTAACTGAATTGAACATTTATTTTTGAAAAAAAAAAAAACACATGAAAATATTTCACCAAAGAAAATGCTACAGTTTGATATGTCACATGATACGTTTTAGAACAAAGAAACATAATTGATTGATTAAATAATTAAGTAATTAACCTATGATTTGATATTGTGACTTAGATCGAAATTACTTCCAGTTGGTTCTAGACCTGAGTAACTTTGAAAATGCAAATTAATTAAACTTTTCATCTTATTGTAGTGTTTAATTAACATATTTGATTTTTTTATTAATTGATTGATTTTATTAATAATCATTAATTAAATTTCACTTTTAACAAATCACAAATGTTGTATGCATTATTTGCTTTCATTTAATACCTCACTTGACCACATTGAGTTGAATAAATCCTGATTATCTTAATTTAATTGATTA
The DNA here is from genome assembly GCA_024449915.1 of Sweltsa coloradensis. NCBI lineage: Eukaryota > Metazoa > Arthropoda > Insecta > Plecoptera > Chloroperlidae > Sweltsa > Sweltsa coloradensis. Next base: position 844,485 of record JAMZAV010000696.1, read on the forward strand.
ATGTAATTACATTAATTACTCATAGAAATATTAGTAGTTCATCTTGGGGCCATAAATTTTTGGATTCAGCACACTCGAATTAGTCAGTATGCAAATTTTCGCGCTTGTTTCACATTTTGCACTAATGTTAGACATCTTTACCCCACTATAGTTTAATATGCAGAAGGCAGAATTGCCCATGTTGGCCGTCACCTTTAAATCATTAAGGAATTTTTCATTTTTTTATTTAGCTAGTTTGAGATTTAGGTTGTATTTGGTGTTACTATGAAATATAATTAATTACCAGCACATAATATCCTTTTCTCTATAGAGTATTGAGCCTACATTAACATAGCTTTAAAAAAAGAAGGGTTTTACCCACTTATCTCTTATGCAATTAGTTAGTCTATGTGTATTGGTAAATCTATTGTTCATCATCATTCATCATCATTATCCATCGCTGTTTCCTGCTTCTGACAGGGTCACCTTGGGTTTAGCAACCAAATTGGTCCACTTCTTTCTATCCTCCCACAATCGTATCTCTTCCACGTCTTCCCAGCTCTCTCCTCTTGCCTCCAAGTCTCCTGCTATGGTGTCCTTCCATCTCTTCCTTGGCCTTCCTTCTTCAATCCTTCTGTCATACATTTTCTTGGGCATCCTATTTTCCCACATTTGTTTCATATGTTCATACCATTAGTAATTTATCTATGTGTAGATGTGTTAGTTGTAACATTGTTTTTGGTTTGACTTTAAGAGCATCTTAATGTAATTTATTAAATGTTTATTAACAAATTGCACTTTTTAGTTTTATGTTATATTGCAAGTTGCTTTGGTAACAATTTTATTTTGGCACTTTTTAGCACTAATTCTGTGTTGTGATTCATGTGGTTTTAGTGAATGAGTTTTTTTTTCTTTTGTAACTTAATGGTTTGTATGAATTAGGAATAGCTTTCTCTAAACCCGAGAGTAGTCGCGCAGTCGTTGTCGCGCGCGGTCATTTAGACCAACGCATCTATTATTGTCAAGTCGACGTCAATGTTTTGATTATAAATGAAACAATTTTATTATTTCTATGAAAACTATGATATCCTAATGAATTGGGAATAAGTATGATCACGTTTATTGGTAAATCTAAATGCATATTACATAAAAGAGAACATTAAAACTTTTTAGTGATTATTGATTTACAAAATACTACAGTTCATTGATAATTTTTTTGATAATACAGGCTAAATTTAGTTTTAACTTGTTATAGTTACATCAAACATATTTTCGGACATGTAATTTAATTTATAAGTCGTACTATTTTAATCACACCATTGAGGATAATGATGGAGCACACTTATATTTTTGCTAACCTTAATAGTCGTGCAGCGGTCGAAAAAACTGGGCGTCTGAACACGGGATTATTCTTGCTGAAGTTCTTCAAAACATTGACTCGTTTTACTGTCGGTCACTGGTGATAGGTATTTTAGGAAGGTAGATGAAGGTACAGGATTCGCGCATGAACTGTTCAGATGCCAACTGTTGGGGAAAAGTCGGTCTAAAGGACCACGTGCAACAACTCACGGGTTAGTTAAAGAAACAATATTTTACTGATGATATTTTAATCATTCACGTCAAATAGTGCTTAGGTGTGACTGTCGAAGGATCAGCAATGTTGGTGTCAATATGACGACTTTAGCAGCTAATGAGGCATTCATTAGCAAGGAAAACACCTGTACTACTTGACGTAAAACATTGCAACAAACTTTTGTACTAGTACTTAATTAGATTTCAGCCAAATAACCGTAAATTTTAAATGTGAAGTGATTCATAGGGATACACAATAATAAAATAACAATGAAGAATTCAAGGATTTTGCGCTCCACAATTAGACTGTTCCAGGACATTGCACTGTGTTAATGAGAGTGTAATAACTCGCATACATGTGTTCCGCGCTTGACATTTCACAGCCTACTATATGAGCCGCAGTGTCCAAAGACTGAAGTGATCCCTAAGTTGCTCCTGGATTGAGCCTTGTTTTCTCCTCATGTGTGCTTGCCGTGGAAGACTAGATTGCCCACAAAAATTATTGATAATCAAAAAGATGACGAAAAGACGAAAAGATCGATGAATTATATCAAACGATAATGTAGATAGAAGCTTTTGCTGGTCTATATATATACCATGTATACAATATTCTGCACAATATTGAATTTCTAAAAAGTCCACACCAAATTTGTCGGGTCTGATACATAGAGCGAAACATTTGAGTCACCATGATCGTTAAGTTATTATCATTTACACAAGACACAAATTTAATAGCGGTGGTTAGGCAGTCTGCGTAACAGCAGAAAATATGATATGGCGCGTTTTGGACAATTTCTTTCAGAAAAAATACAATTCAATAATATTTTCATTATCGATTATCGAAATGATACTGAATATTGATTATTGTGTGTATCCCTAGGATACTTAATTCATATTATAATGGTTCATATTACGGTTTACTATTTGCTTATGCCTTGGCCTAATGATGTAATCTTGCTGAAGAAAGAAGACCTTTCAAGATTTTTCAATGAGTTTATTTTTGAGTGCTTTTCTGCAAATACAAGCTGTTTGCTAACAACTATTTGCCGTACGCCTGCGCATGAGCTGAGCATTTCTGTATTGACGGCAATTGTTGTCCTCCTTTTAAATTAGTTTTTATAACTGAATAGAATAATATATGTTAAATAAATTACTAACTAGGCCTACATCAGGATCTACAATGATCAGGTCACAAGTCACAACTGTGTCTTTTGTAACACTTGAAAAGAAATACATTTAGCAAAGCCATCAAACTGTCAGCTATAGCCTCCTTAAAATGTAAAAGAACAGGTTGCAAAAATTGTATGGAGAAAGTTAATTTAATGATAATATATCATTCACAACCCAGCCTTATTTTATAGTTTTACTCTTTGGGCTCGCCAAGGATATGTTCTAGACATATACTGATTATGTACCGTACTGGTGATAGGTAGCTTATCTCGATGTGTAGCTACGTAGTATAAGTATTTTATTAATAAAACTTTTAAATGTCTCGCTACCGTTGATGACATTTTTAATTTATCGGGTTGTTTCGTAGCGGCGGTAGTGAATCTGTTGACGTTTCGAAGACCATGTTATCTTCTTCTTCAGGACATGAAAATTATGATATGAAAACGTCGACAGAAAGATATCACTACCGCCGCTACGAAACAACCCGATAAATTAAAAATGTCAAGTATTTTATTGTTTATTGTACGATTGCATGTTGCAAGTCCTAACGCATGCGTCTGTGTTTAAATGCAAAGTTGTTGCAAGGTGACCTTGAAGCACCATAGTTTTGCCATTCTACGTAGAATCTTGTAACTAGGAAAACGCTTAAGTCCCGCCGCGTTGTTGGATGAGCGTAATTGGTGCATTGAGCTGCCATGTGTTACGCGGATTTTCTGTTGTTCTGTGAAAAATCATTACTTAGTAGAAGATTTTTTTTTAATTAAATTAAATTAAATTAAAAATAAACTTAATTTTTTTAATTAATCGTAATTTTTAAAAAAGAAAAAAATCGTAAAATTGCAATTTTAATAAGAAATAATTATTCGATTGCGCTCAAATTTTACACGAATATATTAATTCATGAAATTAAGGTTCTGTGAAAAAATTATTACAATAGGATAAAGCATGTAGGTGTTATAAGTCAAAGAATTGTTTTAAAAAAGAAAAAAGACGTAAAATTTTGATTTTCATGAGAAATCATTTTTCGATTACGCTCAAATTTCACACAAATATCTTAATTCATAAAATTAGGCTTCTGTGAAAAAATCATTACAATCGGATAAAGCATTGTAGGTGTTATAACTTATAAGTCGAAGACATTTTTAAAAAATCGAAAAAAAATCCTAAAATTGCGTTTTTTATGAGAAAAAATTTCCCGATTGCGCTCAAAAACGTGGCAGTTCTAGGTTCAGAGATCTCGAAGGCCTCCATAAAATTTCATCGCAATCGGAGTATCGGTTTAGCCGGAATCGTGTTAACAGACACACAAAAATACAAAAAAAAAGAAAAAAAAAACATTCCGGATTTTTTTCTCCAGTGTAGTGAAATGGAATCTTCGCTTCGCTCGCTACGCTCATCCAACTAAGCCTCCCCATCAAGGGTTTTGTGGGGAAAATATTTTTTTTTAAATAAAATCTGCCTCGGCTGTAAATGCGTTCTTCAAAACTTCATCGGCAAAGAGTTGGCCCAGAAAAATAGGAACGTTCCTACTGAACGTGACATAAGGATGCAATGACACCATAGATGGGTTCATCGGTTTTACCCATTTCTTTCCAACTTATACTTCAAGCTCCTCCTTTTTTAAAATAACTAGTAGGGCTGTGCGAGTCTCGACTTTTCGAGATTCGAGCGAGATTAAAGTGCTGCTCGAATCTCGCTCGATCTCGAGATCATACTGCTCGGAAAAACGAGTCTCGCTCGATCTCAATCTCAAATTGCTCGAAAAATCTAGTCTCGAGATATCTCCGTCACGAACCACGGTGGTCGTAATTATGCGGGACCTTGCGTTATGCGACGTGGTAAAGTAATATTTATTCCCCGGTTTTTGCGTAATAATTTATTGCCATGCCACATTGTCAAGAAATATCTAGGCCTAGATGAGCTAGCCTAGGCCAAAGGCTATAGGCCTAGGCCTAACAGAGTCCCGGTTCCATTCCGTGATCGGAGCTTTGATAAACCCGAAGATTGGAGGCCTAGGGCCTACTAACAAATGACGCATAAAATAGGCTTCACTTTAAAACACTTTCCTCTAGAGAAGTTCTACAGAACGAAAGCTAGGCTAGGTACTTCTAGTACTAGCATACACCCAATAAGTGACAACAAGACATCCATCTACATTTTATTTTAGGCCTAGTCGAAATTTCACAAATTCGTTGCCAACGCGCATGCGTCTGTCGACGCGCACACAGATCGCGCATTTGACTGGTCACTGGTAGCGCACTCTATCGAGCGAGCTACTGAACTGAAGCGTGATTTGTGAAGTTGGCGGTAGAGAGCAGAGAGCGCTTTATCGACTCGTTATCGACTCTAACGGAGAAACTACTTTATCGGTTTTTCTTACGACATTCCTATCTCGTTGCGACTAAGGTCACTGCCAGGTGTTGTTACTTATTAAATATTTTCACTACCAAATTAATGTGATTAAACTAATAAAGTTAGAAACAAAAATTATATTTCATTCAACATGTAGCCTAGGACCTCTGCCATAGATAGGCTAGGGCTAGGCCTTGGCTACTCCACGCCTAGGCTCTAGGCCCTATGCACTGAACTGAGAAATGTAGTTTACTTTTTAAATATTATTTTTAAGTAGGCCCTAGGGCCTATTTTTTACTTTTGAAGCCGCCTAGGCCTAATTATTTTGTGTAGGCGATTCTTTCTTTGGGGTCCTACAACAATTTCAGTGCGCTCGATCTCGCTCGATTTCGCTCGACCTCGCTTGATCTCGGATCTCGCTCGATCTCGAATCTCGCTCGAGATTCAAGATTTTTTTCAAATTCTCGCTCGATCTCGCTCGACTTAAAAAATCCCTGCTCGCACAGCCCTAATAACTAGCATTGTTTTTGCATTTTCTTATAAAATGGAAAATTATTGGTAGTATCATTGATATTTAACTACTGTTAGGCTAGATTAGCAGTCGGTGGTCCACTTCCGTGACAATTAGAAGCCATCTTGAAATCCCAGTTTGCATGTTAATTAAATGGGAGCTATTTGTAGACCGAATATTTTTAAAGATGGCCGCCAGTTTGACAGCTGAGCATACTAGCCTTTAACATCAAATGATTACTAAATTCCCTTATGCAATAACTTCTTATTGTTTCTGTTTGTTCATTCCCATGCTGCACAAGCTAAAACCATATCAAACAATCCAGTAAAATACCTTATTGCTTTGAAAAAGCATAAAATAAAACGCCAAATCGCCATCTTGAACTGGATTTTGGACGCTTCAATTTGCTACGCTCGCGCCTGTGCAGAAGTATTGGACACTGCTAATCTATTCTACAATAGGGGTTTAATAACTATGGGTAGTATCACCAAAGATAACATCAAAATGTCAATTCTACAAATCTCCAGTAGGGTCTGTAGTGTTATCTTATTTACTAATAATACATCAACTCCAAATGTTAGTAATACTAGATAACATTCCATAGGGCATTAGCAGGATAAAGTTTGGTCATTATCGACTTTCTTAAATTGATGCTTCATCATAGAAATGTTGAGATATTTTTAATTTTTAGATATTAATTATTATATAATATATTTCCATAATTTCAATTTCACATACCCCATTATCAGTTTGCTTGCATGCGCTTGGCATTTTGCTTGATGTCCGAGATTACGGTTTTCTATTTTTACGTGTAACTATTAAATACTAAATAAAGTACGTAGATGAACGTCCAATCGCAGCACGTTCCTACTGCACGCTCCCCTTGCATCCGATTTCCGCAAACTGAAATAATCGGTTGGGTTTTCTTCCCAGTAAACTGCCCGGGATCTTCAAAGCCAGCAAGCAACACATCAACAAAACAACAACAACAGCAACAATATACAATAAAAATAACAACAAAAACAAACTAGTGCATCAATTTTAAGTGTGCCAATATTTTTTAATAAATAAAAAATAAAATGTATCACTTGTTTAGGGTAAATGATTATTAGAATTGTAAATACTATGCGAGAGATATTTCACCATTCAATGTTGAATGTATGTTGTAATATTTTGATTTTGATTCTAATAATATAATAAATTTAAATGGATCTTCTATGTTCTCATGTTTTTTTGTAATTTTCACTAATAGAATATTAAGTTGTTGTTATTTAAGTATAAATATGATAATTATAGATATATTATTGTAATATAAAAATAAGTTTGTGACACCTTGGAACGTACTTATACTATAGACTTGAAGATTTTTGTTATTGTTCCACAGTTTCATAGAAATCTCAAAACCTTCTTATTGTAGTAAAAATATATTAATGTTTAAAAAGTGCCAAAAAAAGTTTTTTGTATTAAATTGTATTGGTTATAGATTTTAAATAAACATTTTTAATGTCTTTGGATGTGATTCTTTGCTAAGTCAGACCAAAAACAAATTAAACTAATGAAATATATTGGTTGATATTATTTTCAAAATGTGTGTTGTTTAGTCTTGTGCTTTTGGGTTTGGTGGCTAGGTTAGGCTTAGCATGGATAAGGGACAATGTTGGGAATGATTACGACATGTTGGGCTTTGCTTAACGTTGACAGTGCTGAAAGAACTTTGAAACACTAATTCAGTTAGCGCCGTTCAGCTGGGCCCATGTTAATACGGTAATCGAAATCTGAATCATTTCTACAAATGTTTCTACGATCTGATCCAGCAACTTTTATACCTAATAGGCTCAGGCTTTCCAACCACTATTCCTGATATACCGGTAATTTTAAGTTAGGTTGGTTTACACTTTTCTCTTAGTTTTCACATTAAATATTTGTATATTGATTTGTTCTCTTAAATTTTAGCTATTTTAGTAGATTCACTACCATTTGTTGGACTTGTTAAAGGTCACCTGCCATTAACGATGCTTATTTTTAATAGTTTGTGTGAACGTCATAATTCAACCGGGTTAACCAAATCTTGGGAAAGAGGGTAAGGTGGCCATGATTGTCCCTTACTTTCCATTTGGAACATTCATTTGTCCTTTAATACATTAAATTCAACAACAAAAATAACCCAAGTCAACTACATGTTTTTCTTGGCTGAAGAGGTGAAGTTGAACCGCATCGCGCGAGATTTATTTTCAACGAGAAGACTGCGGACAATAGAAATTTCCAAAGATACACTTTAGAAGGCATGACGTGAATTAGAACAATGCAAAGATGTTGGAATAGTATAAAGTGTAAAATGTAAATATCCAGTTAGGCCTACACTGTGTGGTGGGCCTTATGGGAATGTCGTACTCGGGTCATGTTGCACGTCCCGGTGCTCGCTCAACAACGCGTCCAACTGAGCGTTTTCCTAGTATTCTGAGTATAGTTCTGATAAAACCACATATGACTTATAAGCCCCTTTTTTTATTTTGAGTAGCGTTTTGTGCGGATGGTACTACAAACAGAAACAGGTTATTTTGTGTGGTTTTAATATTGGAAGTAGTTCTTTCTCTTAACCCTTTATAAGGCAAGAGACTGGGACCCAAAATCTTGTTTTTTACCTTAACAATTTTAAATTCAAGATTTTTTTAAAGATTTTTTTCCTTGATCTTTTAGGAAAAATGTTGATTTTAAGTAAGTTAGAAGTTTTAAGTAAAAAAATATATACTATATATATTTTTGTGTATTTTTTTACATGTTTTAATTGGATCTACTACAGGCAAACAAAATAACCTGGACATTCCGGAAATGTGTGTATTTTTGTGTTTTTAAAGACAATTTGATTTTTGAGCCTAACAAAAATCCTTCTAATCATTAGAATTTAACAAGGAAACATTCTACCAATTCCGAACAAAATAAAGCAGCTTTTTACCCGAGTTAAAAGTATGATAAACTGGCAGATTTATTTTGAAAAGTGGTTGTTTAACTATTATACATACGTATACCCTATAAGGGAGGGGGGGGGCACTTCCCGGCCATAATTGAGCATAAAACATTGCTCACAGAAATGATCTGATTGCAAAACTGACAAACTTATAGAGCCAGAAGACTGAATTGCAAAGGAAAGCTAGATCTATGCTCCAATACTATTCAATGTTCAATACCTTTGAATGTGTTTTCTTGCAATTTTTAGACCACTTCTACTCATCTTTGATGTATTTTCTAGTGATTCAATTGTATAAAAATCAACTTCTAAAGGGTATACAAGCATAGATGTAAGCGTAATAAAGAACCTTGAGTTAAATATAACGCAATATCTTGAATCGTTCATCGATTTGTAGGGGTATGTTTTAATACAATTAACATGGGCAACATAATATTGGCTAATGAGCCGTGAGAAGTGTCTTCTTAAATTACAATCAATGTTTGCACGTCTTGATGTAGTTAGTTAGTTAGTTATGGTAATAATACCATACTATTACCTGGCAATAGTGAACGGTGGGGTAAGTAACGTTGGAATTCACCGTTGTTAACGTTGAATGCTGCGCAGGAGATCCAGACGACGTGCGCCGAGTTCTGCGCGGGCTGCGAGAAGAAGGTTTATCACCTGGAGAGGGTCGAGACGGGGAAGAAAGTCTTCCACAAGAACTGCTTCCGGTGTCTGCAATGCAACTGCATCCTCAGGTAAGACGTGAATATGATTGAATACAGCATTGATTTGATGCCATTTTACACCATTCGTAATTTAAATTTAAAAAAATATATCATAAAGCCTTTCAAGTTTAATTATAAATTAGTACCACTACCACCACATTCAAATTATTTTAAAACATACTACAGAATATAAGCTACCTGTAAAAAACAATTTTTTTATATATACCTATCACTACACTTTGTTCCAACATCATTTAATTGGGTAAAGGGGTGTTTCCACCACTTATCTTGGGCATCACCAAATCACAATCACAAAACAATTATTTATATACATAAATTTGTATTATCATTTATTATTGATGATTGGTATTCATTAAAAAATTAAATGATAATTTATGCAATACTATCAATTTTATTGTTGTACATGGCATTGTAACTAGATACACTAATTTTAAGCTTTTTGGTTTAAAAATGCGGATATAATATTTTTAATGCCTAAAAAAATAGCATATTGTAGCATATTTTATAACTTTCAAAATATGGTACTTAATTTTGACACATTATTCATCATAGCTATTTCTTTCACTATTGCTAGCAACAAAATGTTAAAAAACGTAAAGTTATGTTGGTGCCGATGCAATATATACAAAATCTCCATAGTCTTCCTATTGCTTTCACTATTGCCAGCAACAAAAAGTTATAAAACCTAAAGTTATGTTGATGCCGATGCAATATATACAACAATCTCTCATAGTCTTCCCCTATTGCTTTCACTATTGCCAGCAACAAAATGTTATAAAACCTAAAGTTATGTTGATGCCGTTTGCAATGTATGCAACAATCTCTCATAGTCTTCCCCTATTGCTTTCACTATTGCCAGCAACAAAAAGTTATAAAACCTAAAGTTATGTTGATGCCGATGCAATGTATGCAACAATCTCTCATAGTCTTCCCCTATTGCTTTCACTATTGCCAGAAACAAAAGTTATAAAACCAAAAGTTTGTTGATGCTGATAAATGTATGCAACAATCTCTCACAGTCTTCCCCCTGGATTACAGGATGGACACGTACACCTTGAACAGCGGCAAACTCTACTGTATCCCTCACTTAAAGCAGATATTCTTCGCAAAGGGGTAACTACGAGGAAGGATTCGGCATCGACCAACACAAACGCAAGTGGGCGTCGAACCAGAGTAACGACATCCTACTCGCGCTGACGAGGGCAGAGCACTGGGCCACTCTTCGGTTGCCCTCTACTTCCCTAGTTGCGTAGTGTACATTTTACGTGTATTTTATAGGGGAAGAATTACAAGTTTGTAAAATATTTATAATAAAATGTAAAACATATTTATTTTAACTTTTAAGAGATGAACATTTTAGATACTAAGGTTAAAACATAGCTAAATAAGAACATTATTTTTACATCAAAAAAGAACGAATTATTTGCATATGATCAATGATCATATTAATGTTTTGTATTAAAGTAACCAGCATTCCATTGTAAGTTAGTGCTGTGAAACTTGTTTTTTGTTACGGTTAGGGAAAGTGGCAAAGAAACATTAAATTTTGAAGATGTGTACAGGTATACATTCTTCTGAACATGGTCAAAAACTTGAAACTTAAAAAAAACTAAATTGTCGCTCCTTTTTGATTGAAAGGTACTTATTTGCATTCTTTGTTTCATAAAAAAAACATTACAAACTAGAAAGTTTGGTGAGAATCCAACTAAGAAGGTCTAGTTCAAAATAATTAATTATGCATCATAAGTAGGACCCCGGTAAATTTTGTTTTAACTGTAAATGCAAAATACTGTTGAAATTGGTTTTGAAGTTTATTTGACCAACTTTTTTATAGGTTTTAGATGTGAGTTTTTTAAATTTTCTGCTATAATGATACCTACATATTAGGCCTAAAGCTAAAATGCTAGTTATGTTAATTTGTGGGAAAGTTGCTTTTATTGCTAATTTTTTCCATAAAGAGCTGATTTCAGATATGTCGTAAAGAAAAATTTTACAGCTATAAATTTTGGACATCCTAATATATGTGTTAATTTTAAAATTTTAAAATTTCTCTCCTAATTCTAGAATGGACGGTTGTTTTTATCTCTCACTTTTGGTAAATTTTGTCCCTTCAACTATGTATTTCTCTTTTATTATAGTTCTAGTTACATAATATTGTACTTATCATTAATTATTGTGTATTATATTTTTAAAAAACGTAGCAGTAGCTGACATTACACGTGTAATTCACGTAAACGCATCCACGAGGATATCGAAAACATATCCCGTTTCTCTTGAAAAAATCTGAAAGATTTTCCAGGTGACGCAATGTCTTTTTTTTAAAAAACTGTCGAAATGATAGTGAAGTTGTACCTTTTCCTTGGTAATAGGTAATGCCACACTCGCCTTAAATAATTTATCAATTAAGCCTGGAATGATAAAAAAAATCTTCCCCCTTAATTTTCACCTGTGCCACATTTGTCTGCAAAGCTTTTGTCAATTAGCGGTTTTAAATAACACGTTAACGTTACGTTAACCTAATTGTGTTCTTTATTCTTTGGAGAAAGACATTGGGCAGGAAGTAAAAAAGCTTCGAGAGCTTACGTATGTGAAATTCAAAATATTTGTTAAAAAATTAATTTGACAATGTGTTAGTTCTTCTAGAGTGATATACCTGTAGGCTAGGTTTCATAAAAATTGTTCTAAATTGCATTATGCTTAATACTTCCGCAACCTGCATATAGGTACTTTTTGGTTACTAAAAAAATATATTTTACTAGTTGTGATTTGATAGTTAATACCCGTATTGTTCCAAATATAGCGCGATGTTTTTTTCCGAAAATACAATCTAAAAAACAGCACTCGCGTTATTTCCGCGCGCTTGCATTTGAAATAGCGCATGAACATAGGCCACGCCCTCTATACAACACCCGCGCATAGTCGGCTGCGCTTCGCCCCCGCCCACCCATATCGAAGCCACTGAACTCGGCCGAACCTTTGGGGCCCGAAACTGTCTGCTAGTCGTCAGAATCCTTAGCCGTGACACATCGTGACCTAGCTTGACCTACATAGTTTTGTTTGTCGGGGTGTCTATCTACGTTGCTAAGAGCAAAGAGTCTACGTAACGTAATAATGAGGATGAAGAGAAGATGAAGGCTCAAGATGAACAAATGAATCAGCAAGGATTGCGAAGGAGCTAGGCTAGGCCTACGAACCATAGATACTACGGCCTAGTACAACCCCCCCCCCCCACCCCCCCCACGACGTAAACATTGAAGACCAGGAGAATCAGACTGGTGAACTGTGGTTGACATGTGAGCTTGTGCTTGGCCCTACCCTGTAAAAAACCATAGGCCTGGGCCCAACATTGTAAAAATGTTTTGTTGTAAGTGTTTCAGTACGTTTTAATTTTCTTTGATTTTTTTCTTTTTTCTTAAAATGATTCTGAAAAATTGGGGGTCGTGTTATATTCGAGGTCGTGCTTTATTCGGAACAATACTGTACTTAATAGGCCTACTAATTTAAGTTTAACCAAACTTGAAAAGCATTATGTTACATTTTTTAATTATTTTGAAGTTCACTTAGTTTATGTAAATTTTAGCCCATTGGTTTTTGTCTCTGTAGAAAATTGTTTTTAAACCCCTTTTTTGGTACATTTAAATTTTGACATAGGTTTGTTAGTCTACTTGACTTTTTAGATAGCTAACGGTTTACAACCACCTATTCAAATTCAATGTGCTAGGGGGTAACATACAGGGCGTAGGTGCAGCTGCACCCAGGCCCCAAGAGATTGAGGGCCCGCTTGGGGCAAGGAACCCAGGCCTTTGAATTCCCAGTTATTGCCCCTGGTAACATTTAGTACTATTGAAACTTGTTTGAGAAAAGAATACTGTAGGGTTGTTTGTGGCAAGTCAGGAAACTAATATTTTCATAAGCCCATTTATTTACATTATAAGGACAGGGTTTAACCACTTAAGTCAATATTCTCAAATTCTTCTGTAATTTTAAATTTAAATTATTGAAATAGTCATCACTCATCAGTCATCCATTTTTAAATGATGATAACCAATATTTTTTGTTTGAGATGCATTTTAGCAAAAATGTACCGGTATTTCCTTAGTCGTATTGTGATTGTTAACAAATTGACGTTTTATGATAATTATTTACTAGTCAAAATTAAAATGTTTTATAATATTCTACAAATTTGGGTTTTTTTATTGGAGTAAAATTTTGAAACACACGTACTACACCAAATACTACACGAAGAAAGTTAAAATTAAATTTTCCCAAAAAATATCGGTTCTGAATTTTTGACGTTTTGTAAGGAAACCATGTTCTAATTTCAAATGCAGGATTAAAACTATTTTACCGTTGATGATTGATATTTTCAGAAAAATTTATTTTTAGCACATTTTATTGTTGATTGTTGAAATCCTAAATCGTTTAAATCGTAAAGTCATTAAAAAATTATTAGTATTTATTTAAAATGTAGGTATAGTATATATTTATAATAAGGCAAGATGAGGTGTTGTTGCATTAACAAAGCAAAAGTGCATGTATTGATAAGATTAAAATAATTATAATTTCTATATTCACTAAAAAATAAAACTATTTTGTAGGATTTGTTGAAGAATTTGTCGAGTGAGAAATTGTGTGCAATTCCCTTTTTGTTAAGCCATAGAGGTTAATTAGTAATGCTTCAGGAAACTTTTTACTAGTTTCCGATTGTACAATCACACTGTTTGCATATAAAGTTTTTGTTCATTGGACGGGGGAAAATATTTTCATGCAAACTTAACTTCCTGGTTTCTAAAAAAGTTTTTCATTTTTCAGAAATATCTTTTTACATCTATCTGCCGCATCTGCTTCTCGTGCCGATCTATCCATAATTTTGTCATGGTCAGAGGCCAAAGGTGAACAACTACTGTATATACTTTGCTAAAAATTCCTTATTTCATGCTAAAAAGGGAAATCTTTTTCTATTTCTGTGACCTAATTTGTTTCTCTTCAATAGGATCACCTAAAAATTTGATACTATACGAACAAATTTTTTACTGATTGAACCGGTGATGCTTACCAACACATGTCGTAATATATTAAAAATTTCATTATGGAATCACTTGTTGAAAACACTATATAGTTTGGAATTGATTCCGACAACCGTAAACCCAAAATCATCAATAAAACCGATTCAAATGACTAAAAGAAACATTTCTGGTTTTGCTTTCTTCAGCATTTAATAATAAAATAAGTCAAATAAACTGTTATTACCCTATTTTGCCTTAAAACGTGGTGGGTATTACACTAACCCTTTTTCCTTGGTTGGCATGCAGACATTCTTTTGCACCAAACGTATATTAAAATTGTATCTTTGAATTGTTTGGGATACTTGTATAGTTTACCCGGGCCCATCTGTCGTTAAACTAAATTTTTCCATTGTTTGTTTTACGTACTTGCGCTGCAGTATTTTCAGATTATGTAAGATATAGTACTTTCTTACAGGAATGTATTAACTACTTTGAATTAACAATACTTTTGTAAGCTTACGTAAATAACTTTGAAATTCCGAATACTTAAGGTCAACACTATTATAAATAAATACAAATTTTTTTTGTTTACTGCCAATTTCTGTATTATTCATTTTGAAATTTCATATAATGTTAAAAAAAAAGGAATAGAGGTAAATATTTTTTAGTTCTTTATAATTTTGTATCCTTACCCTAACCCATGCATTATTTTCCATAACATTTTTAGGTTTAACAAAAGGGTGTCTGCTGGTTTTATCTTTTATTATTACTAATCTCTAATCTCAAAAATGTAAAAATAATAATTATTTTTTAAATAAGTGTTTATTGGACATATCACTGCTCTTTATCAATATTTGTTAGTGATATTTTTATTTTAAAAAACATTTTTAAACTGAAAGGGTTTACAAAGAAAAAATTTTATTCTACAATTCTAAAAAATTTTACAATTTTCTTTGTCAACCTTCAGTTTGAAAAATATTTTTTAATAAAAAATTGAAATATCCCCAATAAATCGCGGCTTATTTCCAGACTGTTCTAAGTCCTTTCCGTGTCATTCGGAGATAAAAGGGGTCTAAAGGTTCAGTATTTTTTCCCATGCCCCTTCTATTTTTTTTTTTATTTTATTTTCTATTTTTATCATCTTTGTTAATGATCTACCTGATCACATCGAAAATGCCGAGCTTTTTGCAGATGACTTCACTACAAGTATTTCCGCCACTGAGACAATACAACTTCAAGAGCAGGCAGATAAAAGAATTACCGAATCCATTGAATGGTTTACGGTGAACAAACAACTGCTAAAATCAACAAAAACCAAATTTATTCAATTTTCATTCAATCCAAAAAAAATCACTCAACCAAAAACCTTGCATTACAAATTCACATGAAAAATCCACAGTAGAATCATCTACACAAGCAAAAAATTTTTAGGAATACCGTATAACAATAGATAACAACTTAACCCGACATTTCCCACATCAACAACCCTAATACCAAAACTAAGCTCAGCTTGTTTTGCAATTAAGAGCATCAAACAAATAAGCAACATATCAACTGCTAAAATATGTTACTTTTCTCTATTTGAATCACACTTGAGATACTGAATTGAATTTTGGGTAATATCAACTCATATCGACAAGGTATTCATCACGCAAAAACAAGCAACCAGAGCATTATGTACCCTTAAGCCGACAGAGCATTGCAAACCCTACTTTATTACACTAAATATTCTTACCAGTTACATGTCTTACATTCTCAAGTCAATTTTATTTAAATTTGGGTGAGCAAAGCAAAGACTTCAATTTCACTGACCCCCCAAAAAAAATTTTGCTCGGGTGTTTTTTTTTTTTGTTTTTTTTTCTGTTTGTTTTCTCTCTACCGGGCAAACGGCATATCCCATCTTGATGAAAATTGGGAGGGACCTTCGAAAACTCTGAACTAGAGCTGTATTGTTTTTGGGTACAACCGAAGAAATATTTCTCATGAATATCATACTTTTTCGATTTTTTGTGCGATATTTTCGTGCCATTTGGGCCAATTCTGACCAAACGGGTGGGTCCCACAACGTTCAAAATTATACTCATCATATTTATAGAAAAAGTTGAAAAAGTTAGCCAGAATCCGTATAAATAAAGCTTTTTAATATAAGTTTTTTGATTTTTTGTGCGATATTTTCGTGCCATTTGGGCCAACTCTGACCAAACGGGTGGGGCTTCAAGGTTCATATTATACATGGACATTAATGTTATGGTGATGAAGTAGGCCTACCTTTTGAAACAAAAGTTGAAAAAGTTAGCCAGAATCCATAGAAATAAAGCTTTTAATATAAGTTTTTACGGTAAATAATAACAAATTGATAAGTTTCAATAGAAACTTGACAACAATCACCTACAATGCGTAGGCAGCAAAACAAATCACTTGCAAAAGTAAAGATATCCCACGCAAACTAAAAACTTAAAAAAAAGTCATCCCCCAACGCGGCGGGACTTTCGCGTTTTCCTGTAAGGAAAAACATCCACACTCTCCAGTCAACAGTGGCGTACATACCCACAACACAAGGCCCCAAAATGACCTCCATCTTAACCAATATCGTACAAATCTAGGTCAAAAAAGCTCTGATTATTTAAATAAAACTCTAATCAATAAACTCCCCAATCAATAAAAAAACATAACAGAACACCAGTGGCATAACTTCGTTTCATGGGTCCGCCCGCAAAAATTTCCATGGGGGGAAAAAAAACCCCAAACAGATACATATATGCATAGAGTCGGTGGAATTCAGACTTTTCATCCCGGGCGGGATATATAATATCTCGGGGGTATTATATAAGGACCAAGCATGCGGGGTTTGGGGGCTTGCCCCCAACAATAGCGCCGCAGGCGAAAATTGCGAAAATCAGGTTTTTAGAGTGCGTTTGGTGCGTTTAAAAACAAAGTTGTGGGGTGAATGCAATACCAAAATAATGTAGTTTTTTTTGAGATGTTGGGGTTGTGGACGCTAAAAGTTCCTAAATATCCGCTAGATTTATCTCAAACGGCTAGTTTTTACAAAAACGGTCATTTTAGCAACGAAAAACAAATACTATATTTTCCAAACAGGGTGAAATGTCTGGACCCGGGGGAAATTGGCCAGAGCCTGGCTCTGCTAATCGTAAAAGGCGATTCAAGAAAAAGTCCACCTCGCAAACATCAGCTTAGTATGAAGGGTAGTATTTTACTCCCCGAAAAAGAGGCGGCTCTGGCAATCGTCGTCGGGGACCTTGCCCTTCCCTTTGACGACCCTCGACAACGATGACCAAGACAACACGAACAATGACAAAGACAATAATGTCACGTCGCGGGCGTAATATTTCGACCGCGACGTGAGAACCCCCCCTTTCCTCCCTTAACCGTGGCTGGTTCTGACAGCATGGGCCCTTCTCCCATATCCCCTAGGTTATAGTGGTGCATAATGACCTAACGGTTGACGCGTCCTTAATACAAAGTAACCAAAAAAGGGTGAAATACTGTTTTTTTACTGAGTTTTCTGGGCCCGCCCGCAGTTGCGGGCCCTGCGGGCGCCTATAGTTACGCCACTGCAGAACACATCAAATTCCAGAATGAACAGAACCAAATTTTTAACACTAGGAAGCTTCGCAAACGCTTTTCAGGCGCGTTGCTGGATGAGCGTATGTTTTTTTTAAACGAAAAAAGTGTAAAATTGCGATTTTCATGAGAAATTATTTTTTGATGGCGCTCAAATTTTACACAAATATATAAATTATAAAATTGAGGTTTTTGTGAAAATATCATTACAATCGAATAAAGCATGTAGATGTTAATAAGTCGAAGATTTTTTTTTTAACAAAAATGCGTTAAATTGCGATTTTCATAAGAAATTATTTTTTGATTGCGCTCCCAAAAATTTACACCAATATATTAATTAATAAAATTAAGATTCTGTGAAAAAATCATTACAATCGGGTAAAGCATGTAGGTATTGTAAGTCAAAGAATGTTTTAAAAAATTTAAAAATTTAAATTAAAATTAAAAAAAGTCGTAAAATTGCGATTTTCATAAAAAATAATTTTTCGATTGCGCTCAAATTGCTCAGAATATATTAACTAAAAAATTAAGGTTTTGTGAAAAAATTATAACAATCGGGTAAAACAAGTAGGAAGTCGAAGAAATTTTTTAAAAATCGAAAAATATCGAAAATTGCGATTTTAATGAGAAATAATTTTTCGGTTGCGCTCAAAAACGTGGCAGTTCTAAGTTCAGAGATTTTTAAGGCCTCCATAAAATTTCATCGCAATTGGAGTATCGGTTTAGCCGGAACCGTGTAGACAAACACACAAAATACCAAAAAAAAAAAAAATTCCGGATTTTTTTCTCCAGTGTAGTGAAATGGAATCTGCGCTTCGCTCCGGCTAGTCGCTACGCTCATCCAACAAAAGGCATACTACGGTATAAAATACTTTATGAAACAAAACTACCCAATTTTGCTATTACTAATTAAAAAACTCAGCTCTGGGTTGTTTTGCAATTAAAAGCATCAACACATAAGCAATATATTAACTGTTAAATTATGCTACTTTTTTCTATTTGAATCACATAGATAGATAGATAGATAGATAAGGTCTTTATTGTAAGGCGGATTAAGGCTAGTGAAGCCTTATCTTCCATCCAACCCAAAACTAATAATAATAATAATACATTTGATAATGAAAGAACATTACATGATTATATAAAATATTGAAATAATACATTAAATACATTATGGTAGCATATTGCAAAGTTAAAAATTTTTTAGGTGTATAGTAATGTTATGCAAATTATGAATTTTGAATCGATTTATGCAAATCTTCAATAGTTTAAGAAACATTCATTCATCCCTTCACACAAAAGTACAAAATTTAAAATAGCTTTAGACATTGTGTGCAGAAATACAGGTGAGCAGGAGCAGGTTGTGGTATGCATTACTCAATCATTAATTTAACAAAGGCTGTAGCGGCTGAGTTTATAACTGTTAATTAAATTTTAATTACTCAAGTAATGTTGATGTATTTATGCTTTTAAAGTGTCGTAACTAATTCCGTAAACATCCCTGATGCTCGTTGGGAGAGTATTCAGACTCGAATAGCGTTTATTGTAAAAGAGTGGTCAAGAAGATTGGTTCTATGGGTTGGAAATGTCAACTGAGTACCTGATCTAGATCTAGTGTTGAAGGTATGGTTTGAGAATGGTATTGAAAATTAGATGCTAGGTACGAAGGTGTTGATGTTGAGAGCAGACGATGAACAAGGCAAATCGAGTGTAGATTTCTACGGTCATTTAGACGAATCCACGCAAAAATTTTTGAATCCAGGGGTAATATGATCATATTTTTTTTTTACCAAAGATGAACCCAACACAGACATTTTGAGCTCTCTGAAGACGAACAGAGAGGTCTTCAGTAAGGTCATTGTACACATCTGAGGTATGGAACAGAATTTTTTGGGGAATGTCAACTCACATTGATCACCCCGAAAAACTCTGGTTATACATAAATAAAATTCTTTACAACCTTGTTCCAAAAAAGAAAACAAATATATACCTCAATATATTAATTCAAATCTGAGCTGACAAAATTGTTACTACAAAAAGCTTATTGCAGTGTAAATGACTTTATTACCTACCGTAATTGTAAAGATCAATTTATTGTAAATGGTACAAAAAAAAAAATGAAATTTGTAAATGAATGTTCTTATTAACTAATTTTTATCCAAGTTACTGTACCTAATAATGTAATAGTTTCAAGTACCGTATCATTTGAATTTTTGGGATGTGGGTCTATAAAAAGGTGGAACCAGATAAGGTGGCGGTCGCCGAGGGATCGCAGCACTGTCCCTCCACGCACTATGGCCACAGGAACGGCAAAATTTTAAATAAAATAACGGTCTCTAAAACTGCTTTCGGAGAAAAACACGATTATTTTAAAGCCAAACCTTGACCAATCCTAAAAACTAGGAAAACGCTTAAGTCCCGCCGCGTTGTTGGATGAGCGTAATTGGTGCATTGAGCTGCCATGTGTTATGCGGATTTTCTGTTGTTCTGTGAAAAAATCATATCTAAGTTGAATTTTTTTTTAAATTAAATTAAATTAATAAAAAAATAACTTAAATTTTTAAATTTTTTAATCAATCATAATTAAAAAAAAAGAAAAAAATCGTAAAAATTGCAATTTTGGATAGCGTAGCGAAGATTCCATTTCACTACACTGGAGAAAAAAATCCGGAATGTTTTTTTTTTTTTTTTTTTTTTTTTTTCTTTCTGTATTTTTGTCTGTCTGTTAACACGATTCGGCTAAAAACCCATACTCCGATTGCGATGAAATTTTATGGAGGCCTTCGAAATCTCTGAACAAAGAACTGTCACGTTTTTGAGCGCAACCGAAAAATTATTTCTCATGAAAATCGCAATTTTTACGATTTTTTTTTTGATTTTAAAAAAATTTCTTCGACTTTTTAACTCCTACATGCTTTAATCCGGGTTGTAATGATTTTTTCACAGAACCTTAGTTTTTTGAATTGATATATTCGTGTGAAATTTTGAGCGTAATCAAAAATTATTTCTCATGAAAATTCGCAATTTTAAAGATTTTTTTAATTTCTTCTGCTATAAACACCTACATGCTTTATCCGTTAAATGATTTTTTCACAGAACCTTAATTTTAAGAATTATTATATTCGTGTAAATTTGTGCGTATCGAATAATTATTTCTTATGAAAATTTCAATATTACGATTTTTTCCTTTTTTTAAATTACGATTAATTTTTAAAAAAAATAAGTTAATTTTTATTTAATTGATTTTAATTTTTAAAAAATTTCAACAAAGTTCTGATTTTTTCACCCGAACAACAGAAAATCCGCAAAAAAACTGGCAGCTCAATTCACCAATTACGCTCATCCCAAAAAACGCGGCGGGACTTAAGCGTTTTCCTATATTATACATGGACCCTTAAGGTTATGGTGATGTAGTACCTTTTGAAAGAAAAAGTTTAAAAAGTTAGCCAGAATCCATAGAAATAAAGCTTTTAATATAAGTTTTTTAAGGGGAAAAAATACCAATTGACAAGAAACAATAGAAACTTGACAACAAACACTTCAATGCGTAGGCAACAAAAAAAAAGCACTTGCAAAAGTAAAGATATGCCACGCAAACTAAAAACTATGAAAAGCTCATCCTTCAACGCGGGGGACTGTAGCGTTTTCCTAGTCATAAGAAAAAAATATTTGATAGCGCTCAGATTTCACACGAATATATAAATTCATGAAATTAAGGACAATTTAATACAAGAATTTTTATAAGTTTTTTTGCATTTGGATGTGGAACAATGGGGCAGCGGTTGCAACTATTCTGTGAAGGCGCTGGTGTTCTATATCCACATTTTATCATTACGACGTATACAAAACAATAGCTCAAAGTTTTTAAACCCGTACAATTGTAACTAAAAATGTCCATCTGTGGCACTATCATTCATTTTTAAAAAAAATTAAAAAAACACACTTTTAAACATGTTTTTTACATTGTTGATTGAATGTAAAAAAATGAAGTGTAGCCATCACTCAATAACACCTTTGCACTGTATGGCAATTACATTGATGATGAAAACACAACAGAATGAACCAAGCTTTGATAAGTTAAATTTTTTTTTTAGGCATGAAAACGGAATGAACTTTTAATTTATTAGACTGTAAAACATTGCCGGAATCCAAAACAATATGTCAAAATTTGACAAAATAATATTAGTTTTTAATTAAATTGTATTGGGATTGTATTGTATTTTATTAGCAGCTGTGGATTACATGTGATGCCGTAACTAGTACGTGTATCGTAACAAAGCATTGTCGAATGTTGGTATATACATTGCATAATTTACAACTACAAACTACTTTATTTCTACAAAATTGATTATATACTAATAATTACATCATTATACATTTTCATATATACATCATATTATACATCACTTGTCGAGTGAGCAAATCTATATACACTTATGCAACTGAGTCATGCTTCCTTGAAGTCACTTTTATTATACAGACATTTTTCTATAAAGGGAGCTTCCAGTTTTCTTTTAAACATGATCATATTTGTTTCACTTTTGATTTCCTCGGGTAGATAATTGAATAGTATTTTTCCTGCATGGATTGGGGCTTTGTCAATGATTTTTGATTTAGTTGATGGTAAGTGAAGGTTGTCCTGTTCCGTGTGTTGTACTGGTGGGTATCGGAGTTCTTACAAAGCTATCAAAGTGATGTTCACGCATAAAGACATAGTGTAATTGGATGAGCGTGGCGAGGCGTAGCGAGCGAAGCGAAGATTCCATTTCACTACACTGGAAAAAAAATCCGGAATATTTTTTTTCTTTTTGTATTTTTGTCTGTCTGTTTGCACGATTCCGGCTAAACCGATACTCCAATTGCGATGAAATTTTATGGAGGCCTTTGAGATCTCTGAACTAAGAACTGCCACGTTTTTGAGCGCAACCGAAAAATTATTTCTCATGAAAAACGCAATTTTAAGATTTTTTTCCGATTTTTAAAATTTCTTGACTTATAACTAGAGATAAGTTTTTTTGCGTTTTAGGGTTTTTGATGCAACAAAATGCTAATTTTGACGATTTAAAAATGCTAATTTTACTAAAAATAATGTTTTTAATGCCTATTGAGAACTAGTTTAGTAATGTTTTTCTAGCGTTTTATGTGACTATATTGAATTAAAATGTTCCTACAATTCATCATTTACCAGAAGAAGTTTAAGAAACACCTACATTTAGGTTTTGGTGGAAAAGAAACCAATTGATGCTACAAAATGCTAAAAATTTTTCAAAATTAATGCTAAATTTTCTAAATTTAAGTGCTAAAAAACGTATCTCTACTTATAACACCTACAAGCTTTATCCGATTGTAATGATTTTTTCACAGAACCTTAATTTTATGAATTGATCTATTCGTGGAAATTTGAGCGTAATCGAAAAATTATTTCTCAAGAAAATCGCAATTTTACGAATATTTTAATTTCTTCGCTTATAACACCTCTTATCCGATTATAATGATTTTCACAGAACCTTAATTTTATGAATTCATATATTCGTGTTAAATTTGAGCGCAATCGAATATTTATTTCTTATGAAAATTTTAATATTACGATTTTTTCCTTTGTTTTAAAATTTCGATTAATTAAAAAAAAAATTAATTTAATTTAATTTTAATTTAAAAAAATCTTCAACCAAAGTAATTTTTTTTCACCGAACAACAGAAAATCCGCATAACACATGGCAGCTCAATGCACCAATACGCTCACCAACAACGCGACGGGGCTTAAGCGTTTTTCCTAGTATATGTATTTGGAAGGGACGGTAAGGATCTCTAGCGATTTAAAATATTGTTTACACGATTGAGTTGGGTTTTTGGTTTAGTATATACCGTATTGCCCTCTTTTTTAAGCTGAATATCTTTAGAGTTTTTTTATTTTGGTGCTGTTCCCCCCAAAACACTATGCCCTAATTGATATACGACTCAACTAAAGCATAATATGCTGATTTAAGTAAGTTTATATTACAGTAATGCTTTAGCTGTTTTATCACAAAAATGCCCGAGCTTATCTTTTTAGCAATGTGGTCAATGTGGTCATTCCAGGGAAGGTTTTCGTCTATATATAATCCCAAAATTTGTGTTACCTTAACCTGTTCTAGCCTGTGTTCCCCTACAATATGTTTACTTCCCTACTTTGTTTTTTGCCAGGATTGAAAACCATAATATTGGTTTACTTTGGAGTTTTAAACCCCTTTTAAGGGCAAATTGATTTCAAAATTGCCCTGTAACTACCATTTTTTTTTTTTTATTTTAATTTGGTTGTTTTTTTCAAAACATAGTGTCTCCCTAAAGCTCGTCGATGTTCTTATGGAGACAGCCTCAGTGTCGAGTCATCTGCAAACAGCGTAATCTCACCCTTTTTTAAAAACCCCAAAAACCCCCCCACCCCCCCCCCACGACGTAAACATTGAAGACCAGAATCAGACTGGTGAACTGTGGTTTGACATGTGAGCTTGTGCTTGGCCCTACCCTGTAAAAAACCCATAGGCCTAGGCCTAACATTGTTCAAAATGTTTTGTTGTAAGTGTTTCATGTACGATTTAATTTTTCTCTGATTTTTTTCTATTTTCTTGAAATGATTCTGAAAAATTGGGGGTCGTGTTATATTCGAGGTCGTGCTTTATTCGGAACAATACTGTACTTAATATGCCTACTAAGTTAAGTTTAACCAAACTCGAAAATTTAGCCCATTGTTCTTTTGTCTCTGTAGAAAATTGATTTAACCCCTTTTTGTACAGTTAATTTGACATAGGTTTGTAAGTCTACTTGACTTTTTAGATAGCTAACGGTTTAAAACCACCTATTCAAATTCAATGTGCTAGGGGGTAACATACAGGGATAGCAGGTGCAGCTGCACCCAGGCCCCAAGAGGTTGAGGGCCGCTTGGGGGCAAGGAACCCAGGCCTTTGAATTCCCAGTTATGCCCCTGGTAACATTTAGTACTATTGAAACTTGTTTGAGAAAAGAATACTGTATGTTGTTTGTGGCAAGTCAGAAATCTAATATTTTCATAAGCCCATTTATTTACATTATAAGGACATGGTTTAACCACAAGCCGATATTCTCAATATTCTTCTGTACATTTTAAATTTAAATTATTGAAAATAGTCATCACTCATCAGTCATCATTATTAATGATGATAACCAATATTTTTTTGTTTGAGATGCAGTTAGCAAAAATGTACCGGTATTTCCTTAGTCGTATTGTGATTGTTAACAAATTGACGTTTTATGATAATTATTTACTAGTCAAAATTAAAATGTTCTATAATATTCTACAAATTTGGGTATTTTATTGGAGTAAAAATTTTGAACACACGTACTACACCAAATACTACACGAAGAAAGTTCAATTAAAGTTTCACAAAATATCGGTTCTGAAAGTTTGACGTTTTGTAAGGAAACCATGTTCTAATTTCAAATGCAGGATTGAAAACTATTGTTTACGTTGATGAGTGATAGTTTTCAGAAAAATATTATTTTTAGCACATTGTTATTGTTGATTGTTGAAATCCTAAATCGTATTAATCGTAAAGTCATTACAATTATAGTATTTATTTGAATGTAGGTATAGTATATATTTATAATAAGGCAAGATGAGATGTTTTGCATTAACAAAGCAAAGTAAGCATGTATTGATTAAGATTAAAATAATTATATTTCTATATTGCACTAAAAAATTAAAACTATTTTGTAGGATTTGTTGAAGAATGTCGAGTGAGAAATTGTGTGCAATTCCTTTGTTAGCCATAGAGGTTAATTAGTAAATTGCTTCAGGAAACATTTTACTAGCTTCAGATTGTACAATCACAACTGTTTGCATATTAAAGATTTGTTCATTGGACGGGGGAAAAATATTTTCATACAAACTTAACTTTCCTGCGTTTCTAAAGAAAGTGTTTCAGTTTCCAAGTAAATATCTTTTTACATCTATCTGCCGCATCTGCTTCTCATGCCGATCTATCCATAATTTTGTCATGGTCAGAGGCCAAAGGTGAACAAACTACTGTATATACTTTGCTAAACATTCCTTATTTCATGCTAGAAATGGAAAATCTTTTTCTATTTCTGTGACCTAATTTATGTATGTTCTCTTCAATAGGATCACCTAAAAAGTGATACTTTACAAACTATTATTTACTGATTGAACCGGCTGATGCTTACCAACACATGAATACACATGAATATATTGAAAACTTCATTATGGAATCACTTGTTGAAAACACTATATAGTTTGGAATTGATTCCGACAACCGTAAACCCAAAATCATCAATAAAACCGATTCAAATGACTAAAAGAAACATTTCTGGTTTTGCTTTCTTCAGCATTTAATAATAAAATAAGTCAAATAAACTGTTATTACCCTAGTTCCCTTAAAACGTGGTCGGTATTACACTAATTCTTTTCCCTTGTGTTGGCATGCAGACATTCTTTTGCACCTACGTATATTATTGTATCTTTGAATTGCTTGATACTTGTATAGTTTATCCGGCCATCTGTCGTTAAACTGAATTTCCATTGTTTGTTTTACGTACTTGCGCTTGCAGTATTTTCAGATTATGTAAGATATAGTACTTTCTTACAGGAATGTATTAACTACTTTGAATTAACAATACTTTTGTAAGCTTACGTAAATAACTTTGTATTCCGAATACTTAAGGTCCAACACTATTATAAATAAATACAAATATTTTTGTTTACTGCCAATTTCTGTATTATTCATTTTGAAATTTCATATAATGTTAATAAAAAGGAATAGAGGTAAATAGTTTAAGTTCTTTATAATTTTGTATCCTACCCTAACCCATGCATTATTATTCCATAACATTTTTAGGTTTAACAAAAGGGTGGCTGCAGATTTTTATCTTTTATTATTACTAATCTCTAATCTTCATAATGTACAAATAATAATTATTCTTTAAATAAGTGTTTATTGGACATATCACTGCTCTTTATCAATATTTGTTAGTGATATTTTTATTTAAAAATCATTTTTAAACTGAAGGTTGACAAAAGAAAAATTCTATTCTACAATTCTAAAAATTCTACAATTTTCTTTGTCAACCTTCAGTTTGAAAAATATTTTTGAATAAAAATCGAAATATCACCAATAAATCGCTGGCTTATTTCCAGACTGTTCTATGTCCGTTCCGTGTCATTCGGAGATAAAGGCGTCTAAAGGTTCAGTATTTTTTCCCATGCCCCTATCTATTTTTTTTCTATTTTATTTTCTATTTTTTATCATCTTTGTTAATGATCTACCTGATCACATCGAGGATGCCGAGCTTTTTGCAGATGACTTTACTACAAGTATTACCGCCACTGAGACAATACAACTTCAAGAGCAGGCAGATAAAAGAATTACCGAATCCATTGAATGGTTTACGGTGAACAAACAACTGCTAAACTCAACAAAAACCAAATTTATTCAATTTCATTCAATCCGAAAAAACAAATCACTTAACCAAATACCTTGCATTACAAATTCACATGATAAATCCACAGTAGAATCATCTACACAAGCAAAATTATTAGGAATACCGTATAACAATAGATAACAACTTAACCTGACATGCCCACATCAACACCCTAATACCAAAACTAAGCTCAGCTTGTTTTGCAATTAAGAGCATCAAACAAATAAGCAACATATCAACTGCTAAAATATGTTACTTTTCTCTATTTGAATCACACTTGAGATACTGAATTGAATTTTGGGTAATATCAACTCATATCGACAAGGTATTCATCACGCAAAAACAAGCAACCAGAGCATTATGTACCCTTAAGCCGACAGAGCATTGCAAACCCTACTTTATTACACTAAATATTCTTACAGTTACATGTCTTTACATTCTAAAGTCAATTTTATTAATTGGATGAGCAAAGCAAAGACTTCAATTTCACTGACCCCCAAAAAAATTTAGCTCGGGTGTTTTTTTTTTTTGTATTTTTGTCTGTTTGTTCGCTCTCTACCGGGCAAACGGCATATCCGATCTTGATGAAAATTGGAGGGACCTTCGAAATCTCTGAACTAAGAGCTGTATTGTTTTTGGGTACAATCGAAGAAATATTTCTCATGAATATCATACTTTTACGATTTTTTGTGCGATATTTTCGTGCCATTTGGGCCAATTCTGACCAAACGGGTGGGTCCTACAACGTTCAATATTATACTCATCATATTTATAGAAAAAGTTGAAAAAGTTAGCCAGAATCCGTATAAATAAAGCTTTTAATATAAGTTTTTTGATTTTTGTGCGATAATTTCGTGCCATTTGGGCCAATTCTGACCAAACGGGTGGGGCTTCAACGTTCATATTATACATGGACATTAAGGTTATGGTGATGAAGTACCCTTTTGAAAGAAAAAGTTGAAAAAGTTAGCCAGAATCTATAGAAATAAAGCTTTTAATCTAAGTTTTTTACGGTAAATAATAACAAATTGACAAGTTTCAATAGAAACTTGACAATAATCACCTACAATGCGTAGGCAGCAAAACAAAGCACTTGCAAAAGTAAAGATATCCCACGCAAACTAAAAACTTTTAAAAAAAAGCTCATCCATCAACGCGGCGGGACTTTGGCGTTTTCCTAGTAAGGAAAAACATCCACACTCTCCAGTCAACAGTGGCGTACACACCCACAACACAAGGCACAAAAATGACCTCCATCTTAACCAATATCGTACAAATCTAGGTCAAAATAACTCTGATTATTTAAATAAAACTGTTCAATAAACTCCCCAATCATAAAAAAAACATAACAGAACACCAGTGGCATAACTTCGTTTCATGGGTCCGCCCGCAAAAATTTCCATGGGGGAAAACAAACCCCAAACAGATACATATATGCATAGAGTCGTGTGTGAATTCAGACTTTTCATCCCGGGCGGGATATATAATATCTCGGGGGTATTATATAAGGACCAAGCATGCGGGGTTTGGGGGCTTGCCCCCAACAATAGCGCCGCAGGCGAAAATTGCGAAAATCAGGTTTTTAGAGTGCGTTTGGTGCGTTTAGAACAAAGTTGTGGCTGAATGCAATACCAAAATAATGTAGTTTTTTGTGAGATGTTGTGTTGTGGACGCTAAAAGTTCCTAAATATCCGCTAGATTTTATCTTCAAACGGCTAGTTTTCACAAAACGGTCATTTTAGCAACGAAAAACAAATACTATATTTTCCAAACAGGGTGAAATGTCTGGACCCGGGTAAATTGGCCAGAGCATGGCTCTGCTAATCGTAAAAGGCGATTCAAGAAAAAGTCCACCTCGCAAACATCAGCTTAGTATGAAGGGTAGTATTTTACTCCCCGAAAATAGAGGCGAGCTCTGGCAATCGTCGTCGGGGACCTTGCCCTTCCCTTGACGACCCCTCGACGACGATGACCAAGACAACACGAACAATGACAAAGACAATTACGACCACGACGCGAGAACAACCACTACCACCCCGACGTGAGAACCCCCCCTTTCCTCCCTTAAACCGTGGCTGGTTCTGACAGCATGGGCCCCTTCTCCCATATCCCCTAGGTTATAGTGGTGCATAATGACATAACGGTTGACGCGTCCTTAATCCAAATAAACCAAAAAAGGGTGAAATACTGTTTTTTACTGAGTTTTCTGGGCCCGCCCGCAGTTGCGGGCCCTGCGGGCGCCTATAGTTACGCCACTGCAGAACACATCAAATTCCAGAATGAACAGAACCAAATTTTTAACACTAGGAAGCTTCGCAAACGCTTTTTCAGGCGCGTTGCTGGATGAGCGTATGTTTTTTTAAACGAAAAAAGTGTAAAATTGCGATTTTCATGAGAAATTATCTTTCGATGGCGCTCAAATTTTACACAAATATATAAATTATAAAATTGAGGTTCTGTGAAAATATCATTACTATCGAATAAAGCATGAAGATGTTAATAAGTCGAAGATTTTTTTTTAAACAAAAATGTGTTAAATTGCAATTTTCACAAGAAATTATTTTTCTATTGCGCTCAAATTTCACACCAATATATTAATTAATAAAATTAAGATTCTGTGAAAAAATCATTACAATCGGATAAAGCATGTAGGTATTATAAGTCAAAGAATGTTTTATTTTAAAAATAAAAAAGTCGTAAAAATGCGATTTTCATAAGAAATAATTTTTTGATTGCGCTCAAATTCCACAGGAATATAGTAATTCATAAAATTAAGGTTTTGTGAAAAAATTATAACAATCGGATAAAACAAGTAGGTGTTATAAGTCGAAGAAATTTTTTAAAAATCGAAAAATATCGTAAAATTGCGATTTGAACGAGAAATAAGTGTTCGGTTGCGCTCAAAAACGTGGCAGGTCGAAGTTCAGAGATTTGAAGGCCTCCATAAAATTTCATCGCAATTGGAGTATCGGTTTAGGGCCCGGAACCGTGTAGACAAACACACAAAAATACCAAAAAAAAAAACATTCCGGATTTTTTTTCTCCAGTGTAGTGAAATGGAATCTGCGCTTCGCTCGCTAGTTCGCTACGCTCATCCAACAAAAGGCATACTACAGTATAAAAGACTTTATGACAGACAAAACTACCTAATTTCTGCTATTACTAATTGAAAAACTCAGCTCTGCTTGTTTTGCAATTAAAAGCATCAACACATAAGCAATATATTAACTGTTAAATTATGCTACTTTCTCTATTTGAATCACATAGATAGATAGATAGATAGATAAGGTCTTTATTGTAAGGCGGGATTAAGGCTAGTGAAGCCTTATCTTCCATCCAACCTAATACTAATAATAATAATAATACATTTGATAATGAAGAGAACATTACATGATTATATAAAATATTGAAATAATACATTAAATACATTATGGTAGCATTATTGCAAAGTTAAAATTTTCTAGGTGTATAGTAATGTTATGCAAATTATGAATTTTGAATCGATTTATGCAAATCTTCAATAGTTTAAGAAACATTCATTCATCCATTCACACAAAGTACAAAATTAATATAGCTTTAGACATTGTGTGCAGAAATACAGGTGAGCAGGAGCAGGTTGTGGTATGCATTACTCAATCATTAATTTAACAAAGGCTGTAGCGGCTGATGTTTATAACTGTTAATTAATTATAATTACTCAAGTAATGTTGATGTACTTTATGCTTGAAAGTGTCGTAACTAATTCCGTAAACATCCCTGATGCTCGTTGGGAGAGTATTCAGACTCGAATAGCGTTTATTGTAAAAGAGTGGTCAAGAAGATTGGTTCTATGGGTTGGAAATGTTAACTGAGTACCTGATCTAGATCTAGTGTTGAAGGTATGGTTTGAGAATAGGTATTGAAAATTAGATGCTAGGTACGAAGGTGTTGATGTTGAGAGCAGACGATGAACAAGGCAAATCGAGTGTAGATTTCTACGGTCATTTTAGACGAATCCACGCAAGATTTTTGAATCCAGGGGTAATATGATCATATTTTTTTATACCAAAGATGAAACGAACACAGACATTTTGAGCTCTCTGAAGACGAACAGAGAGGTCTTCAGTAAGGTCATTGTACACATTTGAGGTATGGAACAGAATTTTGGGTAATGTCAACTCACATTGATCACCAGAAAAACTCTGTTTAGTATAAATAAAATTCTCTACAACCTTGTTCCAAAAAAGAAATCAAATATATATATATATACCTCAATATATTAATTCAAATCTGAGCTGACAAAATTGTGACTACAAAAAGCTTACTACAGTGTACAGTAAATGACTTTATTACAGAAACCATGACCTACCGTAATTGTAAAGATCAATTTATTGTTAATGGTACAATAAATGAAATTCGTAAATTAATGTTCTTATTAATTAGTTTTTATCCAAGTTACTGTACCTAATAATGTAATAGTTTCAAGTACCGTATCATTTGATTTTGGCATGTGGGTCTATAAAAAGGTGGAACCAGATAAGGTGGCGGTCGCCGAGTGATCGCAGCACTGTCGTCCACGCACTATGGCCACAGGAACGGCAAATTGTAAATAAAATAACGGTCTCTAAAACTGCTTTCGGAGAAAAACACGACTATTTTAAAGCCAAGCCTTGACCCAAAATAATATCCTAAAAACTAGGAAAACGCTTAAGTCCCGCCGCGTTGTTGGATGAGCGTAATTGGTGCATTGAGCTGCCATGTGTTATGCGGATTTTCTGTTGTTCTGTGAAAAAATCATATCTAAGTTGAATTTTTTTTTAAATTAAATTAAATTAAATAAAAAAATAACTTAATTTTTAAATTTTTAATCAATCGTAATTTAAAAAAAGGAAAAAATCGTAAAAATTGCAATTTTTGGATGAGCGTAGCGAAGATTCCATTTCACTACACTGGAGAAAAAAATCCGGAATGTTTTTTTTTTTTTTTTTTTTTTCTTTCTGTATTTTTGTCTGTCTGTTAACACGATTTCGGCTAAACCGATACCCCGATTGCGATGAAATTTTATGGAGGCCTTCGAAATCTCTGAACAAAGAACTGTCACGGTTTTGAGCGCAATCGAAAAATTATTTCTTATGAAAATCGCAATTTTTACGATTTTTTTTCGATTTTAAAAAAATTTCTTCGACTTATAACTCCTACATGCTTTATCCGATTGTAATGATTTTTTCACAGAACCTTAATTTTATGAATTATTATATTCGTGTAAATTTGTGCGTATCGAATAATTATTTCTTATGAAAATTTCAATATTACAATTTTTTCCTTGTTTTAAAATTACGATTAATTAAAAAAAAATAAGTTAATTTTTATTTAATTTGATTTAATTTTTAAAAAATTTCAACAAAGTTCTGATTTTTTCACAGAACAACAGAAAATCCGCAAAACACATGGCAGCTCAATTCACCAATTACGCTCATCCAACAACGCGGCGGGACTTAAGCGTTTTCCTAGTATTATACATGGACATTAAGGTTATGGTGATGTAGTACCTTTTGAAAGAAAAAGTTGAAAAAGTTAGCCAGAATCCATAGAAATAAAGCTTTTATATAAGTTTTTTAAGGTAATAATACCAATTGACAAGAAATAATAGAAACTTGACAACAATCACTTCAATGCGTAGGCAACAAAACAAAGCACTTGCAAAAGTAAAGATATCCCACGCAAACTTAAAACTTTAAAAAGCTCATCCATCAACGCGGCGGGACTTTAGCGTTTTCCTAGTCATAAGAAATAATTATTTGATAGCGCTCAGATTTCACACGAATATATAAATTCATGAAATTAAGGACAATTTAATACAAGAATTTTTATAAGTTTTTTCGCATTGGATATGGAACAATGGACAGCGGTTGCAACTATTCTGAAAAGGCGCTGGTGTTCTATATCCACATTTTTATCATTACGACGAAACAATAGCTCGGAGTTACATCCCGTACAATTTTAACTAAAAATGTAATCTGTGGCACTATCATTCATTTTAAAAAATATTAAAAAAAAACACATTAAAAACATGTTTTTTTACATTGTTGATTGAATGTAAAAAAAAATGAAGTGTAGCCATCACTCAATAACACCTTTGCACTGTATGGCAATTACATTGATGATGAAAACACACAGAATGAACCAAGCTTTGATAAAGTTAAATTTCTTTTTTAGGCATGAAAACGGAATGAACTTAGATTGATTAGACTGTAAATCATTGCCGGAATCCAAAACAATATGTCAAAATTTGACAAAATAATAGTAGTTCTAATTACTTGTATTGTATTGTATTGTATTTTATTATCAGCTGTGGATTACATGTGATGCCGTAACTAGTACGTGTATCGTAACATAAGCATTGTCAGAATTGTTGGTATATACATTGCATAATTTACAACTACAAACTACTTTATTTCTACAAGATTGATTATATACTAATAATTACATCATTATACATTTACATATATACATCATATTATATATCACTTGTCGAGTGAGCAAACCTATATACACTTATGCAACTGAGTCATGCTTCCTTGAAGTCACTTATATTATACAGACATTTTTCTATAAGGTAGCTTCTCAGTTTTCTTTTAAACATGATCATGTTTGTTTCACTTTTGATTTCCTCGGGTAGATAATTGAATAGTATTTTTCCTGCATGGATTGGGGCTTTGTCAATGATTTTTGTTTAGTTGATGGTAAGTGAAGGTTGTTCCTGTTCCGTGTGTTGTACTGGTGGGTATCGGAGTTCTTTACAAAGCTATCAAAGTGATGTTCACGCATAAAGACTATAGTGTAATTGGATGAGCGTAGCGAGCGAAGCGAAGATTCCATTTCACTACACTGGAGAAAAAAATCCGGAATGTTTTTTTTTATTTCTGTATTTTTGTCTGTCTGTTAACACGATTCCGGCTAAACCGATACTCCAATTGCGATGAAATTTTCTGGAGGCCTTTGAAATCTCTTAACTACCACATTTTTGAGCGCAACCGAAAAATTATTTCTCATTAAAATCGCAATTTTACGAATTTTTCGATTTAGAAAAAATTTCTTTGACTTATAACTAGAGATAAGTTTTTTTAGCGTTTTAGGTTTTTGATGCAACAAAATGCTAATTTTGACGATTTAAAATGCTAATTTTACTAAAAATAATGTTTTTAATGTCTATTGAGAACTAGTTTAGTAATGTATTCTAGCGTTTTATGTGACTATATTGAATTAAAATGTACCTACAATCCATCATTTACCAGAAGAAGTTTAAGAAACACCTACATTTAGAGTTTTGGTGGAAAAGAAACCAATTGATGCTACAAAATGCTAAATTTGTCAAAACTAATGCTAAATTTTCTAAATTGAAATGCTAAAAAACTTATCTCTACTCATAACACCTACAAGCTTTATCCGATTGTAATGATTTTTTTCACAGAACCTTAATTTTATGAATTGATCTATTCGTGTGAAATTTGAGCGTAATCGAAAAATTATTTCTCAAGAAAATTCAATATTACGATTTTTTCCTTTGTTTAAATTACGATTAATTAAAAAAAAAAATTAATTTAATTTAATTTAATTTAAAAAAAATCTTCAACAAAGTAATTATTTTTTCACCAAACAACAGAAAATCCGCATAACACATGGCAGCTCAATGCACCAATTACGCTCATCCAACAACGCGACGGGACTTAAGCGTTTTCCTAGTATATGTATTTGGAAGGGACGGTAAGGATCTCTAGCGATTTAAAATATTGTTTACACGATTGAGTTGGTTTTAGGTTTAGTATATACCGTATTGCCCTCTTTTGAAGCCTGAATATCTTTAGAGTGTTTATTTTGGTGCTGTTCCCCCAAATCACTATGCCATAATTGATATACGACTCAACTAAAGCATAATATGCTGATTTAAGTAAGTTCATATTACAGTAATGCTTTAGCTGTTTTATCACAAATATGCCCGAGCTTATCTTTTTAGCAATGTGGTCAATGTGGTCATTCCAGGTAAGGTTTTCGTCTATATATAATCCCAAAATTTGTGTTACCTTAACCTGTTCTAGCCTGTTTCCCCTACAATAGTTTACTTCCCATTTGTTTTTGCCGGGATTAAAACCCCTATATTTGTTTATTTGATTTTACTTTAAGGCAGTTGGATTAAAATTGCCCTGTATACTTATTTGTTTAACATATGTTCTCCTCAAGCTGTCGATTGTCTTATGAGACATGCTCGGGGTCGAGTCTCAAAAACGCGAAATCTCACCCTTTAGTATTTTTTCTGGTACGTCATTTATTAATGTTAAAGAAAAGAGGTCCCTTACGGAACCTTGCGGTACACCGTGTTTTAACTTGCGCCCTTGATCTGTATTTTTTGCACTTGACCCAAGACGTTCCTGCTTTAAATTTTACGTATTTTGCCTGTTTGCGAGGTTGACTGACCCCTTTCAAAGCCACGCCCCTTTCCGTACATTTTAGTTTTTTAAACAATATTTTATGGTTCAACATCGAAAGCCTTTGAAGGGCCATAAATACGGCCCCTGGTTTTGTTTTTATTGTCAATATTTTCTATTACACAATTTATAAATTTCTGCGCGTTTAAGTAGATTATTTTCCCGAAAAACCCGGGGTTTCTGTTTTAGATCAATTTTTGTGATTCTAAAACCTAGTTATTTTTTGTTAAAACCCTTTTCAATTTTTAAAAAAAACTGGTAGTATGCAATTTGGGCCCGAAGTTTCCTATTTCTACTGTATCACATTTTTTTAATAGGTATGATTTTTGCAAATTTTTAGCTTTTAGGAAATTCACCTTCAAAAGAAGGGGAAATTTATTAAGTGCACTAATGGTTTTTTTGTTGTCTTGCACATTCTTTAATCAAGAAGGGGGGGATTTCACGTATCCAAAAATCTCTTTTTTTTAAGCTATAATAATCTTGTAACCTCGTGTGAGGTGAAGTATCATTGCTGAATCTAGACGCCTAGGGAGGGGAACATTTGATTCGTAAGTTTTCCTGGTGTCGTCACTCACTAGCTGTTCCGCTACTGTAGCGTTATAGTCATTTAGCGTATTAGCGATGTCGTTTGGGTTTGTGTGCAGTTTGGTTATTATGGATGATGGTTGTTATAGACCTGTTACTTTTTGATTTGCTACCTCTTTCATTGTTGACTGTCTGCCACAGTGCCTTAATTTTATTTTCAGAATTAGAAATGTAACTTTGAACTGATTTTGCCTTCGCACATTTAATTACTTTCCTATATGTATTTTTGTAGTTTCTTATATAGACTTGAGTTGATGTTTTAGTAATTTTAGCCACACATTTTGCATATATTTTAAGTTTCCTTTTAGAATTCAGGATTCCCTTTGTGATCCAGTCGTTATTTTGACTGTGCATGTTTGGTTTAGGCCTAACTTTCTTTCTTTGTTTTGGACATGCCGTGTTAAATAAGTGAGTAAATCTAGTTATAAATGAATCATATTTTGTATTTAAAGTAGTAGCTCTGCTTGCTGTTAATCACTAATTACTTATACAAATAATACAACTAAATGTGAATTTCTTATACTTTTACCTTCACTTACGGTAATACAAGTAAATACAAAACATACTTATGCAAACTCAGGTACCTAACTGAGGGTCTTAAAAATGTTATAAAAGGTTCGTTAGACTATAAGTCCAGGGTTAGATTATCACAACTTCAATCTTGTGACCGGGTAAAGGCTACTTTCTACTCATTCATGCTTGAGAATATGGCTTCAATCACAATCATGGCACTTATGATCAACGCACGTGGGTTTAAATACTTCCGCGGGTAGTGTTGCAACAGGTGATACAAACGCACCGCGTATTAGGCGGCGAGTGACAAAGCTAACATTTTATTGGTTCGTGGAGATAGAACAATCTGGAATTATTTATTTTGGCGTTTTTCTTTTGCTAAAATGTTAGATAGATGTACATAGAACAAGCTGGAATGCCTTACTCGATTTTTTCAAAAAACGGATTTAGAACAGTCCGGAAATATACCAACGAAATACTGATAAAGAGCAGTGATATGTTCAATAAACACTTATTTAAAGAATAAATACCTGTTCTACTAGTTTCTTTTATCTTATAGGTATTACTATTATTATTTCTCGATTTGGTTAGTCGGGAGACAC
The DNA here is from genome assembly GCA_024449915.1 of Sweltsa coloradensis. Lineage (NCBI taxonomy): Eukaryota > Metazoa > Arthropoda > Insecta > Plecoptera > Chloroperlidae > Sweltsa > Sweltsa coloradensis. Next base: position 881,971 of record JAMZAV010000696.1, read on the forward strand.
TCCCGTAGGTGGAATTGAACCCCGTTCGGGAACTTCTGAATTGTTAATCCCATCAATTTATTGTTAGCGAGCGAAGCTAAGATTCCATTCAACTACACTGGAGAAAAAAATCCGGAATGTTTTTTTTTCCTCGATCTGTTTGTAATTTGTATTATTGTGTGTTTGTTAACAACGATTCCGGCTAAACCGATACTCCAATTGCGATGAAATTTTATGGAGGCCTTCGAAATTCTCTGAACTTAGAACGGCCACGTTTTTGAGCGCAATCAAAAATCTTTTTCTCATTAAAATCGCAATTTTACGATTTTTTTCGATTTAAAAAAAAATTCTTCGACTTATAACACCTACATGCTTTATCCGATTGTAATGATTTTTGCACAGAACCTTTATTTTATGAATTAATATATTCGTATGAAATTTGAGCGTAATCGAAAAATTATTTCTTATGGAAATCACAATTTTACGCCTTTTTCGGTTAATTGGATGAGCGTAGCGAGCGAAGCGAAGATACCATTTCACTACACTGGAGAAAAAAATTCGGAATGTTTTTTTTTCTTTTCTTTTTTTGTATTTTTGTCTGTTTGTTAACACTATTCAGGCTAAACCAATACTCCAATTGCAATGAAATTTTATGGAGGCCTTCAAAATCTCTGAACTGCCACGTTTTTGAGCGCAATCAAAAAATTACTTCTCATAAAAATCGATTTAAAAAAAATCGACTTATAACACCTACATGATTTATCCGAATGTAATGATCTTTTTCACAGAACCTTTAATTTATGTATATATATATTTGTGTGAAATTTGAGCGTACCGGCGTTGAGTGACTAATATATGTACCGGTAATCGAAAAATTATTTCTCGTGAAAATCACAGTTTTACGATTTTTTAGATTACTTCGACTTATAACACCTACATGCTTTATCCGATTGTAATGATTTGTTAACAGAACCTTAATTTTATGAATTGATATATTCGTGTGAAATTTGAGCGGAACCAAAAAATTTTTTTCATGATAATCGCAATTTTACGATTTTTTTTAATTTTTAAAATTTTTTCGACTTATAACACCGACATGCCTTATCCGATTGAAATTATTTTTTCACAGAACCTTAATTTTATGAATTAATATACTCGTGTGAAATTTGTGCGTAATCAAAAATTTATTTCTCATGAAAATCGCAATTTTACGCTTTTTATTCGTTTTAAAACAATAACGCTCATCCAACAACGCGCCTGAAAAAGCGTTTGTAAAGCTTCCTAGTTTTAGATTTTAAATTACTTCCTCTAATTTATTACAAACTTTTTTTAATTCTTTGTTGAATGGGACAGGATTTAAATAACGAGGGTGTGAAATGAATAATATATAGTAAAGATTAAACAATGAAATTCATAATATTACAAACATAGATTTGAAATAATTCGAGAATTTCAACATCAAACTAAAATATCGATATTAAACTTTATTGTTTTTCCAAGCAAAAATGTCAAAACGGTGGTATACCTACAGTACTAGTTTAAAATAAATAGTGTGTGGCTGCTAAGTGTTTACAAGCTATTGTCAAAAACCTATAAGGCCGCATTCGCGCCCTAAAATGCATATTCGTGTTCATCTTCCGCACTTGTATTACATAACCCGGCACCTCCTCCACCATGTGTATCAGTTGGAACGACATTCTATTGTACCCGGCACCTCTACCATAATAATTTAGCTCTTACGTTACAACTAGAATTTGGGAAAGAAATACACTTTTTTTTGTATTTGCATGTTTAGATCCCAAAAATGTCATATCCTCTTTCTGGTTATTATTTTATGTTTAATTTTTGTCACTAGGTATTTCGTTACGTATTGAGTCCACTTATTGTTTGTCATTCTCGCACTTTTTTTTGTTACATGTTCAAATGTTGTAGTACAAATAAATGCAAATATTAACAAATAAAAAATAAATTGACACCGAAAATATTCCCAAATAATGATACTGTATTGAAATATATCTTTGACTAGCCCTGATAATAGACACTGAAGGACGTGGAACATCGCTGGAGATGGGAGAATGCTATGCAGGTATGACATTGTTTTAACCTTCACACGATTGTATTATTATTTTTGCTGTCCAGAAATGGGTACAGGTACAGGTACTGGTTAGTTTTACAGTTTACTAGAATTGCCTAATTCCACATTAAAAAAAGAGAAAGTTTTGTAAGAAAATATATTTTTGTATTGTTTCTAAACATGATGCCGAAATACAATTGTCCAAAATGAATGAATTTTTATGACATAAATCATCACCTTATTAATTTTGAGACCCTAAAGAGTCCAATCTAAAAACGAAAAACTGTTTTGAGCTCGTTATAAAGCCCTTAATAGATTTCCGTTAAAAAACCATACACCCCTAAATCGATTAATTTGAAAAGTGTTTACTCAGTGGCGTAGCCAGGTTTTGGGTCTAGGGGGAGCAGGAAATTTTTAGGGGGCGCCGACTAAAAAAAAAAAAAGCTTGAAAGAATTCCAATAATGTGTTAACATTAAGCTTTTCACCTTCTGCAGAAAGATTGCAGTATAAAGCACGGAATGAGTAATATTCATCAGCAATAAGTGAATGAGAAATGTCATTTTTGTAAAAAAGTGCCAAATCTTGGAGAGCTAGAATATTTCTTTCATCGGAAAAACTGGATGGTTCTAAACAGGAAAAATTTGAAGCAATGTTGAAGCAAATCTGTTCCGCGCGAGGTTTTATCAACATAGGCGGCACATGGCTACCTACAAAGGCGACAAAGGACGAAGGTGTCACAAAGGATTTACGTATTTATTATCACATATATGTATTTTTGGGACTTGGCAGGTGGTTAGGGGGCGCCAGGACACTGGGGCGGGGGGGCATTCGCCCCCCCTTTCCCTCTACTGGCTACGCCACTGGGTTTACTAAGAGAAAATTCAAATTTTACACATGTATAAAATTGAGAGTAACACTAGAATTGGAAAATAGTTTGAGACAAAATCTAAACGTTTTCGTTGTTACTTTTGTTAAGTAGACAAGGCCCTTTGGCTAGATACAATAGTTTAGTCAACTATTCAGTCATTATACTGCACTGAAGCCTGGGCCAAGGGTGGGGGTACTTTGTAGTCGTCATCGGGAAGGTCGTCGAGGGATGGATCATGGTCTTTCACTTCGAAGTCCAGAGCTCGCCTTTCGTTTCGGGTAGTTATAATCCCCTTCCTACAACTCGGATATTTGCAAGATGGACTTTGCCTCTTTTCTCGTGTCTTGAGGAATACCCCGGGCTCATCTAGGTGCCCGTTAGGGCGCCGCAGCCAAGCCGCGGTGCGCTACACACTCAGGCACCTTATACAGCAAGCAGAGTTTGGGTGATTTCGAGGTGTCACCCAGCCATCATGAAACGTGATGTGAACTTGAAAACTATCAAAATAGAGGGGATTTAGGTACCCTACAACACATGCCAAATTTGGTTGGGGTACGAGCATTCCTTCTTGGTGAAAATATGACTTGAAACATGCTCAAAATCACTTTAAGGACGTTAGTTATTACTGGCTGCTGCTGCTGCTGCTGCTGCTACTGCTACTGCTAACTACTACTACTACTACTACTACTACCACTACTACTACTACTACTACTACTACTACTGACATACTACTACTAACTATACTGACTAACTACTACTCTACTATACTACTACTACTCTACTACTACTACTAACTATGACATACTACTACTACTATCTATCTAATACTACTACTACTACTACTGACTACTACTACTATACTATACTATACTATACTGTCAATAACTGATAATTGTATGTGTAAAATGGTACTAGAATGTACAGAATTTACTATTTAGGTTCATAATAGATCACAATTTCAAATGAGTTTTCATATTGAGAATTATGTAATCGGCAACAGATCACTTTGATAGTATTAAAACTCTAAAGCAATATGTCCAAGGGGGTGTTTAAAATTGTCTATCACGCTCTTGTAGAGTCTTAAAGTATCTTATAGCATGGGGTGCTACATCGGTACAATATGGCAAGATATTGTTAACATTCAGGAAACGTATTTTTAGATCATGTATCTCACAGTATGACATAAATGGTATGTAGGTTTTAATGTTTGTAAATGAACTACTGAATATATGATACTAACTGAATACTATTTTGACAAAGATTACTTAGCTTGACGCAACATACATACGATACAAGAAAAGAGATGTTTTTAATACCGCAACCAGATACAACATTTATGGAGATCAGGAAAGAAAAATTATTGTACTAAATTCTTATACTTTACCTGACAATTTAAATCATAAATCTATGAATGAGGTGAAGAGGAAAATAAAAGAATGGATAATAAAAAGGGAATGAATATTATTGTCTATGATTGTCTTTGTTTTGTTTTGAAGTTATGTAATCTTGGTGGGTGGTTATATGGTAGTATAATGTTCTTAATTGTATACTATTGTGTACTCTTTAGTTTTGAATGTTTTTCATTTTTTTATCTGAATTTATTGTAACCGACAAAATGAGAGTCAAGATATTGTTATATATTTTGTGTTAAGAGACTCTGCGACAAGCTACGTAAGTATTTGCGGAGTCTGACTTGCACTGTATTTTGTATTTTTTTACCAATAAAGAACTCAAATAAAAAAAAAAAAAACTAAACTACTACTACTACTACTACTACTACTACTACTACTACTACTACTACTACTACTACTACTACTATACTACTACTACTACTACTACTACTACTACTACTACTACTACTACTACTACTACTACTACTACTACTACTACTACTACTACTACTAACTACTATACTACTACTACTACTACTACTACTACTATCTACTACTACTACTACTAGATGGTGTTGTGTCGTGTGTAAAGGGTGCGATAAAAAATTACATTTTCAATGTGCGTCTTTGAGCGCGAAGACGTATAAGACAATGAGTGAATCTCGGCGTACTACTTGGCGCTGTGCTAGTTGCAGAGCTGAAGAAGTCAAGGTGAGTCCTGAACTTCAGCGACTTTTTGATGGCTTAAAACGTGACATTGAAAATAGTCAGGAGTTCCTTGCTGATCGTTACGATACACTGTTGAAGAAACTTGATGATACGAATAAAGTGGTGACTGCTATGAGCAAAACCGTTGAAGAGTTAAATGAGAAGTTGAAAGACAAAGATGAGGTGATTGATGACTTGACTGCGAGGCTTAATATAATGGAACAGTACAGCAGAAAATGCAATCTAGAGTTTACGGGTGTTCAGGTAAATAATGGTGAGAACGTGCAATCAATTGTTCTAAATGCTGCCAAACTAATGTCTATTGATATGAATGAGGCTGACATCGAGGCTGTGCATCGTCTGCCTGCTAAACGCGATAATATCCCTAACATTATTGTCGAATTCGCTTCAAGGAAGAAACGAGACGAGTTTATTTACAAAAAAAACATTGAAATCATCAATAATAAGGATCTCGTTGAGAATGGCGGTGATTATCGTGTTTACGTAAACGAAAACCTTAGTCCATACTACAAGTCCTTGTTCTGGAAGGCGAAAAATGTGGCCAAGGAAAATGGCTACAAATATGTATGGTTTAAGTTCGGCAAAATATTGGTGAAAAAAGGTGAGAAGGATGCAGTCATCAAAATATCAAGAGATAGCGACTTGGACAAGATTGTGAAGTAGTTGCTGCACTACACCAGTGTCCGTCTATTTACTTGTTGATAATCTATTCTATTCCAATGGCAGAAGATGAGTGTATGTTTACATTATTAGACAGCAGTGATGACATTGATAATAGCGTTGGACCGGTTGTGGACTCGGTGATGACGGTAAATTTCAGTGATTGTGTGTTGAGTAAATGCAGTGGTTTGTACAACTCTTTATTTCTCAATATTAGGTCAATGAGAAAGAATTATGATGAATTTATAAACTATGTTCAAAATGCAATTCAATTAATAGATATTATAATATTGGGTGAAGTAAATATTCAAGATGATGAAATACATCTCTTTCAACTTGAGGGATACGAAATGTTTACGACACTTCGTAAAAGCAGGAGAGGTGGGGGCTTGGTTGTGTATGTAAAACAAACTTTGAATTTCACATTAATTACTACTAGTTTCAGCTCTTTTGAAGGTATAACAGGAAATGTTATTTTGGATGGGACTGTCACACGGCTGGTGGCTGTTTACAGGCCTCCAAATTATCGAGTTTCGAGTTTTATCGCGGAGATAGATCAATTGTTTAGTGGCGTGTACGATAAGGAGCAGATACTATTTTTGGGGGATGTAAATTTGAATTTATTTGATAATGCATCGAATCAAGTAGAAATGTAATTGAATGTAATGGCTAGTCATGGTTTGATGAGGTGTATTTATATAAACAGGGTGGATTGCAGGCTTGACCGAATTACAAAAACGTGTATAGACCATGGTTTCGTTAGGGTAAATAGTAAGTGTGATGACGTAGTATCTGTAATTGGTGAGTCAACAATTTCTGATCATTACGTAATATTGCTTGGGATCGGTAAAGTGGAGGCAGGTAGTAAAAACATTGGGAAGTCTGATCGTGTTGACAGTGAAAAAAAGGTTATAAATGAAAAAAAGTTAAGGGAGGAAATACTTAATGTAAATTGGGAGCAGTTATTGCACGTCTCTGATCCAAATGTATTGTATGAAAAGATTGTGCAGCAATTTAATACCTTATATCAGTCTAGTACAATAACAGTGACGTGCAATGACAACATGAAAAGAAATAACAAACCCTGGATTACGAGGGAAATTAAGGATGATATGTTGAAAAGGGATAAAATTTATAAAAAGTGGAAGCATTCAATTGGAAATCATGTTTATAAAGATGAATATAAGAGGCTGAGAAATTTAGTAAATAAGAGAATAAATACTGCAAAATTGAGTTACTTGAAACTAAATTTGATAACTGTAAACAAAATATGAGGAAAGTATGGAGGGAAATAAATACTGTAATTGGTAAGAAAAACAAGAATTCTGTAGATGACGTTATATCCAAACATATGGGCACTGAGTATACCTCGAATGAAATAGCAAATGAGTTCGCCGATGTTTTTATGAGGGTGTACGTAGTATTAAACATGATTTTCTAAAAACATGTGATTCACAGAGTGGTCGAGCTACACAATCTCTTTATTTTGAAAAGAGCAAGTTCAAGAGACGTGGAAAGATAATAAAGGATTTGATAGCAAAAAAGGTCCCGTGCAGATGGTATTCGAATGAAAGACTTGCAATTATGTGCTGGAAGTATTAGCCTGTAATTGCCCATCTCTTGAACCTGTCCTTCTCGTGGGTTGTGTCCCGCTCCCATTAAAGCGCTCGATTGTTAGACCTGTTTACAAAATGGCGATCACAAGATTTCTCTAACTATAGACCTATTTCTATTTTGCCGTCAATAGAGAAAATAATGGAACGGTACGTGGCAGATTTGCTAATTAAATACCTATGATTTTAAAATAATTGATACAAAACAATATGGGTACCAAAAAGGGAAAAGTACAGGGAAACTGCTTGACGATTTTGCAGATATTGTAAGGGGGCGTTAAACAACAACCTTAATGTTTTAAACAATTTTTATAGATTTCGCAAGCTTTCGATACGTTGTTGCACAAACGATTATTGCATGCTTTGGATATAGTGGGAATATCAGGCGCAATCATTAGACTGGTTTCAAGATTATCTTTCAAACAGATGCATGGCTGTTAAAGTCAATAATGTTCTAAGCAAAAATGTTGAAATCACGTCAGGAGTTCCCACAGGGATCTATTCTGGGCCCTTTGCTTTACCTCATTTATGTGAATGACATGTTTAAAGGAAGTAAAGAATTGCTTTGCATTTTTGTACGCTGACGATGCAGCGCTGGTGATAGTTCACAAAAATCTAGAAATTGCTAAAAAGACTATTGCAGCGTGATTTTACAAATTTGTTGAGATGGGCTCACGATAATGGTCCTAACAATTAATTTTAAGAAAACCAAAGTGATCTATATACACACTCCTTTTATGTCCCATCAGAAAATAGAAATTGTGTTTCATGAAAACGCCTGTTTTGCATGAAAATCATAGAAGGGGATTACTGTCAATAAATGATAATTGTATGGGTAAAAGATACCTAGAAAACGTAACAGAATTTACGTATTTAGGTGTCATAATAGTCACAATTTCAAATGGAGTTTTCATATTGAGAAATTATGTAATCGGCTTAGATCAGCTTTGTACAGTATTAAAACTCTAAAGCAATATGTCAAGGGGGTGTTTTAAAGTTGTCTATCACGCTCTTGTAGAGTCTATAATTAGGTATGGCTTACTAGCATGGGGTGCTACATCCGGTACATATGTGCAAGATATTGTTAACATTCAGAAACGTATTTTTAAGATCATGTATCCTCACAAGTATGACATAAATAGTAATGTAGGTTTAATGTTTGTAAATGAACTACATGAATACATGATACTAACGAATAACTATTTTGACAAAGATTGCTTAGCTGTGACGCAACATACATACGATACAAGAAATAGAGATAGATTTTTAATACCGGCAACCAGTTACAACACTTATGGAGATCAGGAAAGAAAAATTATTGTACCTAAATATTTAAATACCTTACCTGACAATTTAAAATCATTAAAATCTATGAATGAGGTGAAGAGGAAAATAAAAGAATGGATTATAAAAAGGGAATGAATATTATTGTCTATGATTTGTTTTTGTTTTTGAAGTTGTGTAATCTTTGGTGGGGTGGTTATATGGTAGTATAATGTTTTTAATATTGTATACTATTGTGTTACTCTTAGTTTTAGAATTTTTCATTTTTGTTATCTGAATTTATTGTATCACGACAAAATGAGAGTCAGAGATATTGTTTATATATGCTTTGTTGTTAAAGAGACTCTGCAGACAAGCTACGTAAGTAGTTTTGCGGAGTCTGAAATTGTTGTATTTTGTATTTTTTCCAAATAAAGAACAATTCAAAAAAAAAAACTACTACTACTACTACTACTACTACTACTACTACTACTACTACTACTACTACTACTACTACTACTACTACTACTACTACTACTACTACTACTACTACTACTACTACTACTACTACTACTACTACTACTACTACTACTACTACTACTACTACTACTACTACTACTACTACTACTACTGTGCAAGATATTGTTAACATTCAGAAACGTATTTTTAAGATCATGTATCCTCACAAGTATGACATAAATAGTAATGTAGGTTTAATGTTTGTAAATGAACTACATGAATACATGATACTAACGAATAACTATTTTGACAAAGATTGCTTAGCTGTGACGCAACATACACACGATACAAGAAATAGAGATAGATTTTTAATACCGGCAACCAGATACAACACTTATGGAGATCAGGAAAGAAAAATTATTGTACCTAAATATTTTAAATACCTTACCTGACAATTTAAAATCATTAAATCTATGAATGAGGTGAAGAGAAAAATAAAAGAATGGATTATAAAAAGGGAATGAATAATATTATTGTCTATGTTTTGTTTTTCCTTTGGTTTTTGAAGTTATGTAATCTTTGGTGGGGTGGTTATGTGGTAGTATAATGTTTTTAATATTGTATACTTTTGTGTTACTCTTAGTTTTAGAATTTTTCATTTTTGTTATCTGAATTTATTGTATCACGACAAAATGAGAGTCAGAGATATTGTTTATATATGCTTTGTTGTTAAAGAGACTCTGCAGACAAGCTACGTAAGTAGTTTTGGCGGAGTCTGAAATTGCTGTATTTTTGTATTTTTTCCAAATAAAGAACAATTCAAAAAAAAAACTACTACTACTACTACTACTACTACTACTACTACTACTACTACTACTACTACTACTACTACTACTACTACTACTACTACTACTACTACTACTACTACTACTACTACTACTACTATCTAATTCGTCAGTTTCAATTGCCCAGCGATTCTGACCAAACGGGTGGGGCTACAACGTTCATATTTTACATGGACATTAAGGTAATAGTGATGTAATTCCCTTTGAAAGAAAAAGTTAAAAAAAATTGCTGGAAGGCTTCCAAATAAAGGTTTTAAAATAAGCCTTATACAGGCATACAATCAACAAGTAACTATAGTTACGTGACAATAATCGCCTACATTGTTTACAAAAAGCAAGTCTTTGGACCACTATATTTTTTCATTCTATTGTTAATTGGTAATACCATAGCAATTAAATCGACTTTGATAAATTTATTATATTTTAACAAATAATTTTGCAATGGAACTTGAAAAAGTAATGAGATCCCACACATTACAAAAACTTGTAAAAATACAGCCAAACCTTACACACTCAAAAGAAATGAGATCTAAAAAAAAGGGCCAAGCTCATCTACCCTTCCACATTTGCGCATTCTTAATTCATAAACGTACAGTGTTCCGTAACAACACCCTTGAAAAGCTTGGCAAAATAGAATTTGCATGACCATTACGTTAAAATTAATTAGAAAAAAAGAATTTGGATGAACTATCACGTTTAAATTAATATTTGCAAATTCTATTTTGCCAAGCTTTTCAAGGGTGTCGTTACGGGACACTGTACGTTTATGAATTAAGAATGCGCAAATGTGGAAGGGTAGATGAGCTTTGCCCTTTTTTTAGATCTCATTTCTTTTGAGTGTGTAAGGTTTGGCTGTATTTTTACAAGTTTTTGTAATGTGTGGGATACGGGATACGGTGGCTAGAGCGGCCTAGCCCCTACATGTTTTTAGATTGTACATAAAAAGTAACTTTTATGGTATTTTTACACTAGTGATTTCAATTGTTTTCTTCTTATGTCTTAGATAAGCTGAAAGTTTACAATCCATCATTTAAAATGTTCAAATTACCGCTTTTTTGTATCAAAATACCGTACCGTGATTGGTCATGCGTTCTCAATTCTCATCACGCTGGAGTGACGTTGCAAAATGTCCGTCGTTAGTTTTGAGGACAGCACATGGCAGGGTGATGAGGGTTTTAGACACAGTCACGTGCTTGTTGAGCTATTTTGGGAGATTTAATAGTAAAGATAAACAGTGAAAACATAGTATTATTAAACTATGATTTTAGACGTGTTTCCTGTTTTTAGATGTGTGATTTTTTGAGTTAATATTGTAAAATCATGTGGAAGCAAGTGCGTAGATGATGACGCGTCCAAATCCAATAAACAATAACGTCGTCTGATGCCCGGGATTTTGCCTATTTTGGGGGAAAGGCGTTCTCATTTGGTTCTCATCACGCACCTGGGGGCCGGCTGGAGTCCGCTGGACCATTAGCTTGTTGCATGTAGCCTAGGGATGCCGGCGTCGATGTAGGCGGAGGGCGACGTAATTCCACCGTCTGGATTGCTCAAAATAATATTTGTCCATATAAAGCCTGGATTAGGTAAGAATAATTACCATGAGTTTACTAGACAAAGTAGCTTTTAAAATGGATAATGCAATTTTTGAGTTTTGTTCCACCCAGTAGGCGTAGGCTAGTAGGCCCTAGGGACAGCTGATAATAGAATAGGCCTACACTACGTGCCCTAGGGCCTACAGTAGGCTAGGCCTAGGGTGCGGGGGCCTAGGGCCTACAGTAGCAACAGGTCTAGGCCCTAGCCTAGCCGGAACTCTTGTACTTGGCGGGTCCCAACTTTTTAACACGTTTTTTTCGAGTCAATTGTTGTAGGCAGTGGCGGCTTAAACCCCCTGAAAACCCGCGGGGCCAGCTTTATAGTATTACCCCCACCCACACATGGTCGGCCGCAGAAATTTTGGCGGGGGGGGGTAAAAGCTGCAGTTTGTACTTTTTGTTGGGCAAGCTCAGGGGGTTTGGGGGGCGGAGCCCCCCAACAATAGCGCCGCAGGCGAAAATTTTGAAAATCTGGTTTTTAGAATGCGTTTGATGGGTTTTAGAAAAAAAGGAGTGGGCTGAATACAATACCAAAAATATGCAATTTTTGTGCAGTCGATACTCGAACCTAGAAAACCACCAAAAGCTAACCTTCAAAATATTCCCCCCCCCCCCATTTTGTTTGTCCTTTAGTCAAAAGCTTCAGATTCTCAACATTGAGTTGGGCGGTTATTAGCTTTTTATCCACTGCAGGTCATTTGACTTTTCACATCTTTGCTTGTGCAAGCCTTTTACTGTGACGGTCAAAACTCGTATTACTCCATGGATAATGGATTCTTTCAAAACTCAAGACGAACTATTGCAGGTAAAAGACACAATGAGCTACTTATCTCGCAGAAAATTGTCAACAAATGTTCATCAGTAAAGAAATCGACTGTACAAGTTTAATAATAAATCCACACATTAAATGAGGGCAAATTAGCACTTCTGCTTGCTCGGGGCCAGGGGGCACCCCTTCTGCGGGCGCCCATGCACCCAATTTTGGTGTCCTAAAACACGTTTTCAGGCGAGCCCTTGGATACGCCGTGGCAAACTAAACATACCCACCGGCAAGGGCGTCCACAAGAATCTTGTACGTGTATGGCGAAATAAAACAATAGCGCCGCAGGCGAAAATTTTTAAATCATGTTTTTAGAGTGCATTGGGTGCGTTTTAGAAAAAATGTAGTGGGCTTAAAGCAACATCAAAATAATGTAGTTTTTGTGCAGTCGAATTTGGGACATTACCAGGATATTTAGGCGACGTGTGTACCCTTCTCAATTTTTAATATTGATTTATATTTGTGTGGCTCGTTGGTGTTGTTAGCGTATCTGCTTCCAATGCAGAAGGTCCAGGGTTTGATTCCCGCGAAGTCAGAAGTTTTTTAACTTCTGATTTGGATTTAAGTCCATCAATTCGTGTCTTGGGAGTTTTTTAAACGCTGACTTTGGAGCTGTCCTAGCAAAGAAGCACATAATACATTCAGAGTTGTTCTGAATCGGCCTTGTTGATTCTGGCGTTGATCCGCGGGTGTTCGCACTGTCCATACCACTGATTGCTTTATTTCCTATTAAAAATATCGATCTTTGGTTGGTTATCGCTTACTCGTCGATTGCGTCGGGGCCTACAGGGTAGGCTTAGTCGCTTTGATTTACTGTCCCCCACTGAAAATCAGTTATATAACTGAGTGGGTAGACTCTAAATACAATTTATTTATATATTTATTTATAAAGATGCAACGAATATTCTAATTCACAATTAAACAATTCTAGAGAAACATATGCATATAAATAATAGAGTGGAGTGATTTTTCCTGTACATTTATTTTATCGGAGATAGCAATAGTTGGATATGTCCACATATAGGCCTATATCCAATATATATTTTTAGGGGTGTTGTAATTTTCTATTTTTAATGTATTTAAATATTTTAATTAATTGTCTTACCACAGCGCTAATACAAATCAGTGTATTACACTTTTTCCTGTGTCTACGCAAGCAATATATAGGTTCATACACAAACATTGGTGTGGTTTTCTTGTATGTAACCCCATTACAGTGACACCCTGTTTCGAATTGCCGTGTTTTTTCTTTTATCCTCTCTCATATTTTTTTCTCAATAATACTTTCTTTGCCCTTCCCCCCCCCCCCCGGCTACTGGAGCGGCTGCTAACTTACTCCCGTGGGGTGGGCGCTATACTGTCCTGAAAGGTCTCGTCTTTGAGTTCGATTGGGGTTGGGTCTTAATTCATGCATTTCGTTTTTAACAAAAATGTTGGCTCAAGAAAAAACCGAAGAAATAGGACTATCAAATGTTAAAAGTTTGGCTAGAGATCTTGGAAGCACCTGCCCCCCTGGCCCACCACCACCCCTTGCGGACACCCATACCCACCGGGCGCGTTTGGGAGACCTTGCTCTTTTTTAGTTTATTTGGCACGATCTTTTGAGCGCGCATTTTAAAACCATCACAATTACATTCCCATATGACACGAGTATTGGCTTGTTTGGGAAGTTTTCATCATATAGGTACGATACTATTACTTTTATAGCTCATATTTATATAGCAAACACTCGGAGATAAATTGGTCAACTTACGTCCACACAACGACCGTCCACCCCCCCACCCTTCAGCCCCACCCACCTGAGCTGACCACCCACCCACCTATTTTCCGCGGGGCCATGGCCCCGAATTTGTATGGTCGGGCCGCCACTGGTTGTAGGCCTAGGTGCGGCTGACAATTTACCGTATGTAAGACTGGGCCTAGCTGGGGTCCAGGGGCGAAGCCCCGGTGGGGGTTGGGGGGCTTAAAGATAAGAAAATAATAAATTATTCCTCTAACATCGCTAGGCCTAGGCCTAGGCCTAGGCCTATTTTAAACGAAACACCTTTTGCGTTGAAACTCCTTTAGGCTAGGGACGTTAAAGGTGTTGTAGGTGCTGTATTTAAAAACTTCATTTGAAGGTGTTTTTCAGCGTTTTTCATCGGGAAAATCGTGTTAAAAAGTTGGGACCACCAAGTACAAGAGTAGGCCTACCGCCAGTGTTGTAAAAGTTACTTTTGTAAAGTAATTCAGTTACAGTTACAGTTACTTGCTTGTAAAAGTAATTCAGTTACAGTTACAGTTACTTTATGAAGTAACTGAGTTACTTTTTAAGCTACTTTGCATTAAAATGCATTACTAAAATCATGACGAACAGATTTTTTTTTCCAAAAATAATTACACAATCTATTTTTTTTGTACAATTAGTTATATATTTTATTACTCAGGCTTATAGACACCAAACAACAAGCTTATTAACATCCTTCATTACTACTACTCATTATGGAACAAAACAATCAATATATTTTTAAAGTTAATAAAAATAATCCTAATAATAATAATACTGATGATGCAACCACCAGCCCTTGCTCATGAAAATATGGCAACATTAGAAAAGATTGTTTTTATTAATTTTAACGAAGTAGCATAGCAGGTGAAACCAAATAATCTGATATTGATAATTTGAAAAATATGGAAGACCAAAATATTTGTATCAGGTTATGTGGTGAAGATATTACATTAATTACGTATTATATTATTATTATTATTATTATTATTATTATTATTTTATTATTATTATTATTATTATTATTATTAGTTCTGAGGGCTCTACATTGACAACTGCTTATCGTGGGACACTCCGATTATTAGAAAAACTATATAAGCTTAATATTATAGTATGTATACTACGTAAAATGAAAACATTCAGATTGGAATTTGCTATTGATAGTAAGTTATACTATGCCCTGATTGAGTCACATTTGAGCTATGGACTAATAGTGTTGGGTAATACTTCTAAAACAATTTTCATCGGATCTTAGTCATGCAAAAAAAAAGCTGTAAGAATAATAGGAAAAACTAAGAAGCACTGTGTAGTGTCAGCTGTCAGCTTGGTTTTCGCCAAAATGCCAACATAAAAAAGTGCAACAAATATTTACTCACGAAGGAATGAAACTAAATTCAATACAATCTACTGTTTAATCTTCTGATGGGTTTTTATTTCAATATCCTAGATTCTGCAGACACTTATCTATAATTGGATGAGCGAATCAAAGACTTCAATTTCACTGATCCCCCCCCCCAAAAAAAAAAAAAAATTGTCTCGAAATGTTTTTTTTGTTTTTATTTTTTTTTTTTGTATTTTTGGATTTTTGGTCTGTTTGTTCGCGCTCTAACTGCAAACGGCATAATATGCGGTCATGATGAAATTTGAGGGGACCTTCAAAAACTCTGAAATAGACTTGCCACGTTTTTGGGTACAATCATCAAATATTTCTTATGATTTTCGTACTTTTACGAAATTTTTTCGATTTTTAATTAGATATTTTGTGATATTTACAACGGCTGCTTCGATCTTAATGAAACTTTGGGAACGTTTAAAATTACTGAAAATATATGTTATGATTTAGAGACATTTTTATAAATATTTCTCATAGAAATCGGACTTTTAAGATTTTTTCCCGGTTCATAATACGATATGTAATTTCGTGACATTTGGGCCGATTCTAAACAAACGAGTAGAGCTACAACGTATATTTTTACATTGACATTAAGATTATGGTAATGTAGTGCCTTTGAAAAAAAAGTTGAAAACATTGGTCAAAATTCATAAAAATTAAAGGTTTTAATATATGTTTTTCCCACGGGGATAATTATCAAATAATACAAGTAACTATAGAAAAAGTTATGAGATCCCCACTTAAAAAACGTAATCATTGGACAGAAATATTTAAATAAAAATCTCATCATCAGCGCGACGGGAAATAGCGTTCGCGAAGCAGCCTAGTAGAATTCAAAGGAATTGTCTTATCTATTGCAATTTTTAGATGCACTAGCAGTTTCCCTTTGTTTATTGTTGTCATGTTGACCAAGACAAATTCAGCAATAGGAATGCAAGTTGAGTCAGCAGAAAAATCTCGTTCCATACTAGAGGTAGGGCCCACCAAATTTTTTTTTATAAAAAAACATCATAAATTAAAATATTGTTTAGTTTCAGACGCTGTGATATTATTTTAATTTTATATTTCTGACTGTAAACAAGCATGATTGGCAAAAGTAACTGTTAAAAAGTAACTGAAAACTGAGTATAATTATTTAAAAGTAATTCAGTTACAGTTAGGGCCTACCTTAAAAAAAAAAGTAATTGAAATAGTAATTCAATTACTCAAAAAGTAATAATTACTTTTACTCATTACTTTTACTCAGTTACTTTACAACACTGCCTACCGCCTAGCCTAGGTTTATTTGACATGAGGCCCTGTAGGCCCTGTTGTAATCTGGTGAATAAGATAAGATAATTTATTTATCAGCTTACTAGGCCTATAGATAATATACAGTAAGGTACCTAGCCCATCCTTGGTATTGCATGATTTGCAAGTTAAGGTACAGGACCGTAGCTGCCTATTCCGTTAACGTTAACGTTTGTAGGCTACGTAGGGCTAGGCTAGCCCTATAGGCCTAGCATAGGCCTAATACCTATGCACTGTGAATCTGAACGTAGGGCTACCTCTATGCTATTTAGGCATGTGCCCATTTTCCCAGCTAAATACCGGTAGGGCCTACCTGAAAGTGTTAGTTAGGTACGTATGCTCGCATTTGTTGTTTTCTTATGCCCATCTGCTTTATAGAGTCATCATGAATCTAGCCGCCCAGTAAAGATATGCCTCCCTCTCAGTTCTGTACCGTACATGCCCTCTGGCATTTCGACCGTCACTTGCTTCAGTTTAGGGTAGGCTTACTTCTTTGGTTGGTATGCCCCAGGCCCCCAACCTGGAAAAAGTAGGTTGGGGGAGTGGGGGGGCGCAAAGCTCGTATGTTTTAATTATAATAATAATAATAATTAACACAATTAGGTCTAACTGGTCGGGACATTTCGCCGCGTCGAATCTGCTTTTGTTGCGTTTGACGTTTCAGCCCAACTGTGTGGGCTATCCTCAGAAAACAAGAAATAAAATTTAAAAAAATTACAAAAATATAAGCCAGGCAATTCTACCCTTGGCTTAGGTGGCTATACCTACTATCTCCCACATCTAACATTTCTAGGGATGGGAAAAAGTGTTTAATTTCCTAAACGTTTAACCGGCACCTCCACCAAAATTAAGCACTTTTAGAAAATTATCGGCCAAATTTGTTAGCTCGTGTTTGTGTAGACTCCCAACAGAACAAAATAATAAAACATAATATTATTTACTACAATTCAGAAATTAAAAAAGTGTTTCCCGACTAAACAAATTGAGAAATAATAGGCCTATTACATAGGGGCCTATTTTTTTTTTCACTTCGGCCTAACGTTATGCGAATTTAATAACCTCTAACCATAGCCTACACTTAACGTTTTAACAACCCACCCCTAAACATTTCCACATAGTAAGATTTGGTAGGCCTATGCATGTAAAATTGTAAAAACATTAAAAAAAGAGAGTCTTAGCATAGGGGCCTACCCTTTTGGGGGGAGGGCTTGTAATATTTAAAAATACATTTTAAGTGCATTTATTAACGACTAAGAGCAAATGTTTTTGAAAACTTACAATGGCTAGACAAAGAGCTTCAATGAGCAAAACAAATCGGCCTTGTAGCCTAGGTCAAGAGGTTCAAAAGTTATTAATTTACGGGCATGCTAAGGAAGACTCAAATTTGAGTTTTATGGATGCCCCAACAATAATAATATTAACGTCAGAATGTGAA
Organism: Sweltsa coloradensis; assembly: GCA_024449915.1. NCBI lineage: Eukaryota > Metazoa > Arthropoda > Insecta > Plecoptera > Chloroperlidae > Sweltsa > Sweltsa coloradensis. The sequence continues at coordinate 900,148 of JAMZAV010000696.1, forward strand.
AAAAAATACGTAGAGGAAGAGGTGTGAACAAGTTACTGTAGCCTAGGCCTATCAAATTTTGTTAAAATCTAAAGTAAACATTTTTATTTTCTTCCTTTTTTGGTTGATTTCGTATGGAATGACCCCTGTGACTCCACTTTCCATCTTCCTTTTACTTCATTGTTGTGGGCTGATTTGAGATGTGCATTTAACCCTCTCCCGGCCAGAGCGTTCTAATGCGTTGTGCGGGTCTGCGAGAACTCCAGTGTTTAATGTGACCAGGAGAGTGTTAAACTCTATGCTGGTGCTAGGGCTAGGGCCTAGGCTTAGATAGGTACCACAGGAGGCCTGCATACCACAGATAGCTAATGAAAATGTAAAAAAAAAAGAACTAAAATGCAATGCTTATTAGGCCTATCATCATTACATTGTTTCTATTTTCTAATAATGTTTGCAGTTGGAAGACGATTCAACTCTCCTACGATGACTGCAGCTACATCTTGATCCCGTTCAACTTCTAGGAGAATTCTCGTGACTCGCATCATGTTGAGGATCAAAACGTCCTCGAGTAACACCACGCGGAAACATTCGAAAGGCAGCCCATATGAAAGTTAAGTAACATTAGCCCAAGACTAGATATATTTCAAAAGAAGTTTTGGTCCAACAGGCCAAAATAATTGAAAACAAGAAGACAGACGCTTTTTCTGCTAAACAAAAGAAAGATGCGTTGAGCTGCATTTAGGTTTATAGTAACATTCAGGACAGAACCTACCGGTTTTCTGTGTCCTGTTGAGGTGTCCTGAAAATACAAATTGTTAAGAAAGGTTAATGAAAGAAGAGATGTAAATTGGTACCGGTACCGGTACGTACCTAATATTACCTCCCAATATTATCCGTAATATTAGGTACCTCTTCAAACTTATAAATTAGGCCTATAATTGATTGATACGGTATGATTTAATTAATAAAATACCGGTAGCATCGTTAAGTGGCAGCAACCCTAGTAAATGATGATTAAATTCAAAATATTTAGCCTAGAGGTTACTTTCAAGAAGATTCAGGAAAAAGTAAAACGTTGATCAACATTTAACAATTTAGTCATGCCCCAAACTGTCCACAACTGCATACAACTAGGTAAATAAATATTGATGTGAATATGATTTCTTAATTAGCTTACTGGTAACATGTAGTTTGTAAAGGTAAAGGAACCAGGGGTCAAGATCTACGCTCGCCCGAGGCTAGTGAAACTCTTGTAGGGCTAGTAAAATCTCATTTCACTAGCCTGACAGGCGAGTCCTTTTTCCAGACTTCCCAATTGCCGTTCAAAAAATCTTAATATTTCACACCAATATTTTATCTGCAATGCACTAATAATCCAGATGTTATGAAGTTAACCGTCCCGGTAGCTTAGGGGTAGGCCTAAAGCACTCGACCGAAAATCGGGAGACCGGGGTTCGATACCCCGCTGGAATGGATGTTGTAATTTCTGGATTAATTTACATAGAGTTCCCAGTAGCTGTGCGCTACCTAGTATGGGAAATCCAACTTTTATTTATTTAAATGCAAATACACCGACGTCTATGCAAAATTCAGCTGTTGGTAAAATGTTTGACTTTGGTACATCAAGGTATAGGTAGTAGCAAATGGCACTTGTTTCACAACAAGACTTGGACAGTACAGTTGCCACTAAGATGTTTTTCTCCCCTGACCCAGTTCACCGTCTTCTTCTCTGCCACAGACCAGCACGTCCCCAAGTTCAGTCAACAGGGCAGTGTGGTTCCCTCCAGCAATAACCTCAGTGATGGTTTGGTTCTTGAGACCAGCCTTCTGATAGGGGGTGGTTCTGTCAGTTGTGTTCCCAGTGCCCAACTGTCCACATTGATCAGAACCTATAATATCCCCAGTTACTCAAATATTAATTATCAGTTACTAACAGTACTAAGTTGTAGGCGCCGGTCAGCTGAAACAGTGTTCAATTATATTTAAAAATTCACTGGGGAGAAGCCCTTTGGCAATGTTTGAAAACTTAATCCCTTCACAATGTAGCGTATCGCTCAAATGCGTATTTATTTTTAAAATGGATTCCTGCACAACAACGGAATTTCCTGCCCTGAATGTTGAATTGTCCTTAACTTGTTCAATTTTTTCATCTATCACTTTTAAGCTTTCATTTAATGTTGTAGGCCTATGTTCCTGTGTGACATTGTCAACCTGTTGTTTGAGAGACCATGAAGCAAAATGTACATGTTACAGCTGTGGTTAAATGTTCGTCTTCTGTACAACTAACATCAGTGAACTATTTAATACAATTAAGAAATTAAAAAGTCCATCCCGATCGGGGTACAATATGGATAAACACATTAATTTCTGAATTGTATTATAACAATTCCACCTACGAGAGTGTTTCACGACTATCTAAATCATGAAATCATTGAATAGGTCGTAGCAAATGCCACCTGTTACACAACAAGACCTGGTGACTTGGACAGTAGTGTTGCCACTAAAATGTTTTTCTCCCCTGACCCAGTTCACCGTCTTCTTCTCTGCCACAGACCAGCACGTCACCTTGTTCTGTCAACAGGGCAGTGTGGTTCCCTCCAGCAATAACCTCAGTGATGGTGTGGTTCTTGAGACCAGCCGTCTGAGTGGGGGTTGATAATATGTAAGTTGTGTTCCCAGTGCTCAACTGTCCACATCCGTTAGACAAAATCTCCAAACTGTCCCATCTGCTCTGAGGGCCACAGTTGACTGTTCCCATAAGACACGGCCGCTACTGCTGCTGATGACACCAATAACTCATTTGCTGGTGATACACGTTTACTCGCACCTAAGTCCAGTTGTCTATTTACCTGAGATTCAGAGATTAGTGCTGTGTTCCACACACCACATGATATGTCAACAATGGTCTCTTTTAGATGATATACAAGAATAAAGAGGTTTGGTTGTTTGTATGACCAAGTCCTAGTTGTCCATAAACAGCTCGCCACTGGTTTCCTGGTCCATGGCTTTCAGCTTGTCTTTTGTTTGGAATTGTACAGTTATATTTTTTGAAAGAGTATAATGCCAATCAATGTCATTTGACATTAAAAATTATTAATTACCGTATTGTTCCGAATATAGCGCGATGTTTTTTTCCGAAAATACAATCTCAAAAACAGCACTCGCGTTATTTCCGCGCGCTTGCATTTGAAATAGCGCCTGAACATAGGCCACGCCTCTATACAACTCCCGCGCATAGTCTGCTGCGCTTCGCCCCGCCCACCCACTCGAAGCCACTGAACTCGGCCGAACCTTGGGCGAAACTGTCTGCTAGTCGTCAGAATCCTTAGCCGTGATCACATCGTGACCTAGCTTGACCTACATAGATTTTGTTTGTCGGGGTTGTCTATCTACGTTGCTAAGAGCTAAGAGTCTACGTAACGTAATAATGAGTGATGAAGGAGAAGATGAAATGGCTCAAGATGAACAAATGAAGACTGCTGATCGCGTGGAAAAGAAAGGTTCCTCTGCCTTACAAATCAGCAAGGGATTGCGAAGGAGCTAGGCCTAGGCCTACGACCATAGATACTAGGGCCTAGTATAACCCCCACCCCCCACCCCCCCCCACGACGTAAACATTGAAGACCAGGAATCAGACTGGTGAACTGTGGTTGACATGTGAGCTTGTGCTTGGCCCTACCCTGTAAAAAACCATAGGCCTAGGCCCTAACATTGTTCAAAATGTTTTGTTGTAAGTGTTTCATGTACATTTTAATTTTCTTTGATTTTTTTCTTTTTTCTTGAAATGATTCTGAAAAATTGGGGGTCGTGTTATATTCGAGGTCGTGCTTTATTCGGAACAATACGGTAAAGAAGGATCCACTGTGGTATACCCAGCAGACACTTTCTTGATGGGTGGCAGTCCGGTCACGTAGACAGGGGAGGTGCTGTTCTTAGTAGGCCCGAGGAGGCCCAAATGACTAACCATTCCTCACACACGAATAAAGCTCCCCCTTATCAGTAAGGAATATGTTGTTTCTAACGAAGGTGTATTGAAATATCTGGTTGAAGATTGCATAGCAGAGCAAGCAGACTGTTCCATCTGTTCTGAGGCCTAAGCTGTTGGTTTAATGTTTGTCTTTGGTCCAACCAGCATCGAGGAAGGGTTCTCAGCAAACATTGCTTGTTTCAAGAAGAGAAGTACTGTTAACTCTAAGAGGTTGTTGTTCCACTGACCCACTTCATCAACTGGTCCTTTGAGAATGTACTTATTCTTATAATACTGGTCAAAATGAATGGCGTTTAACCATTACAACAACTATTGTTGATTGTCAAAAATGCTTCTAAATGTTCAAATACTGTGAAACAAAACTTAAATATTTTATTCACACTGCATACGTTTTGAGCAAATCACAAACATATGAAAATATTTTTCATTTAGTTGTGCAGCGAGGAAATCTCGCGTGAGATTATTGTACAGCTATTACTACACTAAGTACACAACATATCAAAACGTTCGGCTTAGCTGCATCCGATAACTTCTGTGTCATATTCGTGTGGTGACAGCCTACCTTATCCGTCTAGAGCTTCTTTCCTATACCTAGATGGTAAGATAACAACTAATGATGAATGATGATTGTTCTGAATTTAAATATGAGATCATAGTGACATTTTTTTTTAAGTCACAGTACTCCGATTTTGTCCAAAGGTGGTCAAGAGAGCAGCCAAAGATAAGGCGAGCATGCTGTCATCAGCATTCATAGCAAAAGAGAGAGAGTGCATGTCATGTTTAATTGCGTTGTCGCTGATTTGCGAAACACCATGAATCATGACACATCAGTTAGGTTCCGTAAAATTCAGGTGTTTTTAAAATGTTTGACTTAAGTATAACCAACATCATTGAATAGGTAGTAGCAATTGCCACTTGTTTCACAACAAGACCGAACGACTTGGACAGTATAGTTGCCACTAAGATGTTTATCTTCCCTGACCCAGTTCACCGTCTTCTTCTCTGCCACAGACCAGCACGTCCCCTTGTTCTGTCAACAGGGCAGTGTGGTTCCCTTCAGCAATAACCTCAGTGATGGTGTGGTTCTTGAGACCAGCCATCTGAGTGGGGGTTGATATGTAAGTTGTGTTCCCAGTGTTCAATTGTCCACATCCGTTAGACAAATCTCCAAATTGTCCCATCTGCTCTGAGGGCCACCGTTGACTGTAATCATGAGACACGGCCGCTACTGCTGCTGTTGACACCAATTAGGCAATTACTCATTTGCTGGTGATACACTTAACTCGCACCTGAACCCAGTTGACTATTTACCTGAGATTCAGAGATAAGATCTGTGTGCCACACACCACAAGATATGTCAACTATGGTCTCTTTAAGATGAGATACAAGAATAAAGAGGTTTGGTTGTTTGTACATGACCAAGTCCTAGTTGTCCATCATCATTGCACCCCGTCACCCACACCTCGCCGCAGTCAGCAAGAGCCACTGTGTGGTAATACCCTGCAGCCACCTTCTTGATGGGAGGCAGTCTAGTCACTTAGACTGGGGTGGTTACCAACACCCATAACAACAGTAGAAGGCCACTCCTGATGATAATGACACTAATTACTCTTTTGCTGGTGATACACGTTTACTTGCACCTAAACCCAGTTGACTATTTACCTGAAATTCCGAGATAAGAGCTGTGTGCCACACACCACATGATATGTCAACAATGGTCTCTTTAAGATGAGATACAAGAATAAAGAGTTTTGGTTGTTTGTATGTCCAAGTCCTAGTTGTCCATCATCATTGCACCCCGTCACCCACACCTCGCCGCTGTCAGCAAGAGCCACTGTGTGGTAATACCCTGCAGCCACCTTCTTGATGGGAGGCAGTCCAGTCACTTAGACTGGGGTGGTTACCAACACCCATAACAACAGTAGAAGGCCACTCCTGATGATAATGACACCAAATTATTACTCATTTGATGGTGGATACACTTTGATTCACACCTCTTGTGTGTGCAATTACTTACATCAACACATCATAGTTGGGTTAAATAGTTTAATTAATAGTTGATGCTTGGTTACAATGATATGACTACATCATGTCCATGGCAGTGTGGCGGCGGTTCGCGCAGCCGACTGCCTGCTGCAAAGTTGCAAAGTAGAAGTTGTGATACTGAATGTGATTGTAATACTGTGGCTAAACCCAGTTGACATCTTACGATATATCCGATCATTAAGACGACCCGAGACTCGGACGGAAGAGCTGTATGCTTACTAAGTGAGTAACTGTCTCCACAAGATTCTGCTCAGAGCGTTTTGAGTCCGTATGACCAAGTCCTAGTTCTCCATAAACTGCTTGCCGCTGTTTTCAAGGTCCACTGCTTTCAGTTTTTCTTTTATATGGAATGACCCAGTTATATTTTTTGAAAGAATATAATGCCAATCAATGTCATTTAACATTAAAAATTATTAATTAAAAGAAGGATCCACTGTGGTATACCCAGCAGCCACTTTCATGATGGGTGGCAGTCCGGTCACGTAGACAGGGGAGGTGCTGTTCTTAGTAGGCCCGAGGAGGCCCAAATGACTAACCATTCCTCACACACGAATAAAGCTCCCCCTTATCAGTAAGGAATATGTTGTACAATATGCAGGCTGAAGGAAATTTATACTGAAGTTTGCATAGCAGAGCAAGCAGACTGTTCCATCTGTTCTGAGGCCTAAGCTGTTGGTTTAATGTTTGTCTTTGGTCCAACCAGCATTGAGGAAGGGTTCTCAGCAAACATCGCTTGTTTCAAAAAGAGTAGTACTGTTAACTCTAAGAGGTTGTTGTTCCACTGACCCACTTCATCAACTGGTCCTTTGAGAATGTACTAATTCTCATAATACCATTAACAACCTCGTCAAAATGAATGGCGTTTAACCATTACAACAACTATTGTTGATTGTCAAAAATGCTTCTTAATGTTCAAATACTGTGAAACAAAATTTAAATATATTTTATTCACACTAGATAAGTTTTGAGCAAATCACAAACATATAAGTAATATTTTACATTTAGTTGTGCAGCGAGGAAATCTCGCGTGAGATATTTGTACAGCTATTACTACACTAAGTACACAACATATCAAAACGTTCGGCTTAGCTGCATCGGATAACTTCTGTGCCATATTCGTGTGGTGATAGCTGACCTTTTCCGTCTAGAGCTACTTTCCTATTATACCTAGATGGCAAGATAACAACTAGTGATGAATAATGATTGTTCTGAATTTAAATGTGAGATCGTAGTGACATTATTTTTTTAAGTCACATTACTCCAATTTTGTCCGAAGGTGGTCAAGAGAGCAGCCAAAGATAAGGCGAGCGTGCTGTCATCGGCATTCATAGCAAAAGAGAGAGAGATGTTTAAATCGCGTTTTCGCTGATTTGCGAATACACCATGAATCAATATAATATAGTCTTGCAGAGGTGATGAACATGTTTGCATTGTTCATTTTTTCATTTTTCTTGTAATAAAATGCTATTTGCTTTGAGTATCTATTAGTAAGGTTGTGTTGTGTACCATGAAATAATATGTTAACATGTAATAATAGCTGAAAATGCTAAATAAAGTGAAATGAATTGAATATGACGCACCGGTTAGGTTCCGCAAAATTCAGCTGTTGGTAAAATGTTTAACTTTAGTACAGCCAACATCAAGGAATAGGTCATAGCAAATGCCACCTGTTTCACAACAAGACCGGGTGACTTGGACAGTAGTGTTGCCACTAAGATGTTTTTCTTCCCTGACCCAGTTCACTGTCTCCTTCTCTGCCACAGACCAGCACGTCCCCTTGTTCTGTCAACAGGGCAGTGTGGTTCCCTCCAGCAATAACCTCAGTGATGGTGTGGTTCTTGAAACGAGCCATCTGCGTGGGGGTTGATTTATGTAAGTTGTGTTCCCAGTGCTCAACTGTCCACATCCGTTAGACAAAATCTCCAAACTGTCCCATCTGCTCTGAGGGCCTCAGTTGTCTGTAATCATAGAACACGGCCGCTACTGCTGCTGATGACACCAATAACTCATTTGCTGGTGATACACGTTTACTCGCACCTAAACCCAGTGGACTATTTACCTGAGATTCAGAGATAAGAGCTGTGTGTCACATGCCACATGATATGTCAACTATGGTCTCTTTTAGATGAGATACAAGAGTAAAGAGGTTTGGTTGTTTGTATGACCAAGTCCTAGTTGTCCATCATCATTGCACCCCGTCACCCACACCTCCCCGCTGTCAGCAAGAGCCACTGTGTGGTAATACCCCTTCTTGATGGGAGGCAGTCCAGTCACTTAGACTGGGGTGGTTACCTTACTAGCAAGATAACCACTAGTGAGGTTTGTTCTAACTTTAGAGTTAACACCCACAACCACAATAGAAGGGTTCTACTACTGATGATAATGACACCAATAACTCATTTGCTGGTGATACACGTTTACTCGCACCTAAACCCAGTGGACTATTTACCTGAGATTCAGAGATAAGAGCTGTGTGTCACACGCCACATGATACGTCAACTATGGTCTCTTTTAGATGAGATACAAGAATAATGAGGTTTGGTTGTTTGTATGACCAAGTCCTAGTTGTCCATCATCATTGCACCCCGTCACCCACACCTCCCCGCTGTCAGCAAGAGCCACTGTGTGGTAATACCCAGCAGCCACCTTCTTGATGGGAGGCAGTCCAGTCACTTAGACTGGGGTTGTTACCAACACCCATAACAACAGTAGAAGGCCACTCCTGATGATAATGACACTAATTACCGTAAAGTACACGAGATAAACAATCTCTTTGCTGGTGATACACGTTTACTCGCACCTAAACCCAGTGGACTATTTACCTGAGATTCAGAGATAAGAGCTGTGTGTCACACGCCACATGATACGTCAACAATGGTCTCTTTTAGATGAGATACAAGAATAAAGAGGTTTGGTTGTTTGTATGACCAAGTCCTAGTTGTCCATCATCATTGCACCCCGTCACCCACACCTCCCCGCTGTCAGCAAGAGCCACTGTGTGGTAATACCCAGCAGCCACCTTCTTGATGGGAGGCAGTCCAGTCACTTAGACTGGGGTGGTTACCAACACCCATAACAACAGTAGAAGGCCACTCCTGATGATAATGACACCAATAACTCATTTGCTGGTGATACACGTTTACTCGCACCTAAACCCAGTGGACTATTTACCTGAGATTCAGAGATAAGAGCTGTGTGTCACACGCCACATGATACGTCAACAATGGTCTCTTTTAGATGAGATACAAGAATAAAGAGGTTTGGTTGTTTGTATGACCAAGTCCTAGTTGTCCATCATCATTGCACCCCGTCACCCACACCTTGCCACTGTCAGCAAGAGCCACTGTGTGGTAATACCCAGCAGCCACCTTCTTGATGGGAGGCAGTCCAGTCACTTGGACTGGGGTGGTTACCAACACCCATAACAACAGTAGAAGGCCACTCCTGATGACAATGACACTAATTTCTCATTTGCTGGTGATACACGTTTACTCGCACCTAAACCCAGTGGACTATTTACCTGAGATTCAGAGATAAGAGCTGTGTGTCACACGCCACATGATACGTCAACTATGGTCTCTTTTAGATGAGATACAAGAATAAAGAGGTTTGGTTGTTTGTATGACCAAGTCCTAGTTGTCCATCATCATTGCACCCCGTCACCCACACCTCGCCGCTGTCAGCAAGAGCCACTGTGTGAATGAATAAATGATAGCTTTATTTCCATTAATGCATTTTACATAGTTGACCCTTAAGATAATAGAACTATATCTTACAGTAGGGTATATAGAAAGTATGTACGTGCACATTTACAATTTCCTATTAAACTATTTACTAAATACTAACAATGCAAGCCTAAGTGATTTAGGAGCACTATACAGTTAAGGTTTGGTAATAAATAAATAGTAATGCAGTTCGTGCAGTCTAACACTATAGGCTATGTATATACACTATATATATATATATATATATATATGGTAATACCCAGCAGCCACCTTCTTGATGGGAGGCAGTCCAGTCACTTGGACTGGGGTGGTTACCTTACTAGCAAGATAATTACTAGTGAGGTTTGTTCTAACTTTAGAGTCAACACCCACAACCACAGTAGAAGGGTTCTACTACTGATGATAATGACACTAATTTCTCATTGCTGGTGATACACGTTTACTCGCACCTAAACCCAGTTGACTATTTACCTGAGATTCAGAGATAAGAGCTGTGTGCCACACACCACATGATACGTCAACTATGGTCTCTTTTAGATGAGATACAAGAATAAAGAGGTTTGGTTGTTTGTATGACCAAGTCCTAGTAGTCCATCATCATTGCACCCCGTCACCCACACCTCGCCGCTGTCAGCAAGAGCCACTGTGTGAATGAATGAATGATAGCTTTATTTCCATTAATGCATTTTACATAGTTGACCCTTAAGATAATAGAACTATATCTTACAGTAGGGTATATGGAAAGTATGTGCGTGCACATTTACAATTTCCTATTAAAACTATTTACTAAATACTAACAATGCAAGCCTAAGTGATTTAGGAACACTACAGTTAAGGTTTGGTAATAAATAAATAGTAATGCAGTTCGTGCAGTCTAACACTAGGCTATGTATATACACTATATATATATATATATATATATATATATATATATATGGTAATACCCAGCAGCCACCTTCTTGATGGGAGGCAGTCCAGTCACTTGGACTGGGGTGGTTACCTTACTAGCAAGATAACCACTGGTGAGGTTTGTTCTAACTTTAGAGTTGGCACCCACAACCACAGTAGAAGGGTTCTACTACTGATGATAATGACACTAATTTCTCATTTGCTGGTGATACACGTTTACTCGCACCTAAACCCAGTGGATTATTTACCTGAGATTCAGAGATTAGAGCTGTGTGCCACACGCCACATGATACGTCAACAATGGTCTCTTTTAGATGAGATACAAGAATAAAGAGGTTTGGTTGTTTGTATGACCAAGTCCTAGTTGTCCATCATCATTGCACCCCGTCACCCACACCTCGCCACTGTCAGCAAGAGCCACTGTGTGAATGAATGAATGATAGCTTTATTTCCATTAATGCATTTTACATAGTTGACCCTTAAGATAATAGAACTATATATTACAGTAGGGTATATGGAAAGTATGTGCGTGCACATTTACAATTTCCTATTAAAACTATTTACTAAATACTAACAATGCAAGCCTAAGTGATTTAGGAACACTACAGTTAAGGTTTGGTAATAAATAAATAGTAATGCAGTTCGTGCAGTCTAACACTATAGGCTATGTATATACACTATATATATATATATATATATATATTATATATATATATATATATATATATATATATATGGTAATACCCAGCAGCCACCTTCTTGATGGGAGGCAGTCCAGTCACTTGGACTGGGGTGGTTACCTTACTAGCAAGATAATTACTAGTGAGGTTTGTTCTAACTTTAGAGTTAACACCCACAACCACAGTAGAAGGGTTCTACTACTGATGATAATGACACTAATTTCTCATTTGCTGGTGATACACGTTTACTCGCACCTAAACCCAGTGGACTATTTACCTGAGATTCAGAGATAAGAGCTGTGTGCCACACACCACATGATATGTCAACTATGGTCTCTTTTAGATGAGATACAAGAATAAAGAGGTTTGGTTGTATGTATGTCCAAGTCCTAGTTGTCCATCATCATTGCACCCCGTCACCCACACCTCCCCGCTGTCAGCAAGAGCCACTGTGTGGTAATACCCCTTCTTGATGGGAGGCAGTCCAGTCACTTAGACTGGGGTGGTTACCTTACTAGCAAGATAACCACTGGTGAGGTTTGTTCTAACTTTAGAGTTAACACCCACAACCACAGTAGAAGGGTTCTACTACTGATGATAATGACACTAATTTCTCATTGCTGGTGATACACGTTTACTCGCACCTAAACCCAGTTGACTATTTACCTGAGATTCAGAGATAAGAGCTGTGTGCCACACACCACATGATACGTCAACTATGGTCTCTTTAAGATGAGATACAAGAATGAACAGGTTTGGTTGTTTGTATGACCAAGTCCTAGTTGTCCATCATCATTGCACCCCGTCACCCACACCTCGCCGCTGTCAGCAAGAGCCACTGTGTGGTAATACCCCTTCTTGATGGGAGGCAGTCCAGTCACTTGGACTGGGGTGGTTACCTTACTAGCAAGATAACCACTGGTGAGGTTTGTTCTAACTTTAGAGTTAACACCCACAACCACAGTAGAAGGGTTCTACTACTGATGATAATGACACTAATTTCTCATTGCTGGTGATACACGTTTACTCGCACCTAAACCCAGTGGACTATTTACCTGAGATTCAGAGATAAGAGCTGTGTGCCACACACCACATGATATGTCAACTATGGTCTCTTTTAGATGAGATACAAGAATAAAGAGGTTTGGTTGTATGTATGTCCAAGTCCTAGTTGTCCATCATCATTGCGCCCCGTCACCCACACCTCGCCACTGTCAGCAAGAGCCACTGTGTGGTAATACCCAGCAGCCACCTTCTTGATGGGAGGCAGTCCAGTCACTTGGACTGGGGTGGTTACCTTACTAGCAAGATAACTACTAGTGAGGTTTGTTCTAACTCTAGATTTAACACACATAACCACAGTAGAAGGCCACTACTGCTGCTGATGACACCAAATTATTACTCATCTGATGGTGGATACTTTCTGATTCACACCTATCGTGTAAGCAATAACTTTCATCAACACATCATAGTTGGGTTATGTAGATTAATTAATAGTTGGTACTTGGTTACAATTATATGACTTTATTATGTCCTTGGCAGTGTTGCGGCGGTTCGCGCAGCCGACTGCCTGCTGCAAAGTTGCAAAGTTGGGTTGCGATACTGAATGTGATTGTTATACTCTGGCTAAACCCAGTTGACAACTAACGATATATCCGATCATTAAGACGACCCGAGACTCGGACAGAAGAGCTGTATGCTACCTAAGTGAGTTACTGACTCGACAAGATTCTGCTCAGAGCGTTTTGAGTCCGTATGACCAAGTTTAAGTTATCCATAAACTGCTCGCTGCTGTTTTCAAGATCCACTGCTATCTTTTATTTGGAATGACCCAGTTATGTTTTTTGGAAAAATATAATGCTAATCAATGTCATTTGGCATTAAAAATTATTAATTAAAAGAAGGATCCACTGTGGTATACCTAGCAGGCACCTTCATGATGGGTGACAGTCCGGTCTTTTAGACAGGGGAGGTGCTGTTCTTAGTAGGACTGAGGCCCAAATGACCATAACTATTCCTTGCACACGAATATAGTTCTTCCTTATCAGTAAGGAATATGTTGTGCAATATGCAAGTAGAAGGAAATTAATTTAATAATCTGCATAGCATAGCAAGCAGATTGTTTCATCTGTTCTGAGGCCTAATCTGTTGGTTTAATGTCTGTATTTGGTCCAACCAACATCGAGGAAGGGTTCTCAGCAAACATCGCTTGTTTCAAGAAGAGTAGTGTTGACTCTAAGAGGTTGTTGTTCCACTGACCCACTTCATCAACTGATCCTCTGAGAATGTACCAATTCTCATAATACCATTAACGACCTTGTCAAAGTAAATGGCGTTTAACCAATACAACAACAATTGTTGATTGTCAAAAATGCTTCTTAATGTTCAAATACTGTGAAACAAAACTTAAATATTTTATTCACACTGGATAAGTTTTGACTTTTGAGCAAATCACAAACATGTAAGTAATATTTTACATTAAGTTGCGCAGCAAGGAAATCTTGCAAGATAATTTTACTGCTAAAACCACACTTGTCACTAAGCACCCAACATATTACCAAAACGTTCGGCTTAGCTGCGTGCGATAACCTGTGAGCCAGTTTCGTGTGGTGATAGCAGACCTTATCCGTCTATATTGGGTGGATGAGTAAGTGATGATTCCTAGAGCTTGTTTCCTATAACTATACCTAGATGGCAAGATTACAACTAAAGATGATTCTTCTTAATTTAGATATGAGGTCATAGTGCCGTTATTTATTTAAGTCGTCCCAGTACTCCGATCATGTACGAAGGTGGTCAAGAGAGCAGCCAAGGATTAGGCGAGCATGCTGTCATCGGCATTCGTAGCAAAAGAGAGAAAGTGCATGTCATGTTTGATCGCGTTTTCGCTGATTTGCGAATACACCAGGACTCATGACGCATCGGCTAGATTCCGACGTCTAGCCTATGCAAAATTCAGCTGTTGGTAAAATGTTTGACTTTGGTACAACCAACATCAAGGAATAGGTCGTTGCAAATGCCACCTGTTTCACAACAAGACCTGGTGACTTAGACAGTACAGTTGGCACTAAGATGTTTATCTTCCCTGACCCAGTTCACCATCTTCTTCTCTGCCACAGACCAGCACGTCACCTTGTTCTGTCAACAGAGCATTGAGGTTCCCTCCAGCAATAACCTCGGTGATGTTGTGTTTCTTGAGACCAGCCATCTGGGTGGGGCTTGTTCTGTCAGTTGTGTTCTCAGTGCCCAACTGTCCACATTGATAAGAACCTGTAATATAACCAGTTACTCAAATATTAATTATCAGTTACTAACAGCCTTACGTTAAGCTGTAGGCGCCGGCCAGCTGAAATGGTGTTCAATTATATTTTAAAATACACTTGGGTACAGCCCTTAGGTAATGTTTGAAAACATAATCCCTACACGATGTAGTGTGTCACTCAGATACGTATTTTAAAAAAATGGATTCCTGCACAACAACGGAATTTCCTGCATTGTCCTTAACTTGTTCAATTTTTTCATATATTACTTTCAAGCTTTCATTTATTGTTGAATGTTCCTGCGTGACATTATTAACCTGTTGGTTTGTAGGTTTGAGAGACCAGTGAACCAAAATGTACATGTTAAAGTGGTTGGTTAAATGTTTGTCTTGTGTACAACCAACATGAGTGAACAGTTAATATTCAATACAATTCAGAAATTAATAAATCCATCCCAATCGGGGTACGATATGCATAAACTCATTAATTTCTAGGGATGCCCAACGATATGAAAATCCATTATCGATATCGAAAAAAAATCGCCAAACGATATCGATATATATCGATATTTTCCCTCCAATTTTTAAATATAGTTTCCATGGCAGTTCCCCCAACATGTGCGTCTTCCCATCGCCACGACACTGTATGACGCCAGTTCGAACCGTGCCGTGTGCACTCTAGGCAGCAAACGACGCGATGTGGACTGGATACTGCAGAATTACTACTCGATGCCGAAGCTACTCAAAAATTTTTACGCGTTTTTAACTCAATTTTGGTACTTTGAAATATCGCGATGTAGAAAACAAATAATGATATCGAAATTAATTGTGTGTATCGATATAAATCGATATATCGATATCGATGGGCAACCTTATTAATTTCTGAATTGTATTAAATAATAACAATTCCACCTACGAGAGTGTTTCACGATTATCCAAATCGAGAAATCATAATAGGTCGTAGCAAATGCAACCTGAATCACAACAAGACCTGGTGACTTGGACAGTAGTGTTGCCACTAAGATGTTTTCCTTCCACGACCTAGTTAACATCTGATCCTCTGCCACAGACCAGCACGTCACCTTGTTCTGTCAACAGGGCAGTGTGGTTCCCTCCAGCAATAACCTCAGTGATGGTGTGTTTCTCGAGACCAGTTGTGGGGGTTGATATGTAAGTTGTGTTCCCAGTGCTCAACTGTCCACATCCGTTACACAAAATCTCCAAACTGTTCCATCTGCTCTGAAGGCCACAGTTGTCTGTGACTATAGGACACGGCTGCTATTGCTGCTGAAGACACCATTTACTCATTTGCTGGTGATACACGTTTACTTGCACCTAAGTCCATTTGACTATTTACCTGAGATTCAGAGATAAGATCTGTGTGCCACACACCACATGATATGTCAACAATGGTCTCTTTTAGATGAGATACAAGAATAAAGAGGTTTAGTTGTATGTATGTCCAAGTCCTAGTTGTCCATCATCCTTGCACCCCGTCACCCACACCTCGCCTCTGTCAGCAAGAGCCACCGTGTGGTAATACTGCTTCTTGATGGGAGGCAGTCCAGTCACTTAGACTGGGGTGGTTACCCTTCTAGCAAGATAACCAATGGTGAGGTTTGTTCTAACTTTAGAGTTAACACCCACACCCACAGTAGAAGGGTTCTACTACTGATGGTGACACCAAACTATTACTCATCTGATGGTGGATACACTTTGATTCACACCTGTCGTGTATGCATTAACTTTCCACAGCACATCATGGTTGGGTTATATAGTTTAATTATGTGTTGGTACTTGGTTACAATGATTCGACTACATCATGTCCTTGGCAGTGTCGCGGTGGTTCGCTCAGCCGACTGCCTTCTGCAAAGTTAAAGTTGTGATACTGAATGTTCTATGGCTTATCCCAGTTGACAACTAAAGTTATATCCGATCATTAAGACGACCCGAGACTCGGACAGAAGAACTGTTTGCTACCTAAGTGAGTTACTGGCTCCTCAAGATTCTGCCCAGAGGTTTGTGTGTCCATATGACCAAGTCCTAGTTCTCCATGAACAGCTTGCCACTGTTTTCAAGGTTCACTGCTTTCAGTTTATCTTTTATTTGGAAATACCCAGGTATATTTTAAAGAAAATAATGCCAAATCAATATTTTTTGGCATTAAAATATATTAATTTCACAGTAAAACTATTAACGTTGACTATTTACGTTATATCCCGCCATTAGAAGTGAGTTTCTGGCTCCACAAGATTCCGTTCAAGAATAAATGAGATTTGGCAGTTTGTATGACCAAGTACTAGTCCTCTATGACTATTGCCCCCAGTTTTCCTCAGCTCACCGCTGTCAATATTTTCCAGTTTTCACTGCTATAAATTCATCTTTTATGTGGAAAAAATCGATGTCATTTGATATTAAAAATAATTCATAAACTAACAAAAACAATGATATGTCCAGCAGGCATCTTCTTGATATGTGGCAGACCAGTCACTAAGACTGGGGAGGTACAGTTCTTAGTAGAACTTAGGCCAGGCTGCCACACAAATGAAGTTTTCCTATATCTGTAACGAAAGTAGTGTATACTATGCGATAACTTCGCCAATAATGGTGTTCTCAAGACCATTCTCAAGACTGTTCCGGCTGATCTGACGGCTGAGCCCTTGGTGAAATGTATAGGACATAGGTTCTAGTGCGCCTACCCATTCCTTGCACATGATAAAGTTCCCCCTTATCATTAAGGAAAATAATATACAATATGAGGTAGGTGAGTTCCTTAGTGTTGTACAGAGGCTAGTAAACACCAGGCTGTACTGTCTGCTCTGAAGGCCACATTAGTGTTGAGCTGTTGGTTAAATGTTTGGCTTTGTTATAACCAACATCAATGAATGAATAGGCTGTTCTTCATAGGACATAGGTTCTAGTTATCCTAGCCATTCCTTGCACACGAATAAAGCTTCCCCTCATCAGTAAGGAAAATAATGTACAATATGGGATACTGGCGAGCTTCTAGAATCTAGAGTTATACCGAGGCTAGTAAACACCAGGCTGTCCTGTCTGCTCTGAAGGCCACATTAGTGTTGAGCTGTTGGTTGAATGTTAGGTTTCATTATAACCAACATCAATGAATGAATAGGCTGTTCTTCATAGGACATAGGTTCTTGTTATCCTAGCCATTCCTTGCACACGAATAAAGCTTCCCCTCATCAGTAAGGAAAATAATGTACAATATGTGGTAGGCAAGTTCCTTAGTGTTGTACAAAGGCTAGTAAACACCAGGCTGTCCTGTCTGCTCTGAAGGCCACATTAGTGTTGAGCTGTTGGTTAAATGTTTGGCTTCGTTATAACCAACATCAATGAATGAATAGGCTGTTCTTCATAGGACATAGGTTCTAGTTATCCTAGCCATTCCTTGCACACAAATAAAGTTCTCCCTTATCAGTAAGGAAAATAATATACAATATGTGGTAGGCAAGTTCCTTAGTGTTGTACAAAGGCTAGTAAACACCAGGCTGTACTGTCTGCTCTGAAGGCCACATTAGTGTTGAGCTGTTGGTTAAATGTTTGGTTTTGTTATAACCAACATCAAGTTTAGTTTAGTTTAGTTTTATTCGCCTGTTGATGGGTACATGGTACAGATATAGGCCTAGGCATTGTCATGTAATTAATACTAAGCTAGATGTAAGCTGATACAATAATAGAATAATAAAATATTTACATAAATAGATAGTATTAGATCTAAGTAAGTAGTACAGATATATACATTGTCAAGTGATACTAAAATAGATGTAGCCTAATACAATGGTCGAATATTTGAATAGATAGATATTATTATTATTATTATTATGAATGAATAGGCTGTTCTTCATAGGACATAGGTTCTAGTTATCCTAGACATTCCTCTCACACAAATAAAGCCTCTTATCAGTAAGGAAAATGGTGTACTTAGACATTACATGCACCATTATACTCTCCTCGTATCATAGATGGTACCTATGTGTTTACATAGGCCTATTGGCAGCTGATCTGTTTACAGCTGTTCACTGCCTTGTAATAATAAATCGATCTCATTCACCAGGCGGTGACAACTGGAAGTACTAGCCTAGTTGTTTCACGTAGTACTTCCACCAGTAGTTGATTGATCATGGCCGACCAATGTAGGCCTAGTTTTTGAGTTGTTAATAAATCAATAATCATCCGCTCATATAACATTGTTTTAAATAAAAGAAACATAAAAATCTTCTTTGTGATTTACAGAGGCTAGTAAACACCAGACTGTCCTGTCTGCTCTGAAGGCCACATTAGTGTTGAGCTGTTGGTTAAATGTTTGACTTTAGTATAGCCAGAGTCGATAAAGAAGTTTCCCCGTTGGGGAGGTCCCCTTACTCCCAAGTCAAAACGGAATCTAACGTTCTGCGCGCTGAGGGCGGCTCAAATGTGAAACTAATAAAAGCACTGCACGCTAAATACGGTCAGTAGATTATCGATATGCAGTGACAATGCAATTAACAAAACAACAGACGAAACGTCAAACTTTAATTTTATTTCAATCATATTAGCCCAGGGCCCTAGCCTTTTAAAACGATTTACTTTTGATTTATTATTGTACTATAAAGTGTTGCGCAGGCGTCACTGACATTTTCGTACGAAATTGATTGAGATATGGGTTGTTTAAGCCTTACGGACGTAAGTGTAGCCTAGGCCCAAGGCCACAATACAGTTTTGAGACGTAAGTACGCCCTAGGCACTCAAATGGAAATCTTGAACAATACATATTGTCGGCCTAGGTCCTAAGCTTAGGTCTACTCCATCAGAAATATCCTCATTAATAAAGAGAAATTGCTTTATGCCAAAACATTCGCCAACATTCGATCGTATTTAATATTTTGACGTGTCCGCCATTTTTCGTCATCGACTTAAAGGAGCTATCTCATCTTGACAAAAGTGGCGTTCAGATGAAAGATAATAACATCATAAGTCATGTTGTGAAGAAAAACCAAACAATTGAAACAAACAACCCTGTGAAAAAAAAACTTTACGCGTAAGATTTTGAATCTGCCGCGCGCCAGTTGCGACGTCAATTGTGGGGTACTGTTCACGGCTGCCGTATCGTGCCTACAGCTCTCTACCGCGCTTCGCTGTTACCATTCAGTTGCCAGTCGTTTCTCGATAGTTCCAGTGAGATTTTTAAAGGCATGATTAACCATTGCTGTATGTTCAAGTGTAGCAATAACTCAAGTGAAAATAAGCATATATCATTTCATTCGTTTCCCGACAAACTAAGAAAACCAGACTTGCATAAGCAGTGGTTGAATAGAGTAAAGAGAGCACATTTTGTGCCAAGCAAGTACACGCGCGTGTGCTCCGAACATTTTCTTGAGAACGATTTTGAGGTAGGAGTAAAACTGAAGGCTGAATTATGTCCTGATTGGAAAGTCAAGCGTGTTCTAAAACAAACTTCTGTGCCGTCAGTGAGATTGGTGGGAGTAGAAAAGAATGTGTCCTATTGGGTACCCTTTGAGTATTGAGTATGATATTTCCACAATTGAATATCATGCCGATGCTCGGAGGAAATATTCGACATGTGAAATCAAAGTTCAGTGTGAGATGGGGAGAGAAATATTACGTAATTATCAAAGAAGTGAAGTAATCGAAAACAGTTTTTGTGAAGAGATCGAAGGTGATTGCGATTTAGATGAGACATTTCAGCCAAACTCAAGACGACGAAGATCACTCGAGCGATGATGAGACGGACGACGGCAACAGTGCATTTGAACGTTGTAGGTCTTCTGAATCGAAAGTGTTTTGTGTGTTTTGGGAATGCCTTATGACACTGTTTTCTTTTTGATGTGTTTGTGGAGGTCCTGTAACCGATATCGAAAAGCACATGAAGGGATCGATGCTATCTGTCACTACCACGTGCATAAAGTAGCATACGCACGTGTAGTCATCACAAGTAAAGGATGAACAGAAAATATATCTAGATTCAATTAACATTGTTGCAGCTTTATACACGTGTGGTGTCAGTTTTTCTGTTTTAAAATCATTTGCCAACACATTAAAGTTGCTATTTGTCGAGTGCAACATATTACATACTCGGCTCTTAATCGTCGCGACGACACAGGAAGGAATGAAAATACGACTGTGCATCCCGAAGGATTCCCACGAATTGATCCAACTGACAATATTCCTACAACCAATATGCCTCCATAGTTTGTTTGTAGTTTCACGAATCACGCAATTGTTTTTAGTTGCTGCACATTTTGCTTTCAAAGCAAGATTATGTTTTACCATATTTAAAACGCCCAAATCGCTTGTTACGCTGCGAAACGAGTCATGCATAGTGATGCAGGAATCACAAGCCATGATTTTCATTATTTTCTCTGACTTATGGGAGCATAGCATATCGATTCAATATCTGTTAATTTAGATTGGCAAAATCCACATAAACACCATTCGGTGTGGCCCGCACGACCACTCAAAACCACTGCCCGATTCTTAGCTGCCGCCGCAGCTTGTTTATTTTTTTCAATCTGCTGTAAACTCAACTCTGGTTCAAATAAATATGGTTTTAATCCGGACGTACCCAAAAATAAAAAATAACGTTGAAACGTGGAAGGAGAATACGCAAGATGGTACAACAGCGATTGCCGTGTGTAACTGACATCGACTACTCTGCGCGCTTGCCTTGGCTGAATGCCGCCTGCGACTAACCCACAGTTGACGTCACGCGAAGAGGCGTGGCCAAAACACGGGATTTCGGTAAATATTTTTTATACGGCGTAATAGTTGGCCGATCTCTTTGATTTTTTTTTAGCATATTCAAAACGGTGTCTCAAAACTAATAACTTATTCGTGTTTCAAGATGAGATAATCCCTTTAACTACTAGTAGAAAAGTGACGTTCTTTTTTTGAAGTAGTTCCATCAATCGTCACACAGAATCGCGCAGGACGTTAGATTCCAAACGCCAAAAACCGACTTTTTATTTAACCCAGGCCGGTATAGGGAGTTGGAGGACCTCCCCAACGGGGAAACTTCTTTATCGACTCTGGTATAGCCAACATCAATGAATAGTTTTTGTCAAGTGCCACCTGTTTCACAACAATTGTAGGTGACTTGGACAGGAGAGTTGTTCACTAGAAGGTTTTTAAATAAATAAATAAATAAATACGTATTTAGAGTCTACCACTCAGTCACACAAGTTGACACAACTGATTTTCAGTGGGGGACAGTAAACCAAAGCGACCAAGCCAACCCTGCAGGCCCCCATGCAATCGACGAGTGAACGATAACCAACCAAAGATCAATATTTTTAATAGGAAAATAGCAATCAGTGGTATGGACAGTGCAAACACCAGCGAATCAATGCCAGAATCAACAAGGCCGATTCAGAACAACTTTAAATTTATTTTGTGCCTCGTTGCTAGGACGGCTCCAAAGTCACCGTTTACAAATTCCTAAGACAAGAACTGATGGATTCAAGGCCATATCAGAAGTTAACAAACTTCTGACTTTAGCGGAAATCGAACCCTGGACCTTCTGCATTGGAAGCAGGTACGCTAACAACCCCTTAGCCAGTTCTCCGTCTTCTCTGTCAACAGGGCAGTTTGATATTCTCCTCCAAGAATGAGTTATGCTGTGATTCTTGAGACCAGTCATCTGAGTGGGGTCGGTTCTGTCTGTTAAAGCCTCAGTGCCCAACTGTCCACGTCCATTAGAGCCAAAACACCAAACAGTCCCATCTGCCCTGAGGGCCATAGTGTGACTTTAACTATAAGTCATGGCCACTTTTTGCAGGAGGTGACACCAAATGCTCATTCGAAAGCGGATACCCACACCTTAACCCAGTTGACAATATCACATTATATCCCACCATAACGACGACCTCAGACTCTGACTGCAGATCTGTCTCATACCAGGGCCACACCGCATGATAGGTAAATTATGGTCTCTGCACCTGCAATATTCCGCAAAAGAATGTATGAAGTTTGGTTGTATCTATGACCAAGTCTTAGTTATCCATGACCAGCTGACGGCACGGACCAGCCAGGATCAACCTTGATTGGTGGCAGTAAGGTTACTAAACTGGGGAATGGTAGTTCTTAGTTGGATATTGACTCAACGGACCGTATGATTACTCACCCTTCCAATAAGGTACACGGTGTATACAATATGCAATGACAATGGTGGAGGCTGTAAAAATGCCTATAAAACTCCTGACTATTCCGTTTGCTGTCTTTAATGTGGTTGCATTTAACTCGCCTTCTTTTTCACCCTCTTGCCAAATACAAAAACTCGATATGACACATTAGTTGAATTCCGACCTCTGTGCTAAAAGTAAAAAAAAAGCTGTTGGTTAAATGTTTGACTTTGGCATAACCAACATAAAAAAATCGGTCGTAGCAAATGCCACCTGTTTCACAACAAGCCCGGGTGACTTGGACAGTAGGGTTGCCACTAAGAGGGATTCCTTCCCCTTGCCCAGTTCACCGTCTTCTCCTTTGCCCCAGACCAGCATGTTACCTTGTTCTGTGAGTAGGGCAGTGTGATGCCCCCCAGTAATAATCTTGGTGAAAAAAATTCTCCAGACCGATCATTATTAAAGTAAGTGTTGTCAGTTTTAACTCCTCAGTGCCCAAGTGTCCACATTGATAAAAACTAAAACACTGACTGTAGAGTCTGCTCTGAGGGTTCTAGCTGTTGATAAGAATGTTTGTCTTTGGTATAACGAACATCAAGGAATAGGTCACACGAGACTGTCCCATCTGCCCTGAGGGCCACAATGTGACTGTACTGTTACCATAGGATTTGGCCGCTACTGCGGATGATGATGACATCAATTACTCATCTGCTGATGGATAAACGTTTAACTCGCACTTAAACCCAGTTGACTATCAACGTTAAAACCCGCCAATAGACCACCTGAGTTTCAGAAAAAAAGTCTGTAGGCCACCCACCACATGATAATATGTCAGTTAAGGGCTCTGTAAGATGAGGCACAAGAATAAAATAGGTTTGGTTGTTTGTATGTCCAAGTCCTAGTTCTCCATGATTATTGTGTCCTATACCCACAGCTCACCACAGTCAGTAAGAGCCACTGGGGGTGATACCCAGCAGCCACCTTGATGGGAGGCAGTCCGGTCACTTAGACTGGATAGGTGTTGTTCTTAGTAGGACCGAGGCCCAGCTGATGAGACAAAGAGCTCTATGCTAGCTACCCACGTCAGTTATGGACTCCGCCAGATTCTGCACAAGAATGATAAGAGGTTTGGTTGTTACTGTGACCAAGTCCTAGTTTTCCATGATAATTGTACCTACCTAGTAACCCACAGCTCGCAACTGTCCGCAAGAGTCCTGTGTACAAATATCCAGCGGCCACCTTCTTGATCGGAGGTAAAATAACCTCGTGAGACTGGATAGGTGTTGTTCTTAGTAGGACCGAGGCCCAGCTGATGAGACAAAGAGCTCTATGCTAGCTACCCACGTCAGTTATGGACTCCGCCAGATTCTGCACAAGAATGATAAGAGGTTTGGTTGTTACTGTGACCAAGTCCTAGTTTTCCATGATAATTGTACCTACCTAGTAACCCACAGCTCGCAACTGTCCGCAAGCGCCCTGTGTACAATATCCAGCGGCCCCCTTCTTGATCGGAGGTATAATAACCTCGTGAGACTGGATAGGTGTTGTTCTTAGTAGAACCGAGGCCCAGCTGATGAGACAAAGAGCTCTATGCTAGCTACCCACGTCAGTTATGGACTCCGCCAGATTCTGCACAAGAATGATAAGAGGTTTGGTTGTTACTGTGACCAAGTCCTAGTTTTCCATGATAATTGTACCTAGTAACCCACAGCTCGCAACTGTCCGCAAGAGTCCTGTGTACAAATATCCAGCGGCCACCTTCTTGATCGGAGGTATAATAACCTCGTGAGACTGGATAGGTGTTGTTCTTAGTAGAACCGAGGCCCAGCTGATGAGACAAAGAGCTCTATGCTAGCTACCCACGTCAGTTATGGACTCCGCCAGATTCTGCACAAGAATGATAAGAGGTTTGGTTGTTACTGTGACCAAGTCCTAGTTTTCCATGATAATTGTACCTAGTAACCCACAGCTCGCAACTGTCCGCAAGAGTCCTGTGTACAAATATCCAGCGGCCACCTTCTTGATCGGAGGTAAAATAACCTCGTGAGACTGGATAGGTGTTGTTCTTAGTAGGACCGAGGCCCAGCTGATGAGACAAAGAGCTCTATGCTAGCTACCCACGTCAGTTATGGACTCCGCCAGATTCTGCACAAGAATGATAAGAGGTTTGGTTGTTACTGTGACCAAGTCCTAGTTTTCCATGATAATTGTACCTACCTAGTAACCCACAGCTCGCAACTGTCCGCAAGAGTCCTGTGTATGAATATCCAGCGGCCACCTTCTTGTTCGGTGGTATTTCAACCTCGTGAGACTGGATAGGTGTTGTTCTTAGTAGGACCGAGGCCCAGTTGACCATAGCTATTCCTTGCACACAAATAAAGTTCCCCCTTGTCAGTAAGGAACATGGTGTACAGTATGCAATATCCTTGGTGAAAACTGTAAAAATATTATAAAACTCCATACTGTTTACCATTTAAAACCAAAAAATCAATTTTGTCACGCAAATAGAGCCAGAGCCTTTTTTTGTATATCTGAGCCCCTACTATATGAGGGTTGAGCTGTTGGTGAAATGTTCTATGGTGCAACCAACATCAAGGAATATGTTATGTCGTGTTTCATTGAACTGTATAAATCTTTTTGTAAATTAACACTCACGTTTTTAACATGGAATTATCGATTTTTAAGTACTTCTTTTTAAATCAGTGATCTTTGCTAGGATTTCAGTTTTGAATGATACATTGTCGGAATGGATTTTTGTCACAAAAGTTTCGAACATACTAGCTATGTTTGCCAATAAATCATTATAAGGATGCACAGTTCTATGAGAAGTCGTACCTGTTTGGTTTGTGGAAGGGAATTTCATGTCTGACAAAGCTGTATTGCTGGGTGTAGATGATGGATACCTCAAATCTGTTGTCTGGTCTTGTTCAGTGTTTGTTTCTTACGTGGGTTGTGTTGTTGTATCGGTACTTGAAAGATTCAATGCTGAATCAGTGTACAAACTACCTAAGTTTCATCATTTACTTTATAAGCTTCACTTATTTTTCAAAAGATTTTTGTAACTTGTTAACCTAGTATGTCATTATGTAGGAAATATTTTATTTTATTACTGATGTGAGATTCCAGTTACTGGCACATTGTTTATTGCTTCATTGTAGGGTAATCAAGTCGACAATTTACCTTCAAGGTTGCAGTGTGTCCAACTGCATCATGTGAACTACACTAAATTACAGCATGTCCAACAAAACAATGCTAACATCTCTTGGATACAGCATAATATCCAACAGACAGAAGAGCTGTATGCTACAACTACATGATTGTCAATTATAGATCTGCATGATTGTGCACAACAATGAAATAAGTTTATGTGTCCGTATGACCAAGTCCTAGTTCTCCATGGTCATTGCACCCTGTCACCCACACCTCACCGCTGTCAGCAAGAGCCACTGTATGGTAATACCCAGCTGCCACCTTGGGTGGCAGTCCGGTCACTAAGACTGGGGAGTGGCCTTTCGTAGTAGGACCGAGGTCCCAACTGACCATAGCCATTCCTTGCACACGAATAACCCCCTTATCAGTAAGGAACATGGTGTAAAGTATGCAATATCCTTGGTGAAGCGTATAAAACGGCTATAAAACTCCACACTGTTCTGTCTGCGTCGATGGTTAAGCTGAAATGTTTGACTTTGGAATAACCAACATCAAGGATTAGGTCACACCAAACTGTCCCATCTGCCCTGAGGGCGAAAGTGTCTGCAACAATTGGACACTGCTACTACTGCTGATGATGATGACACCAATTACTCATCTTCTGGTGGATACACTTTGACTCGCACCTACACCCAGGTGACCATTCTTTATATACGGCCATTAAGACGACCTGAGACTCAAGACAGAAGAGCTGTAGTACACACACCACATGATATGTCAGTTATGTGCACCGCAAGATTCTGCACAAGTATAATAGAGGTTTGGTTGTTACTATGACCAAGTCCTAGTTCTCCATGATACTTGCGCCCAGTAACCCAGCAAGACACCAACAGCAAGAGCCACTGTATGGTAACACCCGGCAGCAGCAGCCACCTTCTTAATGGGTGACAGTTTGGTCACTGAGACTGGGGAGTAGCCTGTGTCAGGCCTAGGCCACACACCACATGATATGTCAGTTATGTGCACCGCAAGATTCTGCACAAGTATGATAGAGGTTTGGTTGTTACTATGTCCAAGTCCTAGTTCTCCATGATACTTGTGCCCAGTAACCCAGCAAGACACTAACAGCAAGAGCCACTGTATGGTACACCCGGCAGCAGGAGCCACCTTCTTGATGGGTGGCAGTTTTGGTCACTGAGACTGGGGAGTAGCCTGTGTCAGGCCTAGGCCACACACCACATGATATGTCAGTTTATGTGCTCCGCAAGATTCTGCACAAGAATGATAGAGGTTTGGTTGTTGCTATGTCCAAGTCCTAGTTCTCCATGATTGTTGTGCCCAGTAACCCAGCAAGACACCAACAGCAAGAGCCACTGTATGGTAACACCCGGCAGCAGCAGCCACCTTCTTGATGGGTGGCAGTTTGGTCACTGAGACTGGGGAGTAGCCTGTGTCAGGCCTAGGCCACACACCACATGATATGTCAGTTATGTGCACCGCAAGATTCTGCACAAGTATGATAGAGGTTTGGTTGTTCTATGTCCAAGTCCTAGTTCTCCATGATTGTTGTGCCCAGTAACCCAGCAAGACACCAACAGCAAGAGCCACTGTATGGTAACACCCGGCAGCAGCAGCCACCTTCTTGATGGGTGGCAGTTTGGTCACTGAGACTGGGGAGTAGCCTGTGTCAGGCCTAGGCCACACACCACATGATAGGTTAGTTATGGGCACCGCAAGATTCTGCACAAGTATGATAGAGGTTTGGTTGTTGCTATGTCCAAGTCCTAGTTCTCCATGATACTTGCGCCCAGTAACCCAGCAAGACACCAACAGCAAGAGCCACTGTATGGTAACACCCGGCAGCAGCAGCCACCTTCTTGATGGGTGGCAGTTTGGTCACTGAGACTGGGGAGTAGCCTGTGTCAGGCCTAGGCCACACACCACATGATATGTCAGTTATGTGCACCGCAAGATTCTGCACAAGTATGATAGAGGTTTGGTTGTTGCTATGTCCAAGTCCTAGTTCTCCATGATACTTGCGCCCAGTAACCCAGCAAGACACCAACAGCAAGAGCCACTGTATGGTAACACCCAGCAGCAGCAGCCACCTTCTTGATGGGTGGCAGTTTGGTCACTGAGACTGGGGAGTAGCCTGTGTCAGGCCTAGGCCACACACCACATGATATGTCAGTTATGTGCACCGCAAGATTCTGCACAAGTATGATAGAGGTTTGGTTGTTGCTATGTCCAAGTCCTAGTTCTCCATGATTGTTGCGCCCAGTAACCCAGCAAGACACCAACAGCAAGAGCCACTGTATGGTAACACCCGGCAGCAGCAGCCACCTTCTTGATGGGTGGCAGTTTGGTCACTGAGACTGGGGAGTAGCCTGTGTCAGGCCTAGGCCACACACCACATGATATGTCAGTTATGGGCACCGCAAGATTCTGCACAAGATGATAGAGGTTTGGTTGTTGGCATGTCCAAGTTCTAGTTCTCCAGATTGTTGGCCCAGTAACCCAGCAAGACACCAACAGCAAGAGCCACTTAGGCAGAGCTTATGGTAACACCCGCAGCAGCAGCCACCTTCTTGATGGGTGGCAGTTTGGTCACTGAGACTGGGGAGTAGCCTGTGTCAGGCCTAGGCCAACACCACATGATATGTCAGTTATGGGCATCCGCAAGATTCTGCACAAGTATGATAGAGGTTTGGTTGTTGCTATGTCCAAGTCCTAGTTCTCCATGATACTTGCGCCCAGTAACCCAGCAAGACACCAACAGCAAGAGCCACTGTATGGTAACACACGGCAGCAGCAGCCACCTTCTTGATGGGTGGCAGTTTGGTCACTGAGACTGGGGAGTAGCCTGTGTCAGGCCTAGGCCACACACATGATATGTCAGTTATGTGCACCGCAAGATTCTGCACAAGTATGATAGAGGTTTGGTTTGTATGTCTAAGTCCTAGTTCTCCATGATGTTGCGCCAGTAACCCAGCAAGACACCAACAGCAAGAGCCACTGTATGGTAACACCCGGCAGCAGCAGCCACTAGTAACACCGCAGCAGCAGCACCTTCTGATGGGTGGCAGTTTGGTCACTGAGACTGGGGAGTAGCCTGTGTCAGGCCTAGGCCATACACCACATGATATGTCAGTTTATGGCACCGCAAGATTCTGCACAAGTATGATAGAGGTTTGGTTGTTGCTATGTCCAAGTCCTAGTTCTCCATGATACTTGTGCCCAGTACCCAGCAAGACACCAACAGCAAGAGCCGCTGTATGGTAACACCCAGCAGCAGCAGCCACCTTCTTGATGGGTGCAGTTTGGTCACTGAGACTGGGGAGTAGCCTGTGTCAGGCCTAGGCCACACACCACATGATTGTCAGTTATGTGCACCGCAAGATTCTGCACAAGTATATAGAGGTTTGGTTGTTATGCTCACAGTCCTAGTTCTCCATGATTGTTGGCCCAGTAACCCAGCAAGACACCAACAGCAAGAGCCCTGTATGGTAACACCCAGCAGCAGCAGCCACCTTCTTGATGGGTGGACAGTTTGGTCACTGAGACTGGGGAGTAGCCTGTGTCAGGCCTAGGCCACACACCACATGATTGTCAGTTATGTGCACCGCAAGATTCTGCACAAGTATCATAGAGGTTTGGTTGTTACTATGTCCAGTCCTAGTTCTCCATGATGTTGTGCCCAGTAACCCAGCAAGACACCAACAGCAAGAGCCACTGTATGGTAACACCCAGCAGCAGCAGCCACCTTCTTGATGGGTGGCAGTTTGGTCACTGAGACTGGGGAGTAGCCTGTGTCAGGCCTAGGCCACACACCACATGATAGGTTAGTTATGGGCACCGCAAGATTCTGCACAAGTATGATAGAGGTTTGGTTGTTACTATGTCCAAGTCCTAGTTCTCCATGATACTTGCGCCCAGTAACCCAGCAAGACACCAACAGCAAGAGCCACTGTATGGTAACACCCGGCAGCAGCAGCCACCTTCTTGATGGGTGGCAGTTTGGTCACTGAGACTGGGGAGTAGCCTGTGTCAGGCCTAGGCCACACACCACATGATATGTCAGTTATGGGCACCGCAAGATTCTGCACAAGTATGATAGAGGTTTGGTTGTTACTATGTCCAAGTCCTAGTTCTCCATGATTGTTGCGCCCAGTAACCCAGCAAGACACCAACAGCAAGAGCCAGCTGCATGGTAATACCCAGCAGCAGCAGCCACCTTCTTGATGGTGGCAGTTTGGTCACTGAGACTGGGGAGTAGCCTGTGTCAGGCCTAGGCCACACACCACATGATATGTCAGTTATGTGCACCGCAAGATTCTGCACAAGTATGATAGAGGTTTGGTTGTTGCTATGTCCAAGTCCTAGTTCTCCATGATTGTTGCGCCCAGTAACCCAGCAAGACACCAACAGCAAGAGCCACTGTATGGTAACACCCAGCAGCAGCAGCCACCTTCTTGATGGGTGGCAGTTTGGTCACTGAGACTGGGGAGTAGCCTGTGTCAGGCCTAGGCCACACACCACATGATATGTCAGTTATGGGCACCGCAAGATTCTGCACAAGTATGATAGAGGTTTGGTTGTTGCTATGTCCAAGTCCTAGTTCTCCATGATACTTGCGCCCAGTAACCCAGCAAGACACCAACAGCAAGAGCCACTGTATGGTAACACCCGGCAGCAGCAGCCACCTTCTTGATGGGTGGCAGTTTGGTCACTGAGACTGGGGAGTAGCCTGTGTCAGGCCTAGGCCACACACCACATGATATGTCAGTTATGTGCTCCGCAAGATTTTGCACAAGAATGATTCCTCGTTGTCCACAGTGGAAGGTGGAAGGTTATTCGTGACGACTTTCTCATACTCTGCATCTGATATGAGTGCATTGTCACCAGTATCTATCATATTTTTAATGTTCGAACCAACGGTACTAAAAAGAGAGCGTCAAAGTCTTGCTACATCTAGCCTAACAGTCATGCTACATCTAGCCTCACAGTCGTGCTACATCTAGCCTCACAGTTATGCTACATTGACAAAATGAAACTGCACCCTCTTTGATGAGTGGCGGTCAGGTCACTATGCCTGGAAGGTGGCTGTTCCTAGTAGGACCTAGGCCCAGCTGACCATATCCATTCCTTGCACACAAATATAGTTCCCCCTTATCAGTAAGGAACATGGTGTACAGTATGCAATATCCTTTCGTGAAGGCTGTAAAAAGATTATAAAACTCCATACTGTCCTTCTTTTTGTACTGCTGAGCTGTTAGTGAAATGTTTCACTTCGGTACAACCAACATCAAGGAATAGGTCACACCAGATTGTCCCATCTGCCCTGAGAGCCAATCTGTGACTTCAACCATTGGACACTGCTGCTACTGCTAATGATGACACCAATTACTCATCTGCTGGTGGATACACTTTGACTCGCACCTACACCCAGGTGACCATTCTTTATATACGGCCATTAAGACGACCTGAGACTCAAGACAGAAGAGCTGTACGACACACACCACATGATATGTCAATTATGGGCTCCGCAAGATTGTTCAGATGAATGGAATAGATTTGGTTGTTACTCTGACCAAGTCCTAGTTCTCCATGTTTATTGCGCCCTGTCACCCACACCTCACCACTATCAGCAAGAGCCACTGTATGGTAATACCCAGCAGCTGCAGCAGCCACCTTCATGATGGGGGGCAGTCAGGTCATTAAGACTGGAGAGGTATTTTTCATAGTAGGACCGAGACTCAGCTGACCATAGCGTTTCTTTGCACACAAATAAAGTTCACCCTTGACAGTAAGGAACATGGCACGTACAATAAGCAATATCCTTGTGAAAGTATGTTGAAAGGCTATAGAACTCCATACTGTCTGTCTGCTCTGATGGCTGACCTTGTGGTAAAATGTTTGACTTATGTACAACCGTACATTCAACATCAAGGAATAGGTCTAAGCAAATGCCACCTGTCTCACAAGAAATGTGTGTCTTTGGTACAAACAACATCAAGGAATAGGTCTCAGCAAATGCCACCTATCTCACAAGAAATGTGTGTCTTTGGTACAAACAACATCAATACGTCTCTGCAAATGCCACCTGTTTCACAACAAATGCTAGTCTTTGGTACAACCAACATCAATACGTCTCTGCAAATGCCACCTGTTTCACAACAAACGTTTCACTTGTAGACTCCTGTAAAGGGGGGTGCCTCATGACCTTCCTCTGGCTTGAGTTGACAGAAGTAGGAACTCTGTTCTGAATGCCACGGGCCGGCCTGTCTTGACTCCAGCCACGTGGGGAGGTCTAGATGTCACATAGGATAGAGAAGGTGATGTTATTTGGCTGACTACACGTTCCCAATTCCAGGGACAGGTGAACTAAGAAAAAACTAAATTTTGCCACATTAGGAGGAAACATAACAACTTCAATACACTTGCTGCTCTATCCAATAGGCACATTGCATCTGTTGCAAATACCTTTGCATTACTTTCGTTTTGAAGTACGATTTTCTGTTCATGTATAGTTCAAGTTATTATACTGGAGACTTAGGCTAAGTCCCACAGTGATGAAATTGATATCTTGTTATTAACTGTTTTGGAATCAGATTAACACAATAATAACGTTATGGTGACTGTAGCAGAATGTTAATTTTGTTGGTTACGGCATGGTAGAAAAGCTCTTATCTGAGTTTGTATAGTTTCTTTTTTGTGCGTTACTCTCTTGCAGGTTGCACTGTGTCTAATGCCAATTTTTTTATTTATATGTCGGTCTAGGGCTGCCACATCTCACACCTGTATTGGCGGTCTAGGGCTGCCACATCTCACACCTGTATTGGCTAATGATTTGACGTGTCAGTTTCAATCGTTGCTAGATCATCTCAATGGCACCTGGTTCCTCATCTTTTGTTAACATCATCATCTTCATGGCGCTGTTGAACTTGGGTCGTAAGGCTATCATCTATCTATTAACTCCGTAAGAAATCGAAGACTAAGGTTACGGTCCCGACACCTATCAAACTTTGAATCAACCTAACAATCTATTAAGCACTTGAACTCATTGTATGGCTCAATGAAGCAATACTTTTCAAAATACCAGTTTTAACAAGTATTTGTCCGTCTACTCAATGGATTTTGTTGATCATATACTCAAACTTTTAAACCTCTTCTCCTCAGTCGTCACAATATGTTGTTTACTCCAAGTTTTAACGGCTACGTAAATACTCGGGGAAGAGTTGTTACTCATACTAGGCTTTATTCCTCCACCATCTGAGATCAACTTGGCATTCTTAAGTTAGACATAAATAGATCTTAATGCCTAGGTATAAAGTGCTCATAAGGGTCTATTGCTGTGCTATGTATGAACATCAATTACTACAGTAACACTTGTGTCTACAATTCTGAATTTGAATGTATCATCCTTGTAAGATATATATTTTTTCATATTAGTTTCAGGTTAGGTCTAAAGCTCCCTCAGCTTATACCTGGATAGGCCAATGATTTGTTGCATGACTATCAATCATTGCTAGATCATCACAATGATACTCATGGGTTTCTTACCTACCGGATTATACCCCAGCGTAATCTTTGCCTCTGGGAAAAACGTGAGACGTGAAGCTCATACAACTATGAATTCTTATCTAGTATTAGGCAAAATGTCTATATATGCAGCACTCGAACTCTTTGTATGACTCAATATTGAGATACTTTATAAAATTTCCAATTTTTGTTGAGATGTAGCAGTCAATAAAGAGTGACACACCTTTGGAAAGAACCATTTAATAAACCATGTGTACAACTAAACAACTCTGCCATTTTGGGAAGTTCATGGTCTGAGGTCTCAGCGTTTTTCGGTTCTATCTCATTTCTCTTTCACTTATGGGTGGAGTGGCAAGACCTTCAATTGAATTTCTTGAACTACAAATAACCTTCTAAATGGTCAGTCAGTGATTTTCATATTCAGGTTATGGCTCGAGCTCCCTCAGCTTAACCTGGATATGGCATTGATTAGACCCGTCACTTTCCATCGTTACTAGATCATCTCAATGTCACTCAAGGGTGGAGCGTCACCACACGTGGCTTAGGTCCTAAATACACGCCTTCGTCATCGTTAAATAGCGGATAAAAATGAGTCGTAAAGCTCATCATTAATATTAATCTCTGATCAACTCAGAGGCTAAATAAAGGTTGTTGTC
The DNA here is from genome assembly GCA_024449915.1 of Sweltsa coloradensis. Taxonomy (NCBI): domain Eukaryota; kingdom Metazoa; phylum Arthropoda; class Insecta; order Plecoptera; family Chloroperlidae; genus Sweltsa; species Sweltsa coloradensis. The sequence goes on from JAMZAV010000696.1 coordinate 934,220, forward strand.
CTACCACCAACTGACGAATTTTGAATCAACTCATCGTGTGACATTTTCTTACCCCACAGTCTGTATTCACCAGTACGACTCAATGAAGTGACACTTTTAAAAGTTCACGTTTGTGTGAAGATAAGTCTCACTTTCAATTTTTTTTTTAACGTTGTACGACAACTATAGATGGATAGACGGTAAAAAGACTATTATAGTGATTCCTACCTTTGAAAAATAACATTTTAGAAACATGTGTACGACTAAACAACTCTGCTGTTTTGACGTTCATGGTCAGAAGTGTCAGCTTTTGTCGTTGCTAGTTCATCTCATTTATTACTCTAAAATATAGGTGACGCCTTGGTTTGGCTGTAGTTATAAGCTTGATTGTCGAGTAGTCACATCTAACAATTCCACATTTCAGTCTGGCACAGAGGCTTAGCAATCGGTCTTATTAGACTAAGTAGGCCAGCCTACTGATGAAAGATTATATTTAGAGAGCTCCAATATTGTTTTGATTAGAAAATACTTGGTTATCATTACGAGTGACTGCAACTAAGGCAGCCTGACGTTATTTACGGTGTTTACTTTCCTCATTACTATGCTTCCTTTGTCTCATCTCTGTCTTCTATTATGGGTGTAATATCCTATATTTGTTGTAATGGAATTGAGAGCTTCTTTTCTCATCTGTTTTGGTGTTTCCTGTCTCGTTTGAAATGGTACGTACATGATTGGTGATTCTCACGATTTAAGAAACAGTCTTGTAACTCTTGTTACTTTCAAAATATGAACCAACTGATGTCAAGTATAGGGTGTGCGTCACTGTGCGAATTGAAAGCTTTTTCTCTTATATTGTATGCATAAATCAGTATATGGCAAGTTTACAGCGTTTTTGCAGAATAAATCTCTTTGGGTTTTAAATCCACATATATTATTTTTGTATCATTTGTTGTGAATTCAGAGTTACTTGGGGCCCTTTATTGTGCAGCAAATTCTTAGTTTTTCAACCACTTCACTATCTGGCTCAATACTATTCTACTCAAAAGGATAAACTCTTACCTGGCTCATCATGAGTCATTGCCCCGTCCTTGTTGGGTATCCATCATACTTTGCAGAGCCTCGGCCTGGGAAGTTCTACAAATCCCACTCGAGCAGCACAAGACACATTTCCGAAGAAGGAGATGCTCATGATTGCAACCTAGATCACAATTATTTAGATAAGTGACCTGCTGCTGAAATTTATCCCAAATATCACTTAAAATGCTTTAGTATTTGGCCATAGGCTCAAATGTTTTCTAAATTGGATGCGTTAGAAATTATGCAATTCAGTTTTGCCATCTTGAAAGAGTCTGCATGTAACACACATGTACAGTACACGTACAGCATGTGCCTACCATGTGAGATGCTACTGCTACATATTCCAGGCTGACATCTTGTAGGCCACACTAAGCCATCCTGAGAGACTATTAAAGAAATGGTTACACAACTCGGCAGTATCAACTTAAATTAGCTCCTAAGAAACTCCTGAAAACATAAAATGTTAACTTGTGTAAAATTGTGAATGTGATAATTGAAGGACACTGTTCATGCTTTCCTGAAGATAACACTTCACATATGTGGGGACAGTACACAACCCAGAAGAACACTGTAAACTTATTATGTGGCGACAGTACGACACCCTGAAGTGCACTGCACATATAACCATTCTATTTTTGCAGGGGGCCACCCTTAGCCCTTTAAAAGATTGAAAAACCCTGAAGATTGACTCGAGACCATCAGCGAGCTCATGCCCTTCCCTGGCGGGATTTTGACAGAAGTAGGAACTCTGTTCTGAATGCCACGGGCCGGCCTGTCTTGACTCCAGCCACGTGGGGACGTCTAGATGTTGCTGGTCTAAATAGGTTGAGGATATTTAGCTGACCCCACACTGTCCCATCTCCAGTGACAGGTGAATTAAGATAAAACTAAACTCAGCCTTCTTCAACTTCAATACACTCGCTGCTGTATCCAATAGACGCACAGCGACTATTTCTAAAGCTTGTGATTTGAAAAGTCTGTCGTCTCTGTAAATATTTCGTAATTTATTGCATTTCATTGTAATTAAAAAAAAAACACATTATGAAGGCTTCACTTTCCATGGTTACTAGATCATTTCAAAGCCACTTATGGGTGGAGTGTCACCACATCTGGCTTCGGTCCCATGTATACCCTGCCTTCTATGGCCATCAGAGGCTGACGTGCATTTTATCTTGATGACCAGTGAGCACGCAGAATCATAACATGCCCCACCGTCGTCGTTAAATATGAGATAAATATGAGTCGTAAAGCTCATCATTTATATTTATCTTTGATCAAATCAGAGGCTAGAAAAAGGTTATTGTAAGACCACCAAATGCCCCCTTGGAATTAACTCATTGTATGGGATTTCCTAACCTCACAATCTGTACACAGCAGTCCAACTCTTTGTACACCTCATTAAAGAGTTAACGTTTTCGTTGAGATGTCGGAGCTTTTTAATTATTTTGTGAACTTCGCATGGTCACTCGATGGATATAGTTTTACACATTTGGAAACGCTTAAAAAAACATATGTACGACTATTCAACTCTGCTATTTGGACGTTCATGATCTGACGTATCAGCTGTTGTTGCTACATCATATCATGGTCAGTTGTTGGTGGGGTGCAAACGCCTGACTTGCAGCAACCTCACAGAACACTGCCATAGCTTGATGGTAATAAACCAATTGAGCTTTCAACTATAACTCTTAAATTTATGTGTCACTTCAATTATGATTTAGTTGGAAGTTGAATAACGAGTTGTTGCAACTAAATAATTCCTCATTTTGCTAGGCAGAGTCCTAACTGTAGGTCTTCATAGACCTCTACATGTAGCAGCGCGCTTCTCCCCAAGACTGAAAATGCACATGGATTACAATTACATACAACATAGCAATGCAGGATTAAAATTTTTACTACGTTCGTCGACCATGCAACGCTCAAATTGTTTGTTTTAAGTTCGACAGACTAATTATTATTGCTGTCTTCAGCTTCACTCATAACCACAGAGATACAAAAAGTTTTAACTTGCTTGCCCCCCCAAACACGGGGAAATTTGGTATTTACCAAGAATCCTAGAAGGGAAAATCAGAGTCACAGCGAAGGGAAATTTTCCTCCATGTTTTATAAATGTAAAATCATGTGTTCTCACTAAAATCTTGGGGACTCAATGTTTGTTGGTGGATATTGCTACTAGGCCGGAAAAGCTACCCCGTGGCCTCGACAGGAGTGTAACACTGTGACTCAAAAAGAGTTTTTTAAAGCCAAGCAGTGCGTTGCCACCAAGATGAGACAAATTTCAAGTAAAGGAATTTTTTTTGGAATTATTTTTAAAATTTCTTTATTCTTTTTTGACACAAATAAAATTTAATCCTCTCTATATGAATAATTTTTGGGGTTTCAAATAAAGGGGATGACGCACCCTTCTGTTGGCAGCTTAAAATTTGTCGGTCACAATTATTTTAAGTATAATATATTTTTTGAAGGGTATACAATTATACAAAATGCAATCAATACAAGGGTACAAAATGCACATGGGTTACATACAACATAGCAATGCAGGATTAAAATTTTTATAACCTTCGTCGACCATGCAACGCATTCAAATTGTTTGTTTTCAGTTCGACAGACTAATTATTATTGCTGTCTTCAGCTTCACTCATAACCACAGATAAGACAATAAAGTTCAACTTGCTTGCCCCCCAAACACGGGTATTAATTAAGTATTTACCAAGAATCGGTAGAAGTAAGATCAGAGTCACAGCGAAGGTATTTGCCTCCATGTTGTATAACGTGTATAAATCTTGTGTTCTCAACTAGAAATCTTGAAACTCAATGCGTTGTTGGTGGATATCGCTTCTAGGCCAGCGATGAGTGACCTCGGTGGCCTCTGACACGAGAGTGATAACACTGTGACGTCAACAAGTGTTGTTCAAAGCCAAGCGGTGCTGTTGCCAACCAAGATGAGACTAGTTTCTTAGTTGAGGAATTTCATTTAGAGTTATTTAATATTTCTTTTTTTCTTATTTGACACAATTTTATTGAATTCCATTCTATATGAATAAAGTTGGGGATTGCAAATAATGGCATGACACACCATTCTGTTGGCAGCTCAAAAATGTTGTAGGTCACATTATTATGATATTAAGTATAATAATATGTTTATTGAAGGGTATACAAGCTATACAAAATGACAATACAATACAAGGATGACAAAATGCACATGGGTTACATACAACATAGCAACGCAGGATTAAAATTTTTATTACCTTCGTCGACGATGCAACGCATTCAAATTGTTTGTTTTAAGTTTGACAGACTAATTATTATTGCTGTCTTCAGCTTCACTCATAACCACAGAGAAGACAAGAAAGTTCAACTTGCTTGCCCCCCAAACACTGGTATTAATTAGGTATTTACCAAGAATCCGTAGAAGTAAGATCAGAGTCACAGCGAAGGTATTTGCCTCCATGTTGTATAACGTGTATAAATCTTGTGTTCTCAACTAGAAATCTTGAAACTCAATGCGTTGTTGGTGGATATTGCTTCTAGGCCAGCATGAGTGACCTCCGTGGCCTCTGACACGAGAGTGATAACACTGTGACGTCAACAAGAGTTGTTCAAAGCCAAGCGGTGCTGTTGCCAACCAAGATGAGACTAGTTTCAAGTTAAGGAATTTCATTTAGAATTATTTAATATTTCTTTTTTCTTATTTGACACATTTTAATTGAATTCCATTCTATTTTAATTAATTTGGGGATTGCAAATAATGGCATGAGGCACCATTCTGTTGGCAGCTTAAAAATGTTGTAGGTCACATTATTATGATATTGAGAATAATATATTTTATTGAAGGGTTCAAGCTATACAAAATGAAATACAATAAATAAAATTAACGTTGACATTGAAAGATTAAAGTGGATTTATTGATATTTAAAGATAGATAAACACTAATAGGCTAGGCCTAGCACACAGACATTTGTGACAGGATGACAACACAGGAAGCAATGGTGCACTGTGGGTAATAGAGTTATTTCCTGTTTGTAGTTCATACATCTAGCACCAGGTGGCACTGGCATAAGGCCCTAGATTTAAATTTGAGCGGGCTATGGCACATTTATAACACTCCCACTTGCCATAGGCCTAGTCTTAACTTACAAGAGTCCCGAAATTCTTCACACACACATCCGTGCTTTGCAGGGGGCAAACTTTTGGTCATGATGTCTGCGATCATTTCTTCTGTGGGTAGGTATTTCATAGAAATATGTCCCTCTTGCACCTTCTCCCTGACAAAATGATGCTGGATATCGATGTGCTTCGTACGCCCATGTAGTGCTGCATTCGAAGTAAGCTTGATGGCGCTTTGGTTGTCGCAGCACACTACGATGTGTTGATGGTCACCCCCAATGGGTAATTCATTCAGTAGTCGTTTCAGCCATGTTGCTTCTCTGGCAGCTTGGCTGAGTGCCATGTACTCCGCCTCGGTTGTTGAGACGGCGACTGTCGGTTGCTTCTTGCTTCGCCAGCTAACTGCTGCACCTGCGAGCTTGAAAACGTAGCCGGACATTGATTTTCTCGTATCCATGTCATTGGCCCAGTCGGAGTCACTGTAAGCTTCCATTTGTTCTCCGGATGCTCTGCGATAGACGAGTTTCTTCTTTGCAGTCCCTTTTAGATAACGCATTATGCGCTTTACTGCCGTCCAGTGCGCTTGTCCCGGGTTAGAGTTGAACTGACTAACGACAGAGACAGCGTGCGCTATGTCTGGTCTGGTGGCCATCGCAGCATACATTAGGCTGCCGACACCACTCAAATATGGTATTTTATCCATAGCTTCTCTTTCTGCGTCTTCCGCAGGTTCCATCACCTGGTAAGTTTCTGATTATGGTCCAAAGGAGTAGATACTGGCTTTGCTTCAGACATGTTGAATCTCTTCAGTATGTTGTCAATCAATCAATCAATCAATCAGAAAAATGTTTATTCACAAGAAAATGCTTATTACATTGGTTACATGGCTTATTTATAACACAAGTTAATCAGTACAATAAAAGCTCATAGTTGAGGTCAAAATAATAACAATAATGAATGATGGAAACAAAATAATCTATGAGTGAAATGACAATAGTAATGAAATAAAATTCTATAAATGCATTATCATTTGAGAAGCCCACATAAGCATAATGCTCGTGTGTGGGCAATTACAGGACATATTAAATACATTGTTCATAATCAACAAGATGATGGCTAGAGTAATTTACTTTAGTTTAAATAGAGAAGAAAAAAGTATGTGCAAGGAAGCAAATGTGAATGGTTACCCTAATCCTTAATATTAATTCACATTTTCAAGCCTACCCTGTAACTCATAGGTTACAAAGGTTCCTAAAGCTAGAGACCTAAAAACTATAGACTTAAAAACTAAACTTAAAAACTAAACTATTACTGCAAATAATAAGTTAAAACTGATTGGGCATTCTGATTACTGTTAAATCCTTTTTCGAGGAGCCACCTCTTTACATTCTTTTTAAAAGTGTAGAAAGAAGAAGAGAACATATTTTCAGGTAAGGCATTATGAATTAGGGGCCCAAGAAAGGAGATATGTCTTTGACCCAGGCGTGTGTTTTTTCCTAGGCAGGAACAATCCATGCCGGGTTGAAAGTCTAGTGTTAGTACGTGTGTGCATAGACGGCTGTTGAAATTCTGAATTGTATTTATGAATAAAAAGTAGTATATTTCTAACATATAACTGTCTAATGTCAAGCACTTTTGCTTGTTTAAAGGTACTTTTGGAAGAGAAGTCTTTTGGCTTTTTTAACATGGTTTTTAGGGCTAATTTTTGAATAATTAACAGGGGGTTGAGATATACATTTTGCACACCACCCATCCAATAATGCCATATTCAAGGCAAGACTGGAGTAATGCAAAATAGATGGTTCTAAGAACATTGAGTTCAAAAATGTTTCTTAATCTGTAAAAAACATACATTAGATTTTTTGCTTTATTACATAGAGTAAGTATATGATCATTCCATTTTAGATGAAGATCGATTTTTAGTCCCAAGTATTTAGTCATACTAACTTGTTTTAATCTCATAACACTACATTGGAAATTAGTATCTTGAGTAGGCCTATAAACACAAGGAGAAGAATGAAGTTTGATATTGAGGTTCACATTTTTAGGTTGAGTAACTAGAGTGGGTGAGAATGTTATATAGACGGTCTTAGTTTCATTTAGAGTCAGTAAATGTTCATTTAGCCATTGAAAGGTGTTATTTATCACCTGGTTTGCTAGTTTATAGACCTCATTCCAGGTGTTCATTGATAGTATGATTACGGTGTCATCAGCATATGATATGATAGTTCCATTAAATTTCAGATTACATAGATCGTTTATATAAATAGTAAACAGTATTGGTCCAAGGACAGTACCCTGTGGAACTCCAATTTCAACTGATTTATAGTCACTGTAATGATTGCCTACTTTTACCCTTTGTTTTCTATTGTTTAAGAAGCTACGAAAAATGTCCAGCGCTAATCCTCGAATTCCTAGATTTTCCAATTTGGTTATAAGTATATTGTGGTCTACCGTGTCAAAGGCTTTACTCAAGTCTAGAAAAATAGCTATAGTTTTTTTTGATTGGTCCATAGATTCATAGATTGTGTTGGTTACTTTATAAATAGCATTATCAGTACTCAGGCACTTCTGAAACCAAACTGATTCGGGGAAATTAGATTATATTTATTCATGAATTCCATAAGCCTCGTCTTCAAACATTTTTCTAACAATTTAGAAAAATGAGTTGTTTAAGGAAATGGGCCTGTAGTTTTTAGGTTCTAACTTACTTTCAGCCTTGTAGATGGGGGAGATGTCGGCTACTTTAAAGTAGTCAGGAATATACCACTTGTTAAGGCGGCGTTAAAAATATGAAGTAACGGATTGACAATAAATGGATGAATAGTTTTGATTGTCTTGGTGCTGATATTATCATATCCACAGGCTGAGTCATTATTTAGATTTGTAATGAGTTTGTTTAATTCATCACCAGAGATTGGTTCCATGAATATAGAGTGTGGATTAAATGAGTGGTCTGAGGGGATGCCAGATGCTTTCTGTTTTGTGCTTTTATGTTATATTGTTAATATTTCTTGCTAACGTTGGCCCAATATTAGCGTAGTGGTCGGCCAGTGTGTTTGCAATTTCAGTAGGTTCATTTGTGATATTTCCAGTTGCAGTTTTTATTACGGGGATAATCTTAGTTGGTTTAGTCCTACGATTTGTAATTTCATTAATTATTTTCCAAATTGTTTTTGTGTTCGACCCTGCTTCACGTAATTTATTTGTATAGAAATTCTCCTTGGTTACCCTTACTAGTGAGTTGATAAGGTTTCTATAAGTAGTATACAGTTTAAGTAAGTTTTGATCGAAGGGGACGTTGTGCATAACACTGTAACGTTTTTGTTTAAGAACTTGTTTATGAAGATTGTCTCTTTTTCTAATGGAAATAATTAGGCCTTTAGTTATCCACGGGGTTAGTTTTCTGTGCTTAGAATTGACAGTTGTATTTTTTGTAGTGGTACTAGAATTAATGTGATTCAGAAGGCTGTTCATAAAGTCATTAGTGGCATCGTTAACGTTAACGCAATCATAAACTGTGCTCCACGTTTCATTTTCAAGTAGTCCTGTTAATTTTAAGAGATCAAGGTAAGATGTGGGACGTTTTTCAGCTTTTGATACTGGTATCATTCCTTTATTAGGCCTAGGCTATTCCAAGTAAACAATATAGGGTAATGGTCTGTAATATTAGTGTGGATAATTGGGGCAATAATACCCAAGGTTAGTGGTGTTTTGATAAACATATGGTCAATGCAAGTACTTGTTACACGCTGATTTACATTAATGCTCTGTCGAGTAGGTCATTAACACAGGAAATGAACCCCCTGCCATATAATACATTAAGATAGTCATCCTGGTTTTGCTTCCAGCCCTCTGTCCTTATAATGTTAATGTTTATATCACCAATTAATAGCTGGTGTCTAGAGGCTGGTAAGTTAGCAAGTGCCGAGTCTAGTTCTGAGTTAAATGTGTTGATGTTATTCCTAGGAGATCTGTATATGCCAAGTACGGCAAATGTTTCATGTTCGTAAGTCAACTCCAACGAGATGGCATTAGCTGTAGTCATATCGGTTACATATTTGAATTTAACATTTGAGGTTGTATTTTCATTAGCATACACCATCATTCCATCGTATGTGGATGTTTTGTAGGGTACATAGAAAGGTTGAAAAGTTGGTATGTGAAACGGAGTTTCTCTAGAGAGATGCGTTTCCGATAAAATAATTACATCAATGTTGAAATCTAACTGGCTTAGCATTATCATTAACTTATCAAAATTACTTGCGATTCCACATATGTTCAGGTGTAGAATTTTAATACTAGCATATTGTTTAAGAAAACAGTTACATGAAGTTATGTCCTCAAAAATTGGGTTAGAAGGCCTAGGTAGGTCTAGGCCTACCTCGCTGTTGTCGTGTGAATTGTCATACATGTTGGGGAGAAGTGAATATTAAGGTAAAGTATACATAAGTTACAAGAAGATTAGGTTGCCGTTTACTGTTGGCGGCCTGGAGTATTTACGCCAACAATTGCGTCCTGTGGTAATCTTGTGGGGTTTTGATTTGTATAATCGGCGATTGTTCATTTTTTCGTATGAATATTTTGCCGTTCTTCGTCCATGCAAATTTGTAACCATTCTTTTTTGTTGACCTGGCTAGCCTTTCTTGCTTAGTTCAATTGTTCCAGCGTCTCTGTCCCTTGTTATTTTAATTCCGAGACAGTGGTGAATTGGTCCATGTCTTTCATCTCGAACTTGGCCGCTAGTCGTTTCTTCAGCTGATTTATTTCATTTATGCTTTCCGATGACACAATAAGATCGTCAACGTAAACACAAACAATGATTTTTGCATTTCTTATTGTACCATGGTATAGGCACGGGTCAGCTGTGCTTTGTTCGAGCCCAATACTCCGTAACTCGGTATCAAGTTTTTCATACCATATACGGCTCGACTGTTTGAGTCCATACAAGCATTTCTTTAGTTTACATACCTTTTGCTTATTTTTAGGTTCAATATAGCCCTCGGTTGTTCCATATATATGGCCTCGGGAAGTTCGCCATGTAGAAATGCCGTATTTATGTCAAGTTGATGAACCTCCAGTCATTCTCAGCTGCCAATGCCAGAACTGTTTTTAGGGTGTCGAACCGTACGACGCGTGAAAAGGTTTCATCGTAATCTATCCCTTTCCTCTGCGTGTATCCTTTAGCTACGAGTCCTAGCTTTATATCGCCACACCTCCCCTTCAGCATTGACCTTTCGTTTGAAGACCCATTTACATTTAATAGGTTTGGTTCCCTCTGGTAAGTTTACGAGGTCCCAAGTCCTCATTATGTACGATTGATTTCATCTCTTCATCTGCTGCCTTTTGCCATTGTGTAGCCTCGCTCCCACTGAATGCTTCTTTCAGGTTCTCGGGCTCGTCTGTGATGAGATGTACATACTCGTCACCGAGAATTCTTGTCGGACATCTCTTCCGTTGTGACTTCCTTGGCTCGAACACGGTTTCTTGTTCATTCTCAATATCGGCATCCTCTTCATTATCTTCTGCGTTGGCATTAGCATCATCTTCGTCATCGACATAAGAAGGACTAGCTGTGCGTCTCCCACTTGATCCGCGACGACATCGTCATTCTTCTCACCATCTTCAATGAAGATCACGTCTCTTGATATGATCAGCTTCTTTGATTCATTGTTGATCAATCGGTAGCCCTTGCTTGTGTCAGAGTACCCGACAAAGATGTGCTCGGAAGACTAGCGTCAAGCTTCCTTCTATTCTCTTTTGGAATGTGAACATATGCCTTGCAGCCAAACGTTTCTCAGATGAGCCAGTCCGGTTTTCTGTCCTGTCCATGCTTCTTGTGGTGTGATACCGTTCACAGCTACTGTCGGTGATCGATTCTTTAGGTAGGTTGCAGTGTTTACTGCCTCCGCCCAGAAGCGTTTAGGTAATTTAGCTTCCTCAAGCATGCACGTACCTTCTCTACTATCGTTCTTTTGCTCTCTCAGCAACGCCATTTTGTTCTGGGTTCCGTGGCACAGTAGTCTGAGAGCGTATCCCACATTTTCTAAGATGGTCTATTAGTAATTTATTAATGTACTCACGGCCATTGTCTGAACGCAGGATCTTGATCTTCATACCGCTCTGTTCTCAACTTCCGTCTGATACTCGATGAAGCGTTCATAAGTTTCACTCTTCTCCTTCAGAATGTAACACTTGGTCCACCTTGTCTTGTCATCAATAAATGTTAAGAAGTATCTTCCTCCTCCATTGGATTCTTCGCTCATTGGTCCGCACAGGTCGGTGTGAACAATGCCTAGTTTTTCTTGAGCTCGGACTGTCTTAACTTTTGGAAACGGGTACGATGCTGCTTTCCCAGAGCACACCCTACACAAGGTGAAGTAGGAGGCTGTCCCCATTACTAGGCCGGTAGCCATACCATCTGCTAGCCGCTTCATTCCGCCTGGACTGAGGTGGCCTAGGCGTTTGTGCCACATTGTGTACTCACGGTTTTGTGACCCTACAGCAGCGATGTTGCTAAGGCACTGTTAGTCTCCGGAGTGTCTAGCTTATACAAGCCACCAGTTTTGCTCGCAGTTTGCTATGGACGTTTCCCTCTTCATTATGGATCTGGCAGTTATTTTTGTAAACACAACCTTGTAGTCTTTATCTGTGAGTTTAGCCACTGACAAAAAATTAGTTTTGAGCGATGGAGCATACAGCACGTCCTTTATTGATGCTTCTCGTATTGATCCATTAACCGAAATGTTTAGAGCAACATTACCATTTCCCGTAGATGGAGCGGTCGTACCATCGGCCATACATAATGAAGTTGCTTGACCTTCTTGGATTGCGTCAAACCATTCAAGTTTATTTGACATGTGCTTGGTCGCCCCTGAGTCAACGCACCAGTCTTCAGCTTTGTGTACATTTCGATTACCTGTTGTCCAAAGAACTGTAGACTTAGGCCTATCCTTTTTGTCTTGCTTGTCACTTTAGGACCTGTTTTGATCGTGACTTGCAATCTTTAGCGTAGTGGTCCGCTTTACCACTGTTAAAGCATTTAAACTTCTTGATACTAGGCTTTGTTGCTAGAGCAGATTCATCAGGAATGGACTCACCTCCGTTGACGTCTCGTTTCTTCCTGTAGCAATTTAGCTCGGACAACGTCGGCGTTCAGTTTCCTGACCACAATTTTCAAGTGCAATTACAAGTGGGTCGAATGAGTCTGGCAAGTTGGATAGTATTATTATTGCCAGCTCATCATCGTCACTGCTGCATCAATCGAACTGAGCTGTTGAGCAACAGCCAACATCTTGTTCAGATAGTCCTCCATATTTTTGCAGTGTTGGAACTTGATGCCATTAAGTTCACGGCGTAAGTGAATTTTCCTTACTAGGCCTCTGTCTTCAAAAGCTGCTTCTAATTTAAGCCATGCTTCACGGGCAGTTTTACATGTACTTACATGTATGTAGAGATGAGCTTCAGCCCTAGGCTTAGAGTGGCAATGGCACGCTGGTCTATATTCAGATTGGTTTCAACCTCTAGATCAAAGTCACCTGGGTCGATTGCTTTCCACAACTTATCACGGACTAATTGCATTCTCATGCCAAATTTCCATGTATTATAGTTGCTAGCGCCCTCCAGTCTCTCTGGTTGAGATGGGCCTAGGTTAGCCGCCATGTGCTCTAATAACGTAACAGTTTTTGTAGGTTATTTTTAGGTTATCTTTTATTCTTTTCGCTTAGATTTAAGCAATATCAATTAAGCAATATCTGGGCCCATAACCTGTTATAAAATAACGTTGACATTGAAAGATTAAAGTGGATTTATTGATATTTAAAGATAGATAACCTAATAGGCTAGGCCTAGCACACATACATTTGTGACAGGATGACAACACAGGAAGCAATGGTGCACTGTGGGTAATAGAGTTATTTCCTGTTTGTAGTTCATACATCTAGCACCAGGTGGCACTGGCATAAGGCCCTAGATTTAAATTTAAGCAAGCTATGGCACATTTATAACATTGTAGGTGGATATTGCTTCTAGCCAGCGATGAGTGACCTCCGTGGCCTCTGACACGAGAGTGATAACCTGTGACGTCAACAGTGTTGTTCAAAGCCAAGCGGTGCTGTGCCAACCAAGATGAAGACTAGTTTCAAGTTAGGAATTTCATTTAGAATTATTTAATATTTCTTTTTTCTTATTTGACACAATTTTATTGAATTCCATTCTATATGAATTAATTTGGGGATTGCAAATAATGGCATGAGGCACCATTCTGTTGGCAGCTTAAAAATGTTGTAGGTCACATTATTATGATATTGAGAATAATAATATGTTTATTGAAGGGTATACAAGCTATACAAAATGACAATACAATACAAGGATGACAAAATGCACATGGGTTACATACAACATAGCAACGCAGGATTAAAATTTTTATTACCTTCGTCGACCATGCAACGCATTCAAATTGTTTGTTTTAAGTTCGACAGACTAATTATTATTGCTGTCTTCAGCTTCACTCATAACCACAGAGAAGACAAGAAAGTTCAACTTGCTTGCCCCCCAAACACGGGTATTAATTAAGTATTTACCAAGAATCCGTAGAAGTAAGATCAGAGTCACAGCGAAGGTATTTGCCTCCATGTTGTAAAACGTGTAAATTTGTGTCTAACTAGAAATCTTGAAACCTAAGCGTTGTGGTGGATTGCTTCTGGGCCAGCGTGATGACCTCCGGGGCCTTGCCGAGAGTGAAAACACTGGACTCAACAAGGTTGTTAAAACCCAAGGGTGCTGTTGCCAACCCAAAGATGAGACTGTTTAAAGTAAGGAATTTATTTAGAATTATTAATATTTTTTTTTTCTTTTTGAACTTTTTAAATTGAATTCCATTTTTTTTTAATTAATTTGGGGATGCAAATAATGGCATGGGGCCCTTTCTGTTGCATTTAAAAATTTTGTAGTCACATTATTATGATATTGGAAAATAAATTTTTATAAAAGTATACAAGCTATAAAAAATGAAATAAAATACAAGGAGACAAAATGCACAGGGGTTTACAAAAAATAGAAACCAGGTTTAAAAATTTTATTACCCTTCGTCGACGTGCAACCTTTTAAATTTGTTTTTTTAAGTTTTGACAGACTAATTATTTTGCTTTTTCAGCTTCATCAAAAACCAGAGAAGACAAGAAAGTTCAACTTGCTTGCCCCCAAACCCGGGTTTTTAAATTAGGTATTTACCAAGAATCGTAGAAAAGATCAGAGCACAGCGAAGTTTTTCCCCTCCATGTTTATAACGGTATAAATTTGTTTCTCAACTAGAATTTTGAAACCCCAAAAAGGGTGTGGGGGGTTGCTTCTAGGCCAGCATGATTACCTCCGGGGCCTATGACGCGGGAGAGTGAAAAACACTGTACGCAAAAAGGGGTTTTTTCAATCCCAAGGGGGTGCTTTTGGCCAACCAAGATGAGACTATTTTCAAGAAAAGGAATTAATTTAGAATTTTTAAAATTTTTTTTTTTTTTTTTGCCTTTTAATTGAATTCCATTCTTTTTAATTAAATTTGGGGATTGCAAATAAGGGCTGAGGCACCTTTCTTTTGGCACAAAAAGTTGTAGGTAAAATTATTATGATTTGGGAAATAAAAATTTTATTAAAGGGGTTTTAACAAGTATACAAAATACAATCAATAAAGGGAAAGAAAAAATGCACATGGGTTACTACAAATAGAACGCAGGTTTAAAATTTTATTACCTTCGTCGACGATGCAACCATTCAAATTGTTTTTTTTTAATTTGAAGATTTTATTATTTTGCTGTTTTCAGCTTCATCATAACCACAGAGAAGAAAAGAAAGTTCAATTTGTTTGCCCCCAAAACACGGTATAATTTATATTTTACCAAGAATCCGTAGAAGTAAGATCAAGCCAGCGAAGGTTTTTGCCTCCATGTGTATAACGGTATAAATCTTGTGTTCCCCAACTAGAAATTTGAAACTCAATGCTTTGGGTGGTTGCTTCAGGCCAGCAATGATTTTACCTGTGGCCCTTTGACCGAGAGTGATAACACGTGCGTCAAAAAAGGTTTTGTTCAAAGGGGGCCCAAAAAGGGGCTGTTTTAAAAAAAAAAATTAAAATTTTTTTTTTTCAAAATTTTAAAAAAAATTTTCTTTTTAAAATTTTTTTAAAAAATTTTTTTTTCCAAAAAAATTTGACACATTTTATTGAATAATAATTTTTTTATTAATTTAAAATTTGAAAAATAATGGGAAAAAATGGGGCCCAAACCTGGCGGGTTAAAAATTTTCCCCGTCACATAAGATTTAAATTTGTTTTTTTTTAAATTAAAGGTTAGCACTAAAAACAAAAGCCCAAAAATTCAAGTTCCCCCCCAAAGGGAAATTGTATTTCCCAAAACCAAATAGAAAAGGGGAAAGGGAAATTTGTTTTTCGTAAAAAGTGCAACGAAATCAAACCAATGGTTGTTTTCATTTCAAGGGCCAATAACCTTTTTGGCCCCTTCACAAATTCATTACCAAAAGGGCAAAGCCAAGGGGTTCTTTTCCCAAATGGTATTTAATTAAGGTTTATTTTAAAATTTTTCCTTAGAAAATTTTAAGAAACTTTTTTAAAAGGGGTTTTTCCCCCATTTTTTACTTAAAAAATTTGGGTGTCCAATTAGAATTGAAATTAATTTGTTTTTAAAATATTTCATCCAAAAATAAAATACTCGTAAAAAAAATGCACAGGGAAACTACAACAAGAATTGGTTAAAAATTTGTTTCCCTCAGATGAAAGTTAAAGGGTTTTTTTTTTGAAAAAATTTTAATTATTTTTCTTTTCTTTTTAAACCCAAAATTAATTGTTCCCCCAAACGGGGTTTAATTTAATTTGGGGAAAATGAAATAAGCAAAAGGGCCCCATTTGTTAAACTTAAAATTTGTGTTCCAATAGAATTGAAATTAATTTTTGGGTGGTTCGTTAAAAAAAAGGGGCCCTCCGGGAAAATGACAGGGTAAACACTTTAGAACGAGGAAAAAAACCCCGGGGTGCGTTCCAACGGGCTTTTCAATTTTTTGTTTAAATTTGAAATTTTTTAATTTTTTTTTCTTTTCCCATTTAAATTAACCTTCATTTAAAAGGGGAGAAAAAGGGGGGAAAACTTCTTTGGCCAAAAGGGTATAATTTAAATTTATATTTAAGAATTTTTAGAATTTAAAGATCAAAAGGTCAAAAAAGGAAAGAAAAAATGCCAGGGGTTTAAAATAAAACGGGAAAAAATTTTTATTATTTCAAGAATTTTAAAAATTGGTTTTTTTTTGGATATTTTTTTCTTCAGCTTATCTAAACCCAAAGACAAAAAAGGGTTTAAATTGCCCCCCCAAAAAAGGGGTTTGGTTAAAAAAACGTGGTGCCAACCAAGCGAAGGACCTAGTTTTAAAAGTTATAATCTTTGAATAATAAAATTTCTTCTTTTTTATTTGCCAGGTAATTGATTCCTCCATAAGAATTAAAAAGGGGGAGCAAAAATGTTAAGCCATCTTTTTGAAACCAAAAATGTTTTTTAGGAATTTATTTTAAAATTTTTTTTAATATTTTTTTTTTATTTGAACAATTCAATGAATCTTTTTAAAAAAAGGGGTTTGCAAATAAGGGCAAAAACTCCACGGGATTAAAAAATTTTTAATTATTTAAAATTTTGGAAATAATTTTTTTGGGGGTTTTAAGTTAAAAAAGATTAATAAAAAAAATGCTGCCGGGGTTCACCTCAAACCACGGGAAATTTTTTTCTTCCAAAAAGAAGTTAAAAATTTTTTTTTTTTTAAAAAGGGATTAATTGTTTTTCAGCCCTAAACCAAGAATCAAGAAAGCAACTTTTGCCCCAAAAGGGTTTTAAAAAACCCAGTATAAACGTGGTTTCACAGAAATTTGCCCCCCATGTTGTTTTTAAAAAATTTTGGCCAAAAAAATTTAAAACTAAAGGGGGTTTTTGGGGGAACACAAAAAAAAGGGCCCCAAAAGGCCCAAAAAATGTATCACTGTGACGTCAACAAGAGTTGTTCAAAGCCAGGCGGTGCTGTTGTCAACCAAGATGAGACTAGTTTCAAGTTAAGGAATTTCATTTAGAATTATTAAATATTTCTTTTTTCTTATTTGACACAAATTGATTCCATTCTATTTCAATTAATTTGGGGATTGCAAATAATGGCATGAGGCACCATTCTGTTGGCAGCTTAAAAATGTTGTAGGTCACATTTTTATGATATTGAGAATAAAAATATGTTATTGAAGGGTATTAAAGATACAAATGACTTACAATACAAGGATGAAAAAATCAATGGGTTACATAAAACTGAAACGCAGGATTAAAATTATTATTCCCTTTGTCGACGTGCAACGCATTAAATTTTTTTGTAATTTTTGACAGCAGATTTTTTTGCTGTTTTCAGCTTCACTCAAAAACCACAGAGAAGACAAGAAAGTTCACTTGCTTGCCTCCCAAACACTGGTATTTATTGGTATTTCCCAAAATCCGTAGAAGGAAAGAAAAAGAGTCACAGCAAAGGTTTTTGCCTCCATGTTGTAAACGTGTATAAATTTTTGGTTTCCCAACTAGAAATTTTGAAACCAATGCTTGTTGGGGGATATTGTTCTAGGCCACGATGAGTGCCCTATGGCCCTGACACGAGGGGAAACACTGTGACTCAAAAAAGAGTTTGTTCAATATATATATAAAATATAAATATTATAAATATATGCGATCCAAAATTATTCCACCTCTGGGTTCATTTAACCCACAGTCCAGGGAGATGGTGTGTAAGTCTGTGCTACTCTGATAGGCTCACCTTTAGCATGGTCTTGCCTTTACAATGTTACACATTCTTAAATTTTCTTTTTCTTGGGTCGAACTTATTGTGAAACTTGCAGTGACAGTAATTGCATATGAATTGTACATTTGCTTATCTTCTGTCTGATTCTGCATCTTCATCTGTTGTTGAGCTTTAGATGAGTATGCTCTTGGCTTGAGTTGACAGAAGTAGGAACTCTGTTCTGAATGCCACCGGCCGGCCTGTCTTGAATTCAGCCACGTGCGGAGGTCTAGATGTCACTGGGCTAAAGAAGGTGAGGGTATTTAGCTGACCCTACACTGTCCAAACTCCAGGGACAGGTGTACTAAGATTTAACTAAATCCAGAAACATTAGGAGGAAACATAACAACTTCATTACACTTACTGTGTCCAATAGGTGCATTGCAACTGTTGCAAAAACTTGCCATTTTGAATATGTTGTAAGCGTTTTGAGAAGTCATTCGTCTCCTTCAAATATTACCTAATTGATTGCATTTGAGTGTAGGGCCTACATTTTTTTTACACACTGACAAATTAAATCATTTTAATATTTCAGGTGGGGCAAAAGATTGGCCACTGATCTAATTAATATGTCATATTTCATCATTGCTAGATCATCTTTTTGTGACTTTTAGACTTGGATGTGGTGCACGGCGTAGGTCCTGGTAGATCATCACAATGATATACTCATGGGTTTCTTACCTACCGGTATAGACCCCACCGTCATCTTTGTAGCGGGTAAAACCGTGAGACATGAAGCTCATATTTAATCTATGAACTCTAATCTAGTCATTGGCTTAATGTCTATACGCAGCACTCGAACTCTTTGTATGACTCAATATTGTGACACTTTAAAAAAATTCCATTTGTGTTCAGATGTAGCAGTCTATTGGTGTTACCAAGTGGATAGAAAACGAGTGACACACCTTTGGAAAGAACCATTTTTTAAAGAAAACCCTTTGACGTCAAAAAATCTCGCCCTTTTGGGGGGGGTTTAGGTCTGAGGTCTCAGCGTTTGTTGTTTCTAGCTCATTTCTCTTTCACTTTTGGGTGGAGTGGCAGGACCTTCAATTAAATGTCAACTACAAATAACCTCCATAATGGTCAGTCAGCTATTTTGTATTCAGGTTATGGCTAGAGCTCCCTCAGCTTACACCTGGATAGGGCATTGATTAGACCCGTCACTTTCCATCATTACTAGATCATCTCAATGCCACTCATGGGTTGAGCGTCACCACACGTGGCTTAGGGCCTAAGTAAACCCCTCCGTCGTCGCTATTTGCTCGGCCAAGATGTATCGGACGTATATGACACTTTGTAAAGTTGTCAATAAAGCATTCATGGACAGCCCTGCGGTCATAGATTTTCAAAAATTTGTCTTAATCGGCCAGAAAAAAAATCACGAACATGGTCAATTTTGTTCAACAAAATCAAAATCCGCGAAAGATAATTTATTTTTTATATATTATTTTAAAACTAAATTTGGTAAAGTGTTACTGCCGAGCCTTATATTTCCACATTCGTGACATATGTTCAAAATTTCAAACACCTGTGGTGTCAGTCAGCCGAGCGAACAGCAATTTGCCTAAAACGCATGTCCTATACTCTCTTAAATAGGGGATAAAATATATGAGTCGTAAAACTCATCACTTATCTATGAACAAATCATAGGCTAAATAAAAATTATTTCACACCTGGATAGTTTATTGATTTGAAATGTCACTTTCCATCATTACTAGATCATCTCAATGCTACTAATGGGTGGAGCGTCACCACACGTGGCTGTCATTGCAACAAGCACCTCCAACAAATAACAACAAATAAATATGTGTTGTAAAGTTCATCTTTTATATTTATCTTTAAACAAATCAAAGGCTCAATGGCGGTTATTGTCCAACCATTGACTTTGAATGGTATGACAATTACTTTCCTCACAATAGGGCACTGCAAAGCTGGTTCGCTTCCTCAATTCTCCGCCAGGATCGCATGATCGGGGAGTGACCACAGGACTCTTTACATTTTGGTTCCTGTGGAACTTACACATGGCGGTGACCAAGTTCGCCTAGATTCTCCGCCAGGATCGCATGATCTCACCTTCAGCCTGGACTTGCCTTTCGAATGTTAGACATTAATAAATTATAATGTTCTTGGGTCGAACCTATTACGAAACTTGCTGTAACAGTGGTTGCATATGAATGGTACTTTTGCTCTTCTTCTGTCAGATTAGAAAAAGAATATTGGGCACATCTTCATCTGTTGTTTAGCTTTAGCTGATTATGCTCTTTACCAAATAAGATGTGCAAACCAAACACTTTACGTAAATCTTTACCATTTATGCCTAGTGGCTGGCTGGAAAAAAGTTAAAAGCTGTTGATGGACTCACGTGAAGAGAGTCGAGACTTTTCTTCTCCTTGTGACATCTTGAATGTTAATAATACATAATAACTCATAACTCTTTAAAAACCTCTTAAGATCACCATTTGATGTTTTCTTTAGGTCATTAGTACTAAGCAAGTACTCGGGGAAGTCGTTATACTACATAGATGTGGAGACAGTACGCAACCTTGATGAACACTGTTCACATATGAGACATGTGGGGACAATAAGCCACCCGAAGAGCACTGTAAACACAAGCGGTAACAATAAGACACCCTGAAGATTGACTCTTGAAACTATCAGCGTGCCTCATGACCTTCCTCTGGCTGGAGTTGACAGAAGTAGGAACTCTGTTCACATATGTGGGAACACTATGATATGTTGAAGTACACACTACATAGATGTGGAGACAGTAAGCAACCTTGATGAACACTGTTTTCATATGACACATGTCGTGACAGTACGCCACCCGAACACAAGCGGTAACAATAAGACACCCTGAAGATTGACTCTTGAAACTATCAGCCTACCTCATGACCTTCCTCTGGCTGGAGTTGACAGAAGCAGGAACTCTGTTGACATATGTGGGAACACTATGCTATGCTGAAGTACACACTACATAGATGTGGAAACAGTACACAACCTTGATGAACACTGTTCACATATGACACATGTGGGGACAGTAAGCCACCCGAAGAGCACTGTAAACACAAGCGGTAACAATAAGACACCCTGAAGATTGACTCTTGAAACTATCAGCGTGCCTCATGACCTCCCTCTGGCTGGAGTTGACAGAAGTAGGAACTCTGTTCACATATGTGGGAACACTATGCTATGCTGAAGTACACACTACATAGATGTGGGGACAGTACGCAACCTTGATGAACACTGTTCACATATGAGACATGTGGGGACAGTAAGCCACCCGAAGAGCACTGTAAACACAAGCGGTAACAATAAGACACCCTGAAGATTGACTCTTGAAACTATCAGCGTGCCTCATGACCTCCCTCTGGCTGGAGTTGACAGAAGTAGGAACTCTGTTCACATATGTGGGAACACTATGCTATGTTGAAGTACACACTACATAGATGTGGGGACAGTACGCAACCTTGATGAACACTGTTCACATATGAGACATGTGGGGACAATAAGCCACCCGAAGAGCACTGTAAACACAAGCGGTAACAATAAGACACCCTGAAGATTGACTCTTGAAACTATCAGCGTGCCTCATGACCTCCCTCTGGCAGGAGTTGACAGAAGTAGGAACTCTGTTCACATATGTGGGAACACTATGCTATGCTGAAGTACACACTACATAGATGTGGAGACAGTACGCAACCTTGATGAACACTGTTCACATATGAGACATGTGGGGACAGTAAGCCACCCGAAGAGCACTGTAAACACAAGCGGTAACAATAAGACACCCTGAAGATTGACTCTTGAAACTATCAGCGTGCCTCATGACCTCCCTCTGGCAGGAGTTGACAGAAGTAGGAACTCTGTTCACATATGTGGGAACACTATGCTATGCTGAAGTACACACTACATAGATGTGGAGACAGTACACAACCTTGATGAACACTGTTCACATATGACACATGTTGGGACAGTAAGCCACCCGAAGAGCACTGTAAACATAAGCGGTAACAATAAGACACCCTGAAGATTGACTCTTGAAACTATCAGCGTGCCTCATGACCTCCCTCTGGCTGGAGTTGACAGAAGTAGGAACTCTGTTCACATATGTGGGAACACAATGCTATGCTGAAGTACACACTACATAGATATGTGCATACATTACGCAACCTTGATGAACGCTGTTCACACATGACATGTGGGGACAGTAAGCCACCCGAAGAGCACTGTAAACACAAGCGGTAACAATAAGACACCCTGAAGATTGACTCTTGAAACTATCAGCGTGCCTTATGACCTCCCTCTGGCTGGAGTTGACAGAAGCAGGAACTCTGTTGACATATGTGGGAACACTATGCTATGCTGAAGTACACACTACATAGATGTGGAGACAGTACACAACCTTGATGAACACTGTTCACATATGACACATGTTGGGACAGTAAGCCACCCGAAGAGCACTGTAAACGCAAGCGGTAACAATAAGACACCCTGAAGATTGACTCTTGAAACTATCAGCCTGCCTCATGACCTTCCTCTGGCTGGAGTTGACAGAAGTAGGAACTCTGTTCTGAATGCCACGGGCCGGCCTGTCTTGACTCCAGCCACGTGGGGAGGTCTAGATGTTGCTGGTCTAAAAGGGTTGAGAGGATATTTAGCTGACCCTACACTGTCCAAACTCCAGGGACAGGTGTACTAAGATAAAACTTAACCCAGCCGCGTTAGGAGGAAACAAAACAACGCGTTTAAAGTGAAATCCAGGGCAGCACTGTCGGTGGCGTAACGTGCATCATGGCCGGCCGGAGTAGCATTAGAAGTAGTCCTTCCCTAAGCAGCAGTGTATAAACTGACGATTTGAATGCTCAATAATCAATCGTTGGTGAATGTTGTGATATGTGATTGTGTTGTAAATTAATGTTATGACATTAGCTAGCCTGTTGTGACTTGTGATGTTCAAAGTCATCCTGCAACTCATTGAAATGTATTTAATTCCCTTTTCCGAAGAGTCAATTTAGGCCTACTTTTTCCGATCGGTCCCGTTTTGATTTCCTACAAACCAGATAGTTCCGGGCAAAATTATAGGAAATTATTTTACTTGCATCCGTGTAATTTCTAAAAGACTAGACCTACAGGCATTTCGTTAACCCATGTTTTCGGAAAAGCTGTTTCCCGTACTTAACGTACGTCGTTGGTGGTGCTAAACTCGGAAACTCCCTGCTAGGGCCTAGGCCCCCCTACGGAACGCCTAGATCTGTCCGGGAAACAATTTCGTGCTATAAATTATTATTACCAGAATTATTTCTCCATGGGCGTTTATATTATTAGTATTGACCAGCGTTAGTTTATATTAAATAAGTTGCCGAGCAGGCTCGAAAATATCAAACAAAATGATTGATATGGTGTGTGTGTGCGCGCCCACTTTTTGGCCTAGAAATGAACGACCTTATGACAAGCTGATGCTTGATCATCGCATGTTTTTAACAATCTTGCATTTTATTTCATTCATAGATAGTTTTAATATCATCTTATACTATTTAAATGTCGCCTACAATATTTCCCCCGATTTAACTGACGAAAACATCGCCTACATTGAGAGCTGTGTGTAGGCCGCACACACGCCCACTTCTAGGCCTAGAAATGAACGAACTCATGACAAGCTGACGCTCCATCATCACATGTTTTTAACAATCTTACCAGTTTATTTCATTCATAGATAGTTTTAATATAATCTTACACTATTTAAACGTCCCCTACAATATTTTTCCCCCGATTAAACTGACGAAAACGTCCTATCCTACTACAGGTAACTTTAAATGTTATCGTCACCTAAGTTCAACTTTCACGCTTATTTTCATTAACATTTTTCTATCTAGGCTGTAAACGATGTGGCTACAAATATTCCACTACACTTACAAAACTCAATTTCATAAATAGGTGGTGTGGTTTTGTTTTGTTGATGTTTATTTCAGTCATATCCATTGCAAGTCCATAAAAACATATTTTAAAAGGGGCCTACGCAACGCAATGCTACTCCGCGGTTTTCGCGTTCCTCACCAGTTACCCTTTTGTTTTTAAAAATCCGTATACACTCGCAGCTGTATCCAATAGGTGCATTGCAACTGTTGCAAAAACTTGTGATTTCGAAGATGTTGGAAGCGTTTTGAGAAGTCAGTTGTCTCTTGCAAATATTACTTACCTTATTGATTACATTTGAGTTTACCTACATATTTTTTTACACATTATGAAAAATTAATCATTTGAGATGGGGCTAAAGATTGCTCAACTCCTCTGATTGGATAGGCCACTGATCTAATATATCATATTTCATCATTGCTAGATCATCTTTTTGCTACTCTTAGACTTGGATGAGGTGCACGGCGTAAGTCCTGGTACTGGGAAATTTCTCACAAACCTCTTACTCTTTGTATGGTATTCAGGGGTTAATGCCTGGTGTTGTTTTTTTGTCGGCAAAACACAATTGCCCCCATCAATATTATTATTATCATAGTTTTTATTATTTGTTTTGAATACTTTATAATAGGGAAGATTTGCGCCACCGAGGTCAATGAAGCCCGTTTAAAATAATACAAAAATTAACATAAAGTAATTCTCCTGAATATGAGACTCAAATATCTTGAATGGAGCCTCGTATTGCAATTTGGTTCTTGGATTAATTACCACTTCAGTCTAGATGCGATTCTTCCCGAAAGTGTTAACTTTATTTCTGAAACGCAAACAACAGCGCAATTCTTCTGTGCTTTGTGGGTATCAATTATATTTACAGACTCGGCCTGGGAGGGATTCGAAACGCCAGAGTTTCTTCCTTTTATGTAGTATATAAAAATACACACTCGGAATACAATGCAGTCGTAATTGCAATTGATCATATTTAACAAATTAATATGGTTACTTGCATGTCTTATGATCTTGTTGGAAGTAAGAGTATTATTGTCAGTAAACAAAGCAAGTGATCCTGGAAAATGGTTCGCCCTGGTGTCCTAGGTTTAGAGCTTAACCCTCCCAATCTTCAGTCCCCTGCGGGGACTTTTTTCTGGTTTTCTTTTGGTTATGCCAAATTTTTACAATTCGTCACCGAAAAACCCAGGTCTGGAATTCGATTTTAATTTGTTCGCTCATCTCCTGTTTCAACAGGGAACACCTTCATCCCAAAATTTTAAAATATTTTCAAATAATTACTTTTAAATAGACTTGTTGTTTGGTTTTAGTTTTGGGTTTTTTATCAGCGCAGAATTTGAAAAAAAAAAACAAAAAAACTTCATACACTCGCTGTTGTACCCAAATAGCACATTGAACTGTTCAAATCCCTTTTGCATTACTTTCGTTGGAATATGTTTTTTCGTATGTGTATATTTTCAGTTATTATATTGGTATAAGGATCAGGGGTATGGCAGTCCCCAGGGGATAAAATTATTTGTTATTATTACTGTTTTGGGAATCAAATAACCAATCAAAATGTTTGGTGGCTGAGGCGGAAGTTAATTTTTTTTGGTTGTGGTAAGGAGAAATGCTCTTATCTGGTTTGAAGAGTTTATTTATTTTCGTTATCACTTGTGCAGTCTGTTTTGTACAAATGCCCCACTTTCATTTTATTCTCATATTAAAATTTTTAACATTTCATATTCTATTTCGGGTTTATCTAGGCTCCCTTGCTCCCCAATTTTGCGCAACACTTTCAATCTTGCTAGTCTCAAAATGACAGGGTTTTCTTACCTACATACCCCATGCGTCGTCGTGGGAGCTTGTCAAACTTGAACAATGCTCTCATAAATCCATGAACTCTAAATTAATCAGAGGCTAAAATGTCCTCAGCCTCCAACCTTTGTATGTTAGTTGGGCACTTTTCATAAAATCCCCATTTTTGATGAGAATCAGCTGCTATCGAAAATGTTTTGGAACGTTGTATGCCAAGTTGATAGCAAAGAGTTAAAAACCCTTTGGAAAAAACATATGTATGACTAAACAACTCGCCTTAGGACGTTCATGGTCGAGGTGTCACTTTTAATTTTTTGATCATTTCAGGGGTCACGTGGGGGGTGGAGTACAGGCCTTCAAAAAAAATGCATTGAAACATAAAATACGCCTTCTAAAGGTCAGCCCAGGGTATTTTGTTTCAGGGTATGATGCCTTAGCTCCCTCAGCTCACACCTATAGGTCATGTTTTTCGCAACACTTTCAATCATTGCTAGATCTCACAATGACTTATGGTTTCTCACCTACATACCCCCCATCATCTCGTACCGGGTAAAACTTAGGTCATGCTCAAAAATTCCCTAAAACTCTGGAACTAATCAAGGCTAAATTTCTCTAGCAGCACTCGAACTCTTTGTATGTATTTGAGACCTTTAAAATTCCCTTTTTTGTTGGTATAACAGTCTATCGACAATGTTTTGTGAATTCGTATCCCAGTTGACAGACAAAGAGTTTCAAACCTTTGGAAAGAACATTTTTATGACTAAACAACTCGGGGCCATTAGGACTTCATGGTCTGAGGGCGCTTTTTATCGTTTCTACTCTTTTCATGGTCACTGTGGGTGGAGTGGCGGACCTTAAATAATGCTTGAAACATCAAATACGCCCCTTCTAAATGGCCCGTCGGGGTATTTTTGTTTTTCAGGGTTATGTCTATAGCTCCCTCGCTCACCCCTGGATATCAATGTTTGTCGAAACATTTTTCAATCTTTGCTAGATCATCACAATACTTAGGGGGTTTTTCTCCCACATACCCCGCCATCATCTGGACCGAGTAAAACTTGGACCCATGCTTCTCAATCCATGAACCGGGGAAACTAATCAAGGAAAATGTCTCTATGCAGCACTCGACTCTTTGTATTTAATTTGAGACACTAATAAAATTCCCTTTTTTGTTGAGTAAAAGCATCTTCCAATGTTTTGTGACGTCGTATCCAATTGACGACAAAGATTTTAAAAACCTTTGGAAAAAACATATGTATGACTAAAAAATTCTCCATTAGGACGTTCATGGTCTGGGGTTTCCCGTTTTTAACTTTTTTCCTCCATTCATGGTCCTGGGGGTGGAGTGGCGGACCTTCAAATAAGGGGTTGGGGCAACATCAAAATAAGCCCTTCTAAATGGTCAGTCAGGTATTTTTGTATTCAGGGTATGATGCTTACTCCTCAGCTCACACCTGGATAGGTCAATGTTTGTCGCAACACTTTTTTTTGCTAGCTAAACAATGACTTTGGGTTTCTCACCTACATCATCAAAACCATTGCAAAACCCGGGGAAAACTTGGCAAATCAACCCATAACTCTGGCCTAATCGGGGGCTAAATTTTTTTATGCAGCACTCGACTTTTTGTATGTAATAATTGAGAACACATATAATTTCCGTTTTTGTTTAGTATAAGAGTCTTCGACAAGTTTTGTGAACGTCGTACCATTGATGACAAAGGTTTCACACCTTTAAAAGAAAATATTATGACTAAAAAACCTTGCCATTTTTGACTTTCATGGTCTGGGGTGTCAGCTTTTTATCTTTTCTAGCTCTTTTTCATGGTCCGTGTGGGTGGAGAGCAGGACCTTCAAAAATGATTTAAAACTCAAAATACAACCTTCTAAAGGTCAGTAGGTATTTTTGTATTCAGGGGTATGATGTCATGCTCCCTCACTCACACCTGGATAGGTAAATGTTTGTCGAAAACACTTTCAATCATTGCTAAATAAATCCCAATGTTTATGGTTTCTCACCACTACCCCGCCTCATCATCGGACCGGGTAAAACTTAGACCATGCTCTCAAAACCCCTGATCGGGGAACTAATCAAGGGGGCTAAATGCTCTATGCCCCCCGATCTTTGTTTTAAATTTTTAGAACTTCAAAAAATTCCCTTTTTTGTTGATATAAGAATCATCGAAAATTTTTGTGAATGTCGTATACCTTGAAAACAAGAGTTTCAAATTTGGAAAAACATTTTTATACAAAACAACTCTCCATTGGGACGTTCAGGCGGGGTTCACTTTTTCTTTCTGCTCATTTCATTCCGTGGGGGTGGATGGCAGGCCCTTCAAAAAAATGCATTGAAACATAAAATCACCTTCAAAATGGTCAGTGGATTTTTGTTTTCAGGGTATGTGTCTATGCTCCCTCCTCACACCTGGATGGGGTCAAGTTTGTCGCAACCTTTCATCATTGCTAATCATCAAAAATGACTTAGGGGGTTTTCTCACCACATACCCCGCCATCATCATCGTACCGAGGAAAAACTTGAGACTCACTCATCAAAATCCATGAACCTGGAACTAATCAAGGCTAAATGTCTCTATGCAGCATAAAACTCTTTGTTTAATTTGAGACACTTCATAAAAATTCCCCTTTTTTTTAGTATAAGCATCTATCGAAAATTTTTTTGTGAACTCGTATGCCAAGTTGACAGAAAAAAGAGTTTAAAACCCTTTGGGAAAAGAAACTTTGTAAAACAAAACAATCTCCATTGGTTTTTTCATGTCTGAGGTGCCCGGCTTTTTAAATCGTTCTTAGCTCTTTTGAGGGGTCACTGTGGGTGGAGGGGCAGGACCTTCAAATAAATGTATTGAACGACGAATACGACCTTCTAAATGGTCAGTCAGTTATTTTCGTATTCAGGTTATTATGGCTAGAGCCGTCACACTGGGATAGGCCGTAGATTTGACGCCGACACGTTGCTGAATCAGCTTAATGTCACCCCTACTATATTCATGGGGGTATATAGAAACAACGCGGGTTCCGGTTTGGGTCCCCCGGGGAACTCTCCACTCAACCAAGCATCATGAATGCCTACAACAATAAATAAATATATGCGATCCCTAATAAATCCACCTCTTGGTTCATTTAACCCACAGTGCTGGGAGATTGTGTGCTAGTTTGTGATACACTGATAGGCTCATGTTGAGCCTGGACATGCGTCTAGAATGTTAGACGTTCATTTATTATCTTTTTCTTGGGTCGAACCTTTTGTGAAACTTGCTGTGACAGTGATTGCATATAAATAGCACAGTCGCTTTATCTTATGTCAGATTGGAAAAAGGATGTTGGCCGCATCTTCATCTGTTGTTTAGACGTTTATCTCAACCTGCTCTTCTCCAAATAAGATGTGCAAACCAAACACAAGGTAAATCTCTATCAATTTTGCCAAGTGGCCTGCTGGAAAAAAATGAATCTTATAGGTGAACTCACCTGATAGGAATTTGAGACTTTTCCTCCACTTGTGACATCTTGAATGTTATAAAACTTTCAAGAGTTTTGCGGCCCGCGATTATACATAATTACTCAAACTCTTAACCTCTTCTGATCACCATGTGATGTTTTCTATAGGTCTTATTAGTAATAAGTACTAAGTAAGTACTCGGGGCGGTCGTTTTTCTTACACACCTCCACAGTATGATCTTAAGGAACTCCTAAAAAAAGTCTCGAATACACCATATGTGCAAATGAGTACAATTGTTTGTTATCTTGGAGGACACTGTTCACATATGTGGGAACACTATGCTATGCTGAAGTACACCTACATGATTGTAAGTACCACCTTGATGAACACTGTTCACATATGAGACTTGGGACAATAACCCCCGAAAAGCACTGTATCACAACGGGAACAATAAAACACCCCGAAAAATTGACTCTTGAAAATAAGCGGCCCCATGCCTCCCTCTGGGGGAGTTACAGAAGTAGAAATCTGTTTACATATGTGGGGAAAAATATGCTATGCTGGTACACACTACTAGATGTGGAGCAAACGCAACCTTGATAACACTGTTCACATATGAGACGTTGGGCAGTAACCCCCCGAAGAGCACTTAAACACAAGCGGGAACAAAAAGACACCCTGAAGATTTACTCTTGAACTATCAGTGTGCCTCATACCTCCCTCTGGCTGGATTTTACAGAAATTTGGGAAATCTGTTCACATATTTGGAAAACTATGCTGTGCTGAAGTACACACTACAAATTTTTTGGGGACATACGCAACCTTGATGAACCTGTTCAAATATGAGCATGTGGGGCAGTAAGCCCCCGAAGGCCTGTAAACACAAGGTAACAAAAAACACCCTGAAGATTGACTCTTGAAACTATCAGCGTGCCTCATGACCTCCCTCTGGAGGAGTTGACAGAAGAGGAAATCTGTTCCATATGTGGGAACACTATGCTATGCTGAATACACACTACATTTTTTGGGACAGACGCAAACCTTGTAAAACTTTCCATTAGACTGTGGGGACAGTAAACCCCCAAAAGCATGGAAACAAAGCGGTAAAAATAAACACCCTGAAGTTGACTCTTAAAATATCAGCGGCCTCATCCTTCTTTTGGGTGGGTTGACAGAAAAATAGGAACTTGTTTACATATGTGGGAAAACTTGCTGTGCTGAAGTCACACTACATAGATGTGGAGAAAAGTACGCAAAACCCTTTATGAACACTGTTCACTATGAATGTGGGGAAATAAGCCACCCGAAGGCACTGTAACACAAGCGGGAACAAAAAACACCCTGAGATTGACTCTTGAAACATCACGTGCCTCTGCCTTCTTCTGGCTGGATTGACGAAATAGGAACTCTGTTCACATATGTGGGAACACTATGCTATGCTGAAGTACACACACATAGATATGTCATCATTACGCAACCTTGATGAACACTGTTCACTATGAGCTGTGGGGACAATAAACCACCCGAAGAGCACTGTAAACCAAGCGGGAAAAATAAGACACCCTGAAGATTGACTCTTGAAACTATCAGCCTACCTCATGACCTCCCTCTGGCAGGAGTTGACAAATAGGGAAATCTTTCACATATGTGGAAACACTACGCAACCTTGATGAAAACGTTCACATTGGACATGTGGGGGGCAATAAGCCACCCAAAGGGCCGAACACAAACTAAAAATAAACCCCTGAAGATTAACTCTTGAAACTATCACGTGCCCCATGACCCTTTCCCCTGGCTGGAGTTCAGAACAGGAACTCTGTTACATTGTGGGAAACTTGCTATGCTGAAGTAACCCCAAAATAATTGGGGACGTACCAAACCTTGATGACACTGTTTTCCATATGTGACATGTGGGCGTAACCACCCCAAAGCACGAAACACAAGCGGTAACAATAAAACACCCCGAAGATTGACTCTTAAAATATCAGTGGCCTCATGACCTTCCCTTGGCTGGGTTGCCCGAATAGGGAAATCTGTTCACATATGTGGGAACAATGCATGCTGAAGTACACCTACATGATGTGGGGACAGTACGCAACCCTTTATGAACACTGTTCACATATGAACATTGGGACAGTAACCACCCGAAAAAGCACTGTAAACACACGGTAACAATAAGACACCCCGAAGATTGACTCTTCAACTATACGTGCCCTTTTTACCTCCCTCTGGCTGGGTTTAAAAGAAGTAGAACTCTGTTCACATATGTGGGAAAACTTGCTTGTTTAAATACACACTACTAGTGTGGGGAAAAGTACGAACCTTGAGAACACGTTTACATTAACAGTGGGGGCAGTAAGCCCCCGAAAAGCCTGTAAAAAACAAGGGTAACAATAAAACCCCTGAAGATTGACTCTTGAAACTATCAGCGTGCCTCATGACCTCCCTCTGGGAGAGTTGACAGAATAGGAACTCTGTTCCAAAAATTTGGGAACACTACTGCTGAAATACACACTACATAGATGTGGGGACGTACGCAACCTTTATGAAAACTGTTCCCTTGTGCATGTGGGGACAATAAACCACCCGAAGAGCACTGTAAAAACAAGGGTAACAATAAGACACCCTGAAAATTGATCTTAAAATTCACGTGCCTCTGACCCTCCCTCTGGGGGGATTCAGAAGTAGGAACTCTGTTCACTATGTGGGAAAACCCATCCATGCGAAATACCACAATAGAGTAACGTACCAACCCTTGATGAACACTGTTCACATATGAGACATGGGGACAGTAAGCCCCCAAGAGCACTGTAAACCAAAAGGTAACAATAAGACCCCTGAAGTTGACTCTTGAAACTATCACGTGCCTCATGACCTCCCTCTGACAGGAGTTGACAGAAGTAGGAAATCGGGTTTTACATATATGGGAAAAACTTGATATGTTGAAGTAAAAACTACATAGATGTGGAGACAGTACGCAACCTTGTGACACTGTTCACATATGAACATTGGGGGCAATAACCACCCCAAGAGCACTGTAACACAAGCGGTAACAAAACACCCTGAAGATTGACTCTTGAAACTTCATGTGCCTCATGACCTTCCCCCTGGCTGGGTTGCAGAAGTAGGGAAACCCGTTCCTAAAAGTGGGAACACTATGCTATGCTGAAATACACACTACATAATGGGGGACAGTAAACCACCTTGTGCACTGTTCCATATAGCATGTGGGGACAGTAAGCCACCCGAAGACACTGTAAACCAACGGTAACATAAGACACCCCGAAGATTGACTCTTTAAACTCAGCGTGCCTCATGACCTCCCTCTGGGTGGAGTTTACAGAATAGGACTCTGTTCACATATGTGGGGGAAAACTTGCTTTCTGAAGTACACACTACATAGGTGGGGGCAGTACGCAAACCTTTATGAACACTTTACATTTGACATGTGGGGGCAGTAACCACCCAAAAGCACTGTAAACAAAGCGGTAACAATAAACCCCTAAATTGACTCTTGAAACATCAGCGGCCTCATGACCTCCCCCTGGCTGAGTTTACAAAAACAGGAACTCTGTTGACAATTTTGGGAACACTATGCTATGCTGAAGTACACACTACATAGATGTGGAGACAGTACGCAACCTTGATGAACACTGTTCACATATGAACATGTGGGGGCAATAGCCCCCCCGAAAGCACTGTAAACACAAGCGGTAACAATAAACACCCTGAAAATTGACTCTTGAAACTACAGTGGCCTCATGACCTTCCTCTGGGTGGAGTTGACAGAAGTAGGAACTCTGTTTTACATATGTGGGAACACTATGCTATGCTGAAGTCCACTACATAGATGTGGGGGGCAGTACGCAACCCTTTTAACACGTTTCCATATGAGACATTGGGGACATAAGCCCCCCGAAGAGCCTGTAAACCAAGCGGGGAAAAAATAAGACACCCTGAAAATTGACTTTCAAATCAGCGTGCCCCATGACCTCCCTTGGCTGGAGTTGACGAAGTAGGAACTCTTTCACATATGTGGGAACCAATGCTATGCTGAAATACCACTACATAATGTGGAGACAGAACGCAACCTTGATGAAAATGTTCACAATGAAATGTGGGGACAGTAAGCCCCCGAAGAGCACTGTAACACAAGCGGTAACAATAAGACACCCTGAAGATTGACTCTTGAAAATATCAGTATGGGCCCCATGACCTCCCCCTGGCTGGAGTTACAGAATTTGGGGGGGAATCGTTCACTATGGGGGAACACAAAGCTATGCTGAAATAACACTCATAGTGTGGAACAGTACGCAACCTTGAGAAAACTGTTCCATATGAACATGTGGGACAGTAAGCCACCCGAAGAGCCTGTAAACACAAGCGTAACATAGACCCCTGAAGATTGACTCTTGCACTATCAGCGTGCCTCATGATCTCCCTCTGGCAGGGTTGACAGAAGTAAACTCTGTTCACATTGTGGGAACCTATGCTATGCTAAGTACAACTCATAGATGTGGGACAGTACCAACCTTGATGAACACTGTTCACATATGAGACAGTGGGGGCAATAAAACCCCTGAAAAAGCCTGTAAACACAAGCGGTAACAAAAAACACCCTGAAGATTGACTCTTGAACTATCACGTGCCTCATGACCTCCCTCTGGCAGGATTGACCGAAGTAGGAACCTGTTCACATATGTGGGAACACAAAGCTATGCTGAAGTACACACTACTAAAAGTGGAGACGTACGCAACCCTTTATGAAAACTGTTCCATGTGAGACATGTGGGGACAGTAACCACCCGAAAGCACTTAAACAAAGCGGTAAAAATAAGACACCCGAAATTGACTCTTAAAATATCAGCGTGCCTCAGACCTCCCCCCGGCGAGTTCAAAGTAGGAAAAATCTGTTTACATGTTTGGGAACCTATGCTATGTTTAAGACACCTCATAATGTGGGGACAGTACGCAACCTTGATGAACGTTCACATATGAGACTGTGGGGGCAGAAGCCACCCAAGAGCACTGTAAAAACAAACGGTAACATAAGACCCCCTGAAAATTTACTCTTAAACTATACCTACCTCTGACCTCCTCTGGCAGGATTGACAGAATAGGAACTCTGTTTTGAAAGCCCGGGCCGGGCCTGGGGGCTTTTCTCCCGCCACGTGGGGAGGTCTAGATGTTACTTGGCTAAATAGGTTGAGGATATTTAGCTGACCCTACACTGCCCTATCTCCAGTGACAGGTGAACTAAGATAAAACTTAACTGAGCCACGTTAGGACCTAGGAGGAAACAAAATAACTTCAATACACTTGCTGCTGTATCCAATAGGTGCATTGCAACTGTTGCAAAAACTTGTGATTTCGAAGATGTTGGAAGCGTTTTGAGAAGTCAGTTGTCTCCTGCAAATTTTACCTAATTGATTGCATTTGAGTTTAGGACCTGCAGTTTTTTACACATGAAAAATTAATCATTTTATCTGGGGCTAAAGATTTCCCAACTCCCCTGATTGGATTAGCCACTTTTCTAATATATCATATTTTATCATTGCTTAATCATCTTATTGCTACTGTTAGACTTGGATAAGGTGCACGGCGTAGGTCCGGTAATCCTGGCAAATTTCTCACAAACCTCTTACCCTTTGTATGGCATCCAGGGGCTAATACCTGGTGTTGTTTTTTTGTCGGCAGAACACAATTGCCTCATCATTATTATTAAACAAAGTTTTTGTTATTTGTTTTGAATACTTCATAATAGCGAAGATTGTCGCCTCAGAGGTCAATGAAGCCCATTTAAAAAAAAAAAAAAATTAACATAATAATTTTCCCTTTAAAAATGGCCAAATATCATGAAAGGAGCCTTTTTTTTGCAGTTTTTATTGATTAATTCATTACGTCTAGAATGCGATCTTCGAAGTGTTGACTTTATTCCTGAACGCAACAGAAACAGCGTAATTCTCCTGTGCTTATGGATCATATACTTACAGACTCGCTGGAGGGACTTCAAACGCAGGTTTTCCTTTAGTATATAAAAATACACACTCGGAATACAATGCAGTCGTAATTGCAATTGATCATATTTAACAAATTAATTTGGTTACTTGCATGTCTTATGTCTTGTTGGAAGTAAGAGTATTATTGTCAGTAAACCAATAAGCAAAGTGATCCATGGGGAATGGTTCTGCCCTAGGTGTCCTAGGTGTTAGAGCTTAGACCCTCCCATATCTTCAGTCACCCTCGCAAGGACTTTATTCTGGTTTTCTCTTGGCTTATGCCAAATTGTTTTCAATTCGTCACCAGAAAATCACAGGTCATGGAGTTCGATTTTAATTTGTTCGCTCATCTCCCGTTTCAACAGGGAACATCCTTCATCCCATAATTCAAATATTTTACTAATAATTACTTTAAATATAGACTTGTTGTTTGGTTTTAGTTTTGGGTTCTTATCAGCGACAGAATTTGAATAAAAAAACATAAAAACTTCAATACACTCGCTGTTGTATCCAATAGGCACATTGAAACTGTTGCAAATACCTTTGCATTACTTTCGTTTGGAAGTATGGTTTTTCTGTATGTGTATAGTTTCAGTTATTATATTGGTATAAGGTATCAGGGGTATGGCAAGTCCCACAGTGATAAAATATATTTGTTATTATTTACTGTTTTGGAATCAGAATAACACCATACTAATGGTATGGTGGCTGAGGCGGAATGTTAATTTTGTTGGTTGTGGTAAGGTAGAAATGCTCTTATCTGAGTTTGAAGAGTTTACCTTATTGTTCGTTATCACTTGTGCAGTCTGCTTTGTGACTAATGCCCCACTTTCATATTTATTCTCATATTCAAATTTTACATTTCGTATTCATATTTCGGTTAAGTCTAGAGCTCCCTCAGCTCACACCAATGTTTCTCGCAACACTTTCAATCATTGCTAGATCATCACAATGACATGGGTTTCTCACCTACATACCCCATCGTCGTCGTCGGAGCTTGGTCAAACTTGAGACGTAATGCTCATCATCAATCCATGAACTCTGGAACTAATCAGAGGCTAAATGTTCTATGCAGCACTCGAACTCTTTGTATGTAATATTGAGGCACTTCATAAAATCCCTATTTTTGATGAGTATCAGCTGTCTATCGACAATGTTTTGTGAACGTCGTATGCCAAGTTGATAGACAAAGAGTTTCAAACCTTTGGAAAGAAACATATGTATGACTAAACAACTCTGCCATTAGGACGTTCATGGTCTGAGGTGTCAGCTTTTATCGTTTCTAGCTCATTTCATGGTCACGTGTGGGTGGAGTGGCAGGACCTTCAAATAAATGCATTGCAACATCAAATACGACCTTCTAAATGGTCAGTC
This sequence comes from Sweltsa coloradensis, assembly GCA_024449915.1. Taxonomy (NCBI): domain Eukaryota; kingdom Metazoa; phylum Arthropoda; class Insecta; order Plecoptera; family Chloroperlidae; genus Sweltsa; species Sweltsa coloradensis. The sequence continues at coordinate 970,778 of JAMZAV010000696.1, forward strand.
AGGTATTTTTGTATTCAGGGTATGATGTTTATAGCTCCCTCAGCTCACACCTGGATAGGTCAATGTTTGTCGCAACACTTTTTATCATTGCTAGATCATCACAATGACTTATGGGTTTCTCACCTACATTCATCAAAACCATTGCGAAACCCAGGGGAAAACTTGAGACGTAATCAATCCATGAACTCTGGACCTAATCAGAGGCTAAATGTTTCTATGCAGCACTCGAACTTTTTGTATGTAATATTGAGACACTACATATAATTTCCGTTTTTGTTGAGTATAAGCAGTCTATCGACAATGTTTTGTGAACGTCGTATGCCAATTGTTGATAGAAAGAGTTTCACACTTTTGGAAAGAAACATATATACGGTACGACTAAACAACGCTGCCATAAGGACGTTCATTGTCTGAGGTGTCAGCTTTTAACGTTTCTAGCTCATTTCACGCTCACTTGTGGGTGGAGTGGCAGGACCTTCAAATAAATGGCATTGAACAACAAATACGACTTTCTAAGTGGTCAGTCAGGTATTTTTGTATTCAGGGTATGATGTCTATAGCTCCCTCAGCTCACACCTGGATAGGTCAATGTTTGTTGCAACACTTTCACTCATTGCTAGGTCATCACAATGACATGGGTACAGCACGTAGGCCCTTCTACTGACGTGACTTCTACGCACAGTAACTAGCAACCTTATAGCTCGATGTCTTGGATTCAACTCTGAGACGTCGTTACGTGTCTAGAACCTCGGAATGCCACAGGCGTGCCAACATAATAAACCACGCTAAACTTGTACAATATACAGGGGTACCATGACATAGGGAACAAACATCACACTCTTCCCCTACTAGAATATAACTTAAATTTCACAATAGAGATAATGTACATTTGATAACAAGGCTTAAATTAATGTACATTTAATAACAAGATATAAATTATAAATTTAATCGGTCAGGTGCCTTGATGGTTCGGGAAGAACGTCTTAAGGTGGGTGACACAGGGGCGTTGGATTTTGGAGATTTTTGTGTGACAGGTGGGTGTGGCAGTTGAGGCTCTGTTAAAAATGGTTCAGAAATTACAGGGTGTGATTTAGGAATGTGGGGTGACATGGCACGTGATGTGGGTTATATTACTGGATTAGGAACATATGCAGTAGGCCTGGTTGGGTAGGATGGGCTAGGAAGCTTCTTTACAAACAGTTTCATCTGATTAATGTGAATCAAGAGTATAGTTCCTCCAACATCAACAAGATATGTGGTTGCACTTACTGCTTTTTGATGACTCCATGTAATGGATAGTCTGAGGGTTTTACCTTTACTAACACCTTACTATTTACTTCAAACTTCACCACCTTACCAGGCTGGGGTTTTATCAAGGAAAGCAAAGTTCTTGGTTTCCGTTTTAATAAATATTCAGAGGGACTTAAATCCTTATCGGACATTGGGGTAGTTCGATAGGTAAGCAAAAGTAAACATATGGTTTCTTGGATCTTTGCCTTTGATACATTGGGTTGGTTCAAACCAAGTTCTTTAGATAAGGCTTTCTTAATTGTTTGAACTGCTCGTTCGCAAGCACCATTTGAATTAGGATGGTTCGCAGGGCTCTTAGTTACAACAATTCCACATGAGTGACAGAAAGTTTCAAACTCTTCCGAGTTGAACGGCGGACCGTTGTCCAAAGTCACCTGAAGAGGGTCACACCGGTTTAATTTAAATTTAATTTAATTTTGTTGGTTGTGGTAAGGAAGAAATGATCTTATCTGAGTTTGAAGAGTTTACCTTATTGTTCGTTATCACTTGTGCAGTCTGCTTTGTGACTAATGCCTTTAAACATAACGTTTATATTGTATACTTGCTACCTTGAATACGTAGCATGTGCAAGATAGTACAAAATTTAAAATGTTAAAAAATAAAGTCTGAGAATGCCACTACATAATAATGGGAGGATCCAAACAAAATATAATATATATACTTTCATATTTATTCTCATAATCAAATTTTACATTTCGTATTCATATTTTGGTTAGATCTAGAGCTCCCTCAGCTCACACCAATGTTTGTCGCAACACTTCCAATCATTGCTAGATCATCACAATGACATGGGTTTCTCACCTACAAACTCCACCATCATCATCGAACCGTGGTCAAACTTGAAACGTAATGCTCATCATCAATCCATGAACTCTGGAGCTAATCAGAGGCTAAATGTCTCTATGCAGCACTCAAACTCTTTGTATGTAATATTGAGACACTTCATAAAATTCCCGTTTTAGTTGGGAGTTAGCAGTCTATCGACAATGTTGTGTGAACGTCGTATGCCAAGTTGATAGACAATGAGTTTCACACCTTTGGAAAGAAACATATGTATGACTAAACAACTCTGCCATTAGGACGTTCATAAATGCATTGCAACATCAAATACGACCTTCTAAATGGTCAGTCAGGTATTTTTGTATTCAGGGTATGATGTCCATAGCTCCCTCAGCTCACACCTGGATAGGTCAATGTTTGTCGCAACACTTTCAATCATTGCTAGATCATCACAATGACTTATGGGTTTCTCACCTACATACCCCGCCGTCATCATCGTACCGAGGTAAAACTTGAGACGTCATGCTCATCATCAATCCATGAACTCTGGAACTAATCAGAGGCTAAATGTCTCTATGCAGCACTCGAACTCTTTGTATGTAATATTGAGACACTTCATAAAATTCCCTTTTTTGTTGAGTATAAGCAGTCTATCGACAATGTTTTGTGAACGTCGTATGCCAAGTTGACAGACAAAGAGTTTCAAACCTTTGGAAAGAAACATATGTATGACTAAACAACTCTTGCCATATGGACGTTCATGGTCTGAGGTGTCAGCTTTTATCGTTTCTAGCTCATTTCATGGTCACGTGTGGGTGGAGTGGCAGGACCTTCAAATAAATGCATTGCAACATCAAATACGACCTTCTAAATGGTCAGTCAGGTATTTTTGTATTCAGGGTATGATGTCCATAGCTCCCTCAGCTCACACCTGGATAGGTCAATGTTTGTCGCAACACTTTCAATCATTGCTAGATCATCACAATGACTTATGGGTTTCTCACCTACATTCATCAAAACCATTGCGAAACCCAGGGGAAAACTTGAGACGTAATCAATCCATGAATTCTGGACCTAATCAGAGGCTAAATGTTTCTATGCAGCACTCGAACTTTTTGTATGTAATATTGAGACACTACATATAATTTCCGTTTTTGTTGAGTATAAGCAGTCTATCGACAATGTTTTGTGAACGTCGTATGCCAAGTAGATAGAGTTTCACACATTTGGAAAGAAACATATATATGGTACGACTAAACAACTCTGCTATTAGGACGTTCATTGTCTGAGGTGTCAGCTTTTAACGTTTCTAGCTCATTTCACAGTCACTTGTGGGTGGAGTGGCAGGACCTTCAAATAAATGTATTGAACGACGACGGCCTTCTAAATGGTCAGTCAGCTATTTTCGTATTCAGGTTATGATGGCTAGAGCTCCCTCAGCCCACATTTGACGCCGACACGTTGCTAAATCAGCTTAATGTCACCCCTACTATATTCATGTGGGTATATAGAAACACGATGCGGGATTCCAGGTTTGGGTCCACCGGGAACTCTCCACTCAACCAAGCATCATGAATGCCTACAACAATAAATATATATGTGATCCCTAATAAATCCACCTCTTGGTTCATTTAACCCACAGTGCTGGGAGATTGTGTGCAAGTTTGTGATACACTGATAGGCTCGTCTTTAGCCTGGACTTGCCTTTAGAATGTTTAGACATTCATTTATTATTTTTTTTCTTGGGTCGAACCTTATTGTGAAACTTGCTGTGACAGTGATTGCATATAAATAGCACAGTCGCTTATCTTATGTCAGATTGGAAAAAGAATGTTGGCCGCATCTTCATCTGTTGTTTAACTCGTCGTCGAACCGTGGTAAAACTTGAGACGTAATGCTCATCAGTCATCATCAATCCATGAACTCTGGAACTAATCGGAGGCTAAATGTTTCTATGCAGCACTCGAACTCTTTGTATGTAATATTGAGACACTTCATAAAATTCCCGTTTTTGTTGAGTATAGCAGTCTATCGACAATGTTTTGTGAACGTCGTATGCCAAGTTGATAGATAAAGAGTTACACACCTTTGGAAAGAGACATATGTACGACTTAATAACTCGGCCATTAGGACACACGCACACGCACAATCTAGTTACTTCTAGCCCCCACTATCCCCAATCTAATGGTTTGGCTTAAAAAGCAGTTTTAATAGTGAAGAGTAATTATGCTAAAGACAACAAAAGTGGATGGAATGGATGTGTACATAGCCCTGGAGTATCGCAGCACTCATGTAAAGTGTTTAGGTCTCTCCCCATTCCAACTCCTGCTAATTCACAACATTGTCTCACTTGTTATATGCCAACCCTCAACCCAAAATTATATGTTAACTACAGGACAGGCAATCTTTACAGAAAAGTTACTATGATGCTCATGCTAGATCCTTAAAACCATTGCAACTTGGTTCGAGTGTGCTCATAAGGAAAGTAAGGTTGGGGAACCCCACCAAGTAGTGAGCCTGCACCTAGATAAGATAAGATAAGATAAGATAAGATAAGATAAGATAAGATAAGATAAGATAAGATAATTTATTCACCATGGATTCGTACATAATACAAATATAGGTTTCGTCAGGAAAGATAGAAAATAGTTATCCACAGTAGACACACACATACACACGATATATACAATATATACAATAGTAGGCCTTCAAAATGAGTAAAAATATAAATGAGTTACAATGGTTACAAGCCCTTTATACTAATTTAACAAAATTAAAATATTTGGTTGGCCAGCACATGAATAAATGGCAATTGGAAAGAATACTGTTTAGGCCTTTATTTAAAGATAGAAATTAATACGAGGAGAAAACGCAAGCTTACTCATCTGCGAGGTAGTCGTTAATGGAGTAAAAGCTATTGGTCACAAGGAAAGATTTCAAGTTGTGTTTGAAGGAGGACAGCGAGGGGGAGGTTTTGATGTGATTAGGGAGTTTATAGTAGAGGGTGGATGCATGATGTTCAGGGCCACGGGAAAAGACTCAGAGAGTCAAGTTGTGAGAGGACCGATGGATATGGAGACTGGCTCTAGTGTAATGAGAATGCACAGAGGTGTTCAGAGGGAACCGATTGCTGTGGGTACGGACAAATAATGCAGCTGTTTGGATTAGGGTACATGCTAGGGTAAGAATTCCCAGTTTCTAGAAGAGTTCTCTACACGAATGCCTTCTAGATACACCTGCTATGATTCGGATGGCTCTCTTTTGAACAATGAAGATTCGGTTAGCTTGGGGAGAAGCTCCCCAGAAAAGCAGACCATATGATAGGTGAGAGTGGACGTGGGCAAAGTATACTAGCAGAAGGACAGGGGGATGTACTATTTGTTTGAGTTTGCAAATTGCGTAGCAACCCGATAATATTTTGTTGGCAACATGGTTAACATGTATGGACCAGTCAAGATTATCGGTTAGCGCTAGGCCTAGGACTTTGGCGGTGTGAGTACGGGGGATGGTAATCGAGTCGAGACGGACAAGGGGGCTTAGTGGGGGGATCTTATGATGAGTGTGAAAGTAGAGATAAACAGTTTTTGAACGTGAGATGATGAGTTGATTGCCAAGGCAGTAGGATGACATTTGAGCAACTTGTTTGTTAATTAAGAGGGGAAACTCATGAAAAGGACGATGTTTAGGTAGGGTAAGGAGGTGGCTCGAGTCGTCAGCATATTGGATGAGAGTCCCCTCATCAAGGACAGCAGCTTGGTCATTGACATAGAGGATATATGCTAATGGTCCCAGAATAGAACCCTGGGGTACTCCACATGCTATGGGGAGAGGCTTAGATAAGGTTCCTATCCTATCCTATCTCTGGTCATACATTGTAAAGAATGAAAGCAGCACACGTCTACGTCGTTTTGTTTTTAAATAATCTTTAAATCCATCACCTGTATTTATAAACCTTGACAATGAAGTTGACCTTATACCAACCTTGAAAGAGTATGTTGCCCATCCTGAGAACCTATTATTCCAGGAAACACCACTGTACCGGTACCTAATGTAACCTGGGGTGGTCGAACCATAATCAAACCCAACCCACTTGAATGGATACATTGTTCAGTGTTTCAGTAAAAGTTAGGCTGGGGTTGGAGAGTGTGGCATAAAGTGTGTAATACTCGTATAAAACCAAGTAAAATACAACACTGGTCAGAGATATTATTAAGTAATACACTGTGTGTTCTTTGTCCCCAGCTACTATGTAGGCGTCCGCGAGATGTGGTCCGTGGTCCCTCGTTGCGCGCCTCTCTTGAAGTCTACTCGCAGACCAGCTTACCTTGAGCCTTCCTACGCTACGTTCAGTGTTAAGACTCTAGGTGAGTTGAATGAATACATTGTTCAGTGAATTGTCAAGTGCCATTTATAACCAACTTGTGGCAAATAAGAATTCAATGTCTATAATAGAGGTGTTGTTTTTTTACAAAAAGTGATAAACCCCGAAATGGAAATTACACTATTAAATTGCAATAAACCCCTAAATGGTAGGTATTTAAGCCAAATTTTATTTTACTATTAACCTTCAAAAACCACCACTACTTCCACTATTCAATGACTTTCATTCAAGCTTACCGGTACAGATAACTTGGGTGTTTTTTTTTTATGAATTATCACCTTAGACAAAACAACAAATATAAATTAGGTATTGTAAAATGCTCTTAATGTTATTGAAGTTTGCATAGGTGTTTCATCTGTTTTATTTTAACCAACCGCTAAAGGAGTGCACCTGAAGTGGTATCGGTGAGATGAAACCAGTGATCACTTGATCACATTTGCATTGTACATGTAATTTGTGCTTTAATTTTACTTTTTTGCAATGAGAGGAAGGCAAACAATAAATAAAACCATTTGACACAATTGTTTTAAAATTTCAAATTTAAGAAAAAATAAAACCATTTAACAAACCTCTAGTCATCTACTTTAGATTTCAAGAAGAACTTCACAATAAGATCCTACGAGTGAAAGATACTATGCATTGAAATGTTGTGTTGTCAAAAAAACAAGAAACTAGCTGTAATTGTTTATTTATTATTTTTTTTAAAGAAAAAGTTCAAAAAATTAATATATTTGTATCTAGGGCGACGGTCGTTCGCCCGCAGCCAAGCGCACGCGACTGCTAGTAGGCGACGATAACTCGGCCCTGTTTACAGCTATCCGAGTTGGGGGGTTTTCAGATATCTGCACACGCCGTCCCGAAAGATTTACAATCTTGAAACTCGGTATATGACCTGATATGTGGTCCATGACATACCAAAAAAAAATCAGCCCGATCCGATAACCCGTTCTGTGTTAAAAAAGTGCGTAAAAATAGATGAAAATCTTTCGGCTGGCTGGTTGGTTGGTTGGTTGTTTGGGGGGGGGGGGGGTAGTGGATTCTGCCATAGAGGAATAAGAGCCTACAGAAGTAAACGGTACATCTTAGAACTATGAAACTTGGACCACACTTAGATGTATCTCAGACTCACAAACTTCCGCCGAGAAACAAGCAATATTCCTACCCCAACCCCCCCTAAATCATCCCCTAAAATTAAAATAATTCATAGCTCTAACCCAAAATTGAATTTCTATTCAAATTAGTTATTAAAATTGTGTTCTTAAGTGTTTTAATCCAATCGGCCTATTCTCATTATATAAACCACATTTTGTCAACCCCCATCCCTAATAGTTTATATTATTTTTATCTTGATTTCCAGCTTTCACCACAAAGGCATCTTATCAGTTATCATAACGAAATTTGACATGATGGTACATAATAATATAAAAAGTAATCCGCCGAGAGGCAATAAAGCGATATTCCACCCCCAACACCCCCTAAAACTGGAATAATTCATAGCTCTAATCTAAAATTGATGTTTTATTCAAATTAGTTATTAAAATTATGTTTTAATGAGTTTTAACCCAATCGGCCTATTCTAATTTCCTAAACCACATTTTTTCAACCCCCATCCCTTATAGTTTATATTATTTTAACCTTGATTTCCAGCATTCACCATGAAGGTACCTAATGAGTTATCAGCATGAAATTTGGCATGATGGCACATACTAATATGAAAAATCATTCGCCGAGAGGCAAGCGATATCCCACCACCGACACCCCCTAATTCATCCCCTAAAATTGGAACAATTAATAGCTCTAAACCAAAATTGAATTTTTATTCAAATTATTAAATTGTGTTTTAATGTGCTTTAACCCAATCGGCCTATTCTCCTTTCCTTTACCACATTTTTTCAACCCCCATCCCTAATAGTTTATATTATTTTTACCTTGATTTCCAGCATTCACCATGAAGGCACCTAATGAGTTATCAGCATGAAATTTGGCATGATGGTACATACTAATATGAAAAATCATTCGTCAAGAGGCAAGCAATATTCCACCCTCAACACCCCCTAAATAATCCCCTAAAATTGGAATAATTCATAGCTATAACCTAAAATTGAATTTTTATTTAAATTATCGGCATATTTTCATTATATAAACCACATTTTGTCAACCCCCATCCCTAATAGTTTATATTATTTTTATCTTGATTTCCAGCATTCACCACGAAGGCACCTAATGAGTTATAATCATGAAATTTAACATTATGGTACATAATAATATGAAAAATAATCCGCCGAGAGGCAAGCAATATTCCACCCTCAACACCCCCTTAAATTGGAATAATTCATAACTCTAATCTACAATTGATGTTTTATTCAAATTAGATGGTTATTAAAATTATGTTTTAATATGTTTTAACCCAATCGGCCTATTCTCATTTCCTAAACCACATTTTTTCAACCCCCATCCCTTAAAGTTTATATTATTTTTACCTTGATTTCCAGCATTCACCATGAAGGCACCTAATGAGTTATCAGCATGAAATTTGGCATGATGTTACATACTAATATGAAAAATAATTCGTCTTGATGCAAGCGATATTCCACCCCCTACATCCCCTAAATCATCCCCTAAAATTAAAATAATTCATAGCTCTAACCCAAAATTGTAATTGTATTTTTATTCAAATTAGTAAATTATGTTTTAATGTGTTTTAACCCAATAAGCCTATTCTCATTTCCTAAACAACACTTTTTCAACCCCCATCCCTAATAGTTTATATTATTTTTACCTTGATTTCCAGCATTCACCATAAAGGTACCGAATGAGTTATCAGCATGAAATTTGGCATGATGGTACATACACTAATAATATGAAACATAATAATCCGCCAGGAGACAAGCAATATTTCACCCCCACTGTTCCCTACCACTCTTTACTTTGGAAAAAACGTTAGGCCGTATTTATTACAATTTTTAATATTTTAATTGCTGATTAAAATTATGCGTTAATGTGTTATAGTCCGGTCAACAAATCATTCACACAAAAACCCAAGACGACATTAACCGTATTAAATTTAACTAGGAAAACGCTAAAGTCCCGCCGCGTTGATGGATGAGCGTTTTTTTTGTAAGTTTTTTTTGCGTTTTGTGCGTTTGTTTGCACTTTTCCTTTGCAAGTGCTTTTTGAATGCATTGTGGAGGTGATTGTTGTCAAGTTTCTATTGTTATTTGTTAATTGGTATTATAAACATCAAAAAACTCATATTAAAACCTTTATTTCTGTAGATTCTGACTAATTTTTTCAACTTTTTCTTTCAAAAGGTACTACATCACCATAACCTTAATGTCCATGTGAAATCTGAACGTTGTAGCCCTACCCGTTTGGTCAGAATCGGCCCAAATGTGACGAAAATATCGCACTAAAAATTGAAAAACTAATATTAAAACCTTTATTTCTATGGATTCTAGCTAACTTTTTCAACTTTTCTTTCAAAAGGTACTACATCACCATAATCTTAATGTCCATGTGAAATATGAACGTTCTAGACCCACCCGTTTGGTCAGAATCGGCCCAAATGTTACGAAAATATCGCACTAAAAATCGAAAAAAATCGTAAAAGTACGATATTTATGAGAAATATTTCTTCGATTGTACCCAAAAACAATACACCTCTAAGTTCAGAGAAAACGAAGGTCCGGTCAAATTTTCATCAAGATCGCGTATGCCGTTTGCCCGGAATCGAGCGAACAAACAGACGGAAAAACAAAAAAAAAAAAAAAAAAAAAAAAAAAAAAACACCCGAGCTAAATTTTTTGGGGGGTCAGTGAAATTGAAGTCTTCGCTTCCGCTCGCTACGCTCGCTCGCTCATCCAATAAAAACATTGAATATTGTCAACTAGGCCTACATATTGTAAACAAAAAAAAGATGGTAGCTTTTGTTTCTAGACAATCTGTTTTAAAGGCACTGTATCCACCTTTACACGTATTTCACATATTTCAAGCCTTGATATGAAACAAACAACAAAAAGATGTGATATCCCCCCAAAATACAAAAATTTGTAAAAAAAAAAAATGGCAGCCAAGCTCTCCTTCCAAAGTCTTCAGCTGCGAATGCTGTGAGATATAGAAGTTGAGCCAAGCATTTCATTCTTTCTCCCTAGTTTCACATTGAAAAGAAGTATGATCATTTCGCCTGTTGACGAGCGCCAAGCCAACCCTTTTCGTGGTAAAAAAAGGAAAAATTTTAAACTCAAAATCATAAAAAAATTACTTGGCTATTGATTTTGGTACGAGGACTCTTAAAAGTCAATGGCCAAGTAATTCTTTTATGATTTTGAGTTTAAAATTTTAACTTTTTTTACCATGAAAAGGGTTGGCTTGGCGCTTGTCAACAGGCGAAATGATCTTACTTCTTTTCAATGTGAAACTAGGGAGAAAGAATGAAATGCTTGGCTCAACTTCTATATCTCACAGCATTCATAGCCAAAGACTTTGGAAGGAGAGCTTGGCTGCCGTTTTTTTTTTTTTTACAAATTTTTGTATTTTTGGGGGGTAGTTAACTACATAAACAAAATAGGGCAAAACCAACCAATAATTGTGGCGTAAAAATGAGTGACAAATGAATTACTAATGAGTGACTGAGGCTAAATGACTAACATCCACGATTGTCTATGTTTTAATATCATGGCAGAATATTTTAGTTTTTGGATTGGCAAGCTTAACAATTCAAGTGAGCATGATGTGACCCATGCTAGGCACACCAACTACTTTGTTGACCACAAATCACACGAGGGACTGGTGTCGTTGTTTCTTGAAAGCAAACTCGTGCCCAATACGATGCATATGACTTGTTATCAGTATAGGTCTACCTATAGGCTATAGAGTCTGGGAGTAAGGTAGGATCTATCCCTAAAACAATGTTTTGGGTGGTCTAGCACTGTATAGACCACCCTGGCACGATGGTAATTGACTATAGGAAAACGTTTAAGTCCCGCCGCGTTGATGGATGAGCTTTTTTGTAAGTTTTTAGTTTGCGTAGGACCACTTTTCCTTTGCAAGTGCTTTTTGAATGCATTGTAGGTGATTGTTGTCATGTTTCTATTGTTACTTGTTAATTGTTATTATAAACCTAAAAAAACTCATATTAAAACCTTTATTCTATGGATTCTGGCTAACTTTTTCAACTTTTTCTTTTTAAAGGTACTACATCACCATAACCTTAATGTCCATGTGAAATATGAACGTTGTAGCCCCACCCGTTTGGTCAGAATCGGACCAAATGCACGAAAATATCGCAATAAAAATAAAAAATTTTTGTAAAAGTACGATATTCATGAGAAATATTTCTTCGATTGTACCCAAAAACGTGGCACGTCTAAGTTCAGAGATTTCAAAGGTCCCCTCCAATTTTCATCAAGATCGCTTATGCCATTTGCCCGGAATCGTGCGAACAAAAAAAATAAAAATAAAAACAAAACAAAAAAAAACACCCGAGCTAAATTTTTTGGGGGGTCAGTGAAATTGAAGTCTTTGCTTCGCTCATCCAATAATTAACTTCACATTTTAACACACTTTGTAAGTTTTGATTAAAATCAATTTATCCCTAGTATAAACTGAACTGGCTTGACTTATTCTCATTTAATGTTTTTTTTTTCAGGTTGTCACACTGTCTCTTGGCATCACTTTACTGGCTGCTACCGACGACAGCATCCTACAAACACGGACATCATAGACCCATCTGGGTTGTGAAGCCATCTTCAACTACGTCTTCATCACTCGACCAACAGCAGCACTTTGAATAATCACCTCTTAAACATGTTTCCCGTAGAACTCTTCACGGGCTGATTCCTAAAACTTTTCAACTTCAAGACCATGTACATATTTTCTACATCTGGATTGTTACTCAAAGCATGTACTTACAAAATCACTGGTGTTACGTGCTCAATATAATGCTCTTAAACTCATGATGGTGTTAACTTGATATGTAGGACTAGGACTCTTCCCACTCTTTGATTGTTAAGGAGAATGATCCTTGTCCTCTCCCATATTGAGTATTGTCCCTATTTCAGGGTTGCCATATTTCCCAGATTGAAATTCGGGACCTTTGCAGGAACTGAGAGGGCAGCAAGGGGTCTGGGGCAAAGCCCCAGCCGCCGGTTGCAAGATTTTTTTGTGGGACATTTTCGACGTAAGTGCACCAGAAAACGACGTTGAGGCATTACTTTTTCATGTTTGTAGTGATGATAGAATACACAATTTCATAAAATTAAGGTGATGTTGGGTTGGGTACTAGGAAGTAGAGGTACCATCAAGTTTAAAACAAACTACTACAGTGTTCTTTTCGTTTTTAAACAGAAAACAATTTATTCTATATTTTTTCATTTTTAGTTTCAGTTAACTTCTCTTTTTCTAGCTGTCTTGTTGTAAAGACTTATTCAGTCATCACCTATTTATTTACTCAATCAGATTTGTAAAAGTAACGGTGTCCGATTCCAAACAAACAACCTAGATTTACTTTTCATATAGTAATCATAAAACTCTGTGCAATTTTGCAAGGAGGATTGACCTTACAGAACTATGTAATAAGAATGCCACATTTGAACCGTCATTCTTTCAAAAACAACGGTTTTAAAACAATTTAAAGTATGACTGAGTAGGACTAAGATTTGGAAATCGGGATATTCTCGAATTTCCGGGACACAAAAAAAAAATCAAAATCGGGACAATCCCGATTTTTCGGGACGAATGGCAACCCTACCCTATCTGGGCCCAGGGTTAATTTGGCCTAGAGCATGTGTCTACTAATTGTATAAGAAAAAAAGCCAATCATGCAAACATCAGCTAGTAAGAAGAGGAATATTTACTCCCCGAAACAGTCTAGCTCTGGCTGGCAACGTGAGGCACTTCCCTCTTTCTCTTTCCTTGTCCTGGCTAGTTCCATGCAGCACAACAGTGTCCTCTCTTATCCCCAAGGCTAAGATGGCGCATTATGACTTAACTGTTGACGCTTGAGTCTAAATAAATTAAAACAAAACTCATTTATATTGGTAGATTTATTTATCCAATCAAAGATGGACTTTCACAAATCTTATAATGAATCATTAACACACAAAAATAACCAAAGTTAACAGTTATGTCCAATATGTGAATGACATAAAGAGACAGGGTGCCAACACCAACAGCTTATACCTTAAATGGGAAAGTATGTTTTTTATATGGAAATCGACTAAAGGTTTCACCCATAGATATCTTAACACCCTATAGTAGGCTAGATACGCAGTCTCCAATACATCCGCACAGGCGCGAGTGTACCAAATTGAAGCGTCAATCTCACCCATTCAAGATGGCGGTTTGGCGTTTTAATTTATGCTTTTTTAATGCAATAAAGTATTTTACTGGATTGTTTGATATGGTTTTAGCTTGTGCAGCATGGTATTGAACAAACAGAAACAATGCAAAGTTATTGCATACGGGAATTTAGTAATCATTTGGTGTTAAAAGTCTGATATGCTCACCTGCCAAACTGGCGGCCATCTTTAAAAATATTTTTTCGATTAATCGCTCCCATCTAATTAACATGCAAACTCACCCATTCAAGATGGCTTCCAATTGTCCCGGAAGTGGACCGCTGACTGCTAGTCTAGCCAATTATATGGGATGTCTATGGTTTCACCACGACTGCCAAGTCAGGCTCTTGGATTAAGGTGGTGATGTCATTCAAATTATTATTATTTATTCCAACATGACATTCAGGCGCGTAGGAATCCTTTTCGAGTGGGGGGGGGAACATCAAATCTGCTGCCAAGTACGGGGGGTTTGGGAGCTCTGCCCCCCAACTACAGCGCCGCAGGCAAAATTTTGAAATGAGTTTTAAGATGTGTTGGTGCGTTCTAGAAAAAATGTGGGCTGAAGCAATACCAATAAATGTTTTTTGTACAGTAAAACTATAAAATTATAATAAAATTGGAATAGTTAAGAGATAGACAGCATTCTACAACATTGAATATGCATAGGCTATCATTGATCACATCGAACAATAATAGGATTGACGAATTTTTGGTCATTACTATAAGGAGGTATAAGGTAAGGAAGGGAGTGGAGATACACTGCAGACGTGCCAAAACAAGTCATTATCAGTAAGTATAATGGATTAAAAAAATCACTTTTATTGAAATTCGTTATTCAGAATTTGTTTCCGTGCGTATTTACGCGAGACTGAATTTCTAAGATTCTGAAGTGGGGGGGTCACGGTAAAAAGTGGGGGGGGAAACTCCCCCATTCCCCCCCCCCCTTCCTACGCGCCTGATGACATTTAACAATCACATTGCTGGTGGTAAGAAGTAGAGCATAGCCCCATAACACAAAGTGTCTTACCACCAGGACAATATACACAAAGTCAATACAATAATAGGAATATACAAAACATCACCTCATTTCCAGATAAATGGTTTTTGGAACAGTTTACACAATCATGTCTAGAAAGATAATGTATTATCCAATATAATATAAAAAATATTTTCACAATAAATTATTTATAAAAGCCAAATTAGATTTTTTAAATTTTCTGAAGAATTGTACACAATTCTAGTTCAGTTCAATCAAAGTAATCAGTTGTCTTAGTGGGAGGGAGCATAATTTTGTTTTACCACTCACGAGTTGCTAGGACTGCGGAAACAACAAGCAGGTCTCCAGAAGTGTTCATGAAAGTGTTTTTTTAAGAGTTTTTCATTGTCCTAGCTAGGTGGGGTGTAGACCAAATGAGCTGAAACTTTAATCCTCAACAGCTGTTGAGCCCAAAATTAAAAAAAATACTTGGAACTGATTGGATGAAAGGTACAGCCGGGACAGGGGTTTGAAATTTAAAATTTGCACTGTCAAAAAGTCGATTTAAGGGGTTTTGTTTTTTTGTCAGAAATCGATTAAGGGCTTCAGTACGAGCTCAAAACAGTTTTCCCTTTTGAGATCGGACTTTTAGGGGTCTTAAAATTAATTAATTGGTGGTGATATGTCATTCAAAAAAACACATTGTAATCACATTTCCTGATGAATGGTGCGAGATAGAGACGAACGGTTTTTCATTTTCACCATAATGTTTAGATCAAAAAATCAAAATCAATCGAAATCAATATTTTTTTATAACAAAAAAACAAAATGGGGAAGAGCGGTTTTTTTACCTTTTAGCTTGACATACAAGGTACGCAAGTGTAGTTTACGGTTCTGTCTTGGTTAGTGCGAGCGAGTTTGATTTTTCTAGCCCACTCTCGACTTGCTAGAGCCGCAACGACCGCTGGAAGACAACTTGGTCCCCGGAAGTGCTCATGACTTGGGAAAGTGCCTTTTTGAGAGTTCTTTAGTGCCGTAACTCGGCCGGGTGTGGACCGAACAAGCTGAAATTTTAATCCTAAACAGCTGTTAGGCTCCAAAAATATATATACTTGGATCTGACTGGATAAAAGGTACGGCCGGACAGGTTTTTAAAAATTTGCCTTAGTTCAAATTAGTCAATTTTGGGGGTATGTTTTTTTGACAGAAATCAATTTAAGGGCTTCACCACAAGCTCAAAACAGGTTTCCTTTTTCAGATCGGCACTTTTAGGGGTCTAAAAATTGATTAATAGGTGGTGGATCGCATTTCCCGATGAACAGTGCGAGATGGAGACAAACGGTTTTCACCAGCTGTTGAACCCAAAATTTAAAAAAAATACTTGGAACTGATTGGATGAAAGGTACGGCCGGGACAGGGGTTTGAAATTTAAAATTTGCACTGTCAAAAAGTCGATTTTAGGGGTTTTGTTTTTGTCCGAAATCGATTAAGGGCTTCAGTACGAGCTCAAAACAGTTTTCCTTTTTCAGATCGGACTTTTAGGGGTCTTAAAATCAATTAATTGGTGGTGATGTCATTAAAAAAAACGCATTGTAATCACATTTTCTGACGAACGGTTTTTAATTTTCACCGTAATGAGATCAAAAAATCAAAATCAATCGAAATCAATTTTTTTTATAACAAAAAAACAAAATGGGGAAGAGCGTTTTATTTTAACCTTTTAGCTAAAACAAATCAATAGCATTTTTTATTACAAAAAAACAACTGTGGAAGTGTTTTTTGGCTTCTTTGCTTGACACATACAAGGTAATAGTCCGGATATTAAAAGAGACTTCACAAAATTATCTTAATTATTTTTAAAAGCATTATTATCATTTTATCTAGTTTCATGCCCTAGATAATGGTTGAAAACCACCACTCAACCCGACAAGGACAGACACAAAAAAACACATGTTTCAAAGTTGGACTTTTTTGAAAATCTACACTAAATTTACACACCACGCAATGGGGAAAGGCCCATGCTGGACAGATCTAGCCACATGCATTGCCCACCACATAATATAGGAAACATTCTTTTTAGTCAGAAATCAAGAAATCTACAGTATTTACTACATTGCAAGCAGACCACTCTTTAAAAGTTCACGTAAACCAAAGGTGTACGCCAACCATGTATACGCACACATAAAGTTGCCATCAATTCCAAGCCAAGAGGATTTTTGCCTGAAAATATTTTTTGTCAAAATGGAGAACTTGCAATCAAGTAAGTAGGGCATTTTATTTTATTTTTACAGTTAAAACACAAAATTCAATAAGGAGCAATAGAATAAGGGTCAAGTGATGAGACGGGAAGAACTAGAAAGACGTCATTATCAAAACATATCTTTATTAAAAATGTGAATTGTCAATTTTCATTTTAGCAACTACTACATACAAGTACATATTACATTTTACAAGACAACATCTGCCCTGCAAGCCACACAAGTATTGTGTAGATGAGAAAAATAATAAAAAAGGAAATACATACTTGAAAAAATGTTACATAAAAAACAAATTTCCAGCCATCATGGGTTGTATTACAAAGACGGTTACAAAACTATTAATGTGATATTTACAATAATATAATAGTAATTATTTGACTCGCTTAAGTCAAATCGAGATATCTACAACAATTGTTGAATATCCAATTTTTGATATCAATTCAAAAATCTCGCAATATATAAGAAATCGATCAAACGACCATTAAAATATGACTGTGTCATATCTTTTTAATTCTATCAAAACATGACAAGTCAATGCACATTGATCAAGACAATACCACAGCCTCAACTCCACTAACAGGGTAGTTAAGTAAATACAATAGATCCAATAAAGTTACAGAGTAGTAAGTATGAGTGCCTAATTTGTTGTATCAGAACACTAACAGATGATTTGCACTATACTAAACTATACCAATTATTGACAATACTGACAAAATTACTCGTACACATCACGTGAAGAACAGTCTTCGGCTTCGGCGCCATCACTTCCATTTAGTGAAGTTCCGTCGCTGGGGAGTTTTCTCTTAGAAGAAACTCTCATTGAAACGTGTAGATCTACACTTAAAATGACAGAAAATTATTAATTAATGTAGCCTATCTATAGCCTAATTGATGTTGAGTTCGGAAATACAAGATCCCTAAGCAAATTCTATTTCGTTACACGGGTATGAAAATTTAGATGAATTAATACGACATCCCGAGCTTGGCAATTCTCCTGTAATTGACAGCGAATGACTTGGCGACACGTAATGTTTTCCAAAAATTTAGCGTTCGAAACCGCAATCATCAATGTTGCTCACCAACATGCTTAATTGTCGGTTATTGTGTCTGTATGTCTAAAGTGACAGGAGAAAGATCATTTTCATGTGATGCACACACACGTAACGGCATTATCTTCAATTCGAGACATATTTTAACTCATCAAATGAGTATTCCAGTAAATACGGTGGGTACTTCTTATTTATACCGGTTCTACACTTTTTAAATAAACAATAACAAGATACAATGATAGCTGTGTGGTGACATGGATGTGTCAACCCAATTCCACTTATTTAAAATAAAAATGGTCCCTGATTGGTAATAATAGGAAAAATAACCGAGACAAACTTTTCAAGTTGGATGTCAGCTAAAACAAATCACCGAGTTATACGTTACACGAAATGAGGACGAAGCTCTTATAAGACTAGCTCGGTTACACCCATTTACTGAGGGACAGTACACGTAAAGCTGCAATCGAAAGAATCGAAATCTTCCACGATGAGTGCACGTCCTTTGGGATAAAATCACGATCTGAATCCCAATGCCTTGCCGTGCAGTATTCCGTCGATTTCGTTCATTCTGTCTTAAACCTAGCATCAAACTACCTATTGAATGACAAAAAGTACAAAACTAATATTATTTTTATGAAATATACAAAAAGATTTAGGCGGTGCCTAGTTTGAAAGTATCGCATGGAGTTTGAACTGTGGAAGCATATTTAGCTACAAACTAGTTAGGTATTTTACATTATAGTATTTATAATAAAAAAATGACAACGCTTACAATAGATTCAAACTCCCATGCGAAAGACTCACAAATGGCCGCCGAGTTAATATTATGTAACATACACTGGCTATTTACACATGAGAAAAACATTTAAAATGTTGTAAAACCTAACACTAATTTGTACATTGGCTTGATGAAAATTCCCCTGGAGCATCAGGGGATTCTAGAATTCTCAAGACTAGGGGTTTGGCAATATCATTTTGTAATTGCCCAGCCAATTTCAACACAACAAATCTAACTAGGCCCCTTGAAATTATCAATTAAGCTATAGCATCAAATTCCTCAAAAGTTGCATTACCTAAGAAGTAATTACAATTAGCATCAACTTACAATTACTGGCAATTAATATTGTTAAAATAATTAATTTCCATAAAAACATTTTTGCTTACCCCAGGAAATTTTCATTTCTTTGGAAATATAAATTGCCATGCTCATCCAATTCAAACATAATTTAATTATGTTCTTTACAAAACTGACGAACCATAAATTCATCTATTTTTCAAATTGTAGGTACTAGACAATGAGAAAACAATTATTCGTACAACTGAAAATGTTTGACCAACAAATACAATTTACATAATATTATGGTATTAACAGAAGTACAACATTTGAACTCTAAAACTAATTCATTTTTTAATCAACTTCAAGGGGCTCAAATCATCACGCTCCGAGATTAGAGTTCCGCAGATAGCTATGCGTTTATAAACGGTGAAGAGTTCAACTGAATATAAAAATTAAACAAGTCAGTTTCATTTCAAGTTCCCAGTAGAGTTGAGCAAATGATTGATAATCGAACCAAGTTTGTGTTCAAAACAAAGTTGCGACGCCACAAAAAAACTGACATGAATGTTTTTCAGCGAGTTTTGGATTGTTTCATAAGGTTTTGCGAGTTTTGGGAGCACATTGGTTTGTTCTTATGAACAATCAAGAGTTTGTGAGTGAATGACGATAAAACGAAAATAAGTGCAATTATTTATTTAGGTAAAAAAAATATATACCTAACAACACCACTGTGGCCCGCATCTGCTTTAAATGTGCTACGTAGATTGTAGAAACGGGCGCCAAATTGGCTCAGTTCTTGTCGGCAGCCATTCAAGACACATCTCCCCAAAAGGCTTACGACCACAGGCTCGATATGACCTTTTGGCCCTGGACACTCATTCCCTTTTCTCTACCGATCACTTGCTGTACAAGAGTATGTTACACTCAATCACCAAAGTCTTTTGGACTATTCCGTTTTGGCCAGAGCTTTTGTGGTGTCGATAGATCTATAGTAATCATTTCACATTTTGTTGAATGCCATGTGATCATCACAATATTGATTTTTATCCTCAGCCAAACTACTCATCTTTCTTTTGCATAAATAACCCTGGCCATAATAGTAGTATAGTATACGTACGCTAAACGACGAGTTTTGAAAGGTGATTCATAAATTGATAATTATATGCTGTACCAGAAGATTGCATGTGCCGAAAATTAGCAACAGTATAATAGGCCTACCTATGGCAACGTTGACAAATTACACTCCAGCAAATTAAGACAATCATGTAATCGATATATTTTATGATGCTGTATTAAAAGAAACAAACTCACATTTTAAACGCGAAAGGAATGAGTAAATCGTAAATACCACAGTTACAAACCAGTGCAACCTAACTGGAAGAGCCCTCAAATAATACAAGCCTGGATATAATAATATGTAGCCTACTATAAATATATGCAGATGCATGAAATGAAGAACGAAACAAATAGTATAACAGTTGAAAAAAGATATTGTGCTTTTCACGCTGCATACCTGTACTAAGTACAAAGACGTATGCACTAGCAAGCATAGAGCCGGCAATAAATGCATTTATAGAATACAGTTGAAGAATCAACAAGAAGTTAAGGAATAAGGAGCACCCCACTTATCATTTCGACTAACACTGCTTCTTTAAGCAATATCCAATCAAATCCAATCCGACTAACACTACCTAGATTCTTTTTCCGCTAAAAGTAAACAAAATCCGACCAAAAATATTGACTTTCTTTTCAGTTCCATCTTGGATGTTATATCTCACTATTTCAGTACGTACTATCTTACAAAAAGTACACAAAAAAACAATCATTAGTCCGTTCGGTCTGTATAGGTCGACCTCCATATGCCTACACTGTACCATACTGTACGCAATCAAAAAACACATACTACATAGAAAAATAATAATTCATATAACTTACAAAACGCATTTAGTCCTTTACGCATAGTACAAAAAATAAAAAACTACATACGAGCAATTTCGATTTACTAAAACTGTCACAATCCCCAATACATCAATTTATTTCGGTATTCCAGCAAACATTCCTAGATTGTAATTTAATCTAGTCTTTTGACAATAATATTTTTAAGGCACTTTTCATTCATAGCCTTGTACAATACCAAAATGTACGCTCACTTGAAAACCACGTCTCACAGAAACAGCCCTGGTAATTCTTTTACAATCCAACAGATGGGATCTTACTAGTGAAAACTGAAAACAGGTTAGGCTATCCCATTGAAAATAATGTGATTTAATGTAGAACATCTGGTTAAGGGAATACAAAAGATGTGATGCAAATGCCGTAGCAATAAAAGGCAAAGTGGGGTCAATCTTTGTGATATATTTTCATCCCCATATAGTAGATCAATTCAAGATACTATCAGTTATTGGAATACAACTGCAATTTAAGGCTATTTTAGAATTAACTTTAATATGTGGACTAAAAATGGAAATTAATTATTTACTAAATTTCTTCATGTTATTTTATAGGCATAGTAAAAGTCAACTTGTACATCAAAGCTACTCACTATCACAGAGCTGTTTTCAGCGGAGGAATTTAATTTTTAGTAGAACTAGGTAACCCTGTCGGTGGCACAGACACCATCAACGATTCAATTATGTATTTTCAATTAAAATTACGCTGGCCCAATATGTAAAAGCTAACGCAACATTGAATAACTTGTAGGTAAGGAGATAATATACATATGGTGGTTAGATTTTTCACATTTTGTAGGGACACGCACCTACTGTTATATTTTATTTATGTGATGCGGTTTAGAAAATCTGCAACTTTTTTAATGTATGAATTTCTTCGTTCCGTCGATGTAACCATGTAATGAAGGTTAGGCGAAAAAATGCGTACACTTATCAGTATCACAGGCAATTGAATAAGTAGTTTCTAAACTGAATCACATTTAGAATAAGGATGCACAATACAAAATAGTACAAATTCAACCACCATACACTACAACGTAACATATTGAGTCAGCGTAATTTAATTTCATGCTTTCGCTTTAGTATCTTAACAACTTTTTAAGTCCAACACATTGAAATTAATTTCATGATACGTCTTGAAAATTACAAGTAATAGTAGATAGATAGCCTCAGATGCACAGACCTACTAATCATTATTGTTATCAGTATCATCATTATCCATTGTACTAGTACTAGAAAACCACAAAGCAAGGCAGGAAGATGGGGTTTACCGTAATTTGCTTCATTCACATTAATGTTTACGTGAGACGTGTTCACAGTGTTCAAAACAAGATAACT
Source organism: Sweltsa coloradensis (assembly GCA_024449915.1). Lineage (NCBI taxonomy): Eukaryota > Metazoa > Arthropoda > Insecta > Plecoptera > Chloroperlidae > Sweltsa > Sweltsa coloradensis. The sequence goes on from JAMZAV010000696.1 coordinate 993,214, forward strand.
TTAGGCATGAGTAGAGCTCCTAGACAATGATACAGTACAATTGCACCCCCTCTCAAAAGGTTACCAGTGAAAGTGCAGTACTAATTCAACACATGTCTCCTCCTTCACACTCGTACAAACCGCACACATACATTGATACACCGCAGCAAATGATTCAGTTGACGCAAATTAAAATGTTTCCCACACAACTGAATTGATAAACGTCTTTGTTTTCAATAACTAAAACAACTATGTCTCAACTTATCCTACAAATAAAATATGTTTCCTTGAAAATTAATTAACATTTAATGTTAATTTAATTTCTAGTCTTTTACAGTTAACTGGTAGTCTAGAAATTAGGCCTAACGTATTTACTCGATAATAGTCCGCCATCGAGTAATAAATATTAAATACTACTTAATAGTTACTACTTAATACTATTGACAGCTTTACACAATGGCCGCACCCCACTTTTTAAACTTGATGTTTAAACATAGTTGAGGCCTATACTCTCATAAATACAGTAGGCCTACATGGGTCGCCTTCGAGTAATGACCAAACTCTTATTTAGACCACTCAAATTGGAAAAAGAAACTTATGAATATTAAATACCGGTACTACTAGTATTGAAAAATGCATGTGCATAATGGTTGCACCATACTTTTTGAATTTGATATTAGGGTGTATTTCAAAATATACCTACTAACATTTGCAAGCCAAAAAGGCATAAGTGCCTTCTTGCATGGTGCTAATTATTATTCCCCCTCAATTTGTAATCACACAATCAGTTACATACATAATACAGTAAGATCCCTCTTATCCGATCTCCTCTTATCCGATATTCCGTGTTAACCGAGCCGCCCCAAAAAAAAAAAAAAATAAATAAAAAAAATAAAAAAAAATAAAGTTTTAAATACGTAAATAAAACATAAAAATAATTACAGACGCCGCGCCGCACTTTTTTAAATGTACTCGCATACATTTGTAGGCATGCCTTACGAGTAGGGATGACATCGGGTACCCGGTTCCAGAAATTACCCGGAGCCGATTTTAAGATCCGGGTATATTTCGCGGCCGTTTATAGACTAATTCACCAGTTTAAATTACGCGCTACGTGGTTGCGGTCTTTCCCGCGGAGCGTGCCCGCTGCCTAAAGAGTACTTGGAGTTGACGACAGAGCGCGTTGTAAGCTATCACGTGCTTCCGTCCGTCTCGGCGAGTCGCGCCCATGCCACGAGTGAGTGCAAGAGAGAAAGATGCGGCAATAAATCTTGGACACCGCCGTCTGCGCAGTACGAGATGCGCGTACGATCCAACCAACTCACACTCACAGCTGACTGACAAAGATGGTTGGGTGTAGAAGTAGAATTCGCAATGCAATCATCTTTCAACCGATTCACGAAATTCGTTATCACGACGCATAGGATTGTTATTCCTGGGCTTATGTTCTTTCTTTCCCAGGCTTATCTTGCGACGAGAGCTTCAGCGCGGGATATAGTAGTGAGAGGTTTTCCCACATGAGAAAGAGAGCTAGGCCTAGGCCTAGCCTAGGCCTATGCATAGAGAAATAACCGGGGAAGAGTGGAAACACAATGTTAAATAGCGGGAACCGCAAAAATTAGTTTAGAAGTTCGGAAGATTAATTCATAGAAAGCAGCACCAACATCTTTAGTGTCGCGATCTATGAATGACTCTTCCAACTATCAAGTAACAACTAGCGCAACCTAGTGACTACTGCTTGGACTATCTAGGCTTTTCGTGGCGCCGGTGGGGGGATTTCCGTTTTATTTCATGGTTTTGTTCATGTAATTGAAAGAAATGTTAAAAGTGCGTGAAGAGAGTATCCACTAACACTTATTATTTATTTCAACGACTTCTGGGACTTTGGAGACCTATTGGGACATTAAATGTTCATCAATATCCGATATTGCAAACACCACCACTAGGCCTAGGCCTAGGTCTAGGCCAAGGCCTGCTTGCTGGAGCCAGTTCTTTTATCAGTACACACGCGTTTTATTCTGAACTAACGAGTATTTACGAATGCACTTGGCGCTGCAAGAGTGGTTTTAGAAACTCTCAAACAACTCAAAACTTTGATTTTGGCACTAAAAAAAACGAGAAACAACACAAATAGCAAAGACTGACAGCAGGCTGGAACTGAACCGAAAAAAGAAATGCCTATCACTGCCTTCTCGGCGCTCGCGGTAAACATCACCGTTACCGACCGTTACCATGGTTACAGTCTTCGATGGTGCTGCTTTCTGTGAATTAATCTTCCGAACTTCTTGGTAAACACGGTAGCTCGATGGTTCCCGCTCGGCTATGCTTGTTACCACCCCCTGGGCCTATGTTTGCATTGTAGGCCTAGCCTAGGCCTACTGCGTCGAGTTTAGGCCTAGACATACGTTTTTATTACGACATGTAGGCCTAATTGTGTACGTGTGTTTGTGAGCTTGATTTACAAGCTATTAATTCATTTAGTATACCCTGTATGAAGTGTATCGTGTGTATTTTATGTTCCTTATCCATTACATGTGTGGCTAGGCCTATGCTAGGCCTACGAGAGCAAATAAACAAATGAAACGCGCCATCCGAGTTTTTCGCAAATCCGAGGTGCCCCCGGTCTCATCCAACTCGGATAAGAGGGATCTTACTGTATTAATAATAAAATCTCATGAAATAGGTACTGTAATACTAACAATTAACTCAATTAGTATTCCAGGAATTACTTCATGTATTATTTTTGAATAGTATATATTTTAGGCAGAGTACATAGTTACATAGTATAGTTACTAAAACAATATTATAAACGTGTGCGGCTAATACGAATGTCAACTCAGAGGCAATGGCAAATGAGTCAACTTTATGACTTATATTAGGTAGGCCTAATTGATTACTGAAGTATATACACCTACTTCATGTTTTAGTCTTCTTTAAATATTTATTTCACTTGTATGATTAAATGATCGGCAAGCTTTGTATTGTAACTTAAACCATTGACAAACGGTGAACTGCAAAATGAAAAGTAAATAGACAAGTACTCAAAAATAATCAAACACATTAACTTTGTGAACATTGATGCGTATATTTAAACTTTTCCTACTGGGAGACCTTAAACATTCATCCCTTTGCACCTTCTCTTTTCCTCAACAATTAGGCCTACTATAGACATTTTGTCTAAAAGCCTCAAGTAGCGTTGGTTACCGACGCGACTGACGTCCGACAACGTTACGCTATAATACTCACGGATCACAAGTATGTACACGTTCTAATATTTAAGCCTTAAGAATCCACCCAGTCCAGTTCACAAACGTGAACATGAATAATGTCAGTTGTTCAATTTAATTTAGTAAACCGACACTTCTAATACATTTACGCACTGGTGATAAAACGCTAAGTGGCAATAAACTTGGTACGGTACCAGGCCTAAATAATTTTTAAATAAGATTGTTTTTGTTTTAGATACAGTACTATAGTACTACTACTAAATGTGATTATACCCGATTGTTATTTTGCATTGGTAAAAAAATGCAGTTAGCCTATAGGCTACTAGCTTTTGACAAAAATTATTTGCACACATATGAAAAATAGGATGTTAGGATTGAATAAAGATACCTTGTAACTTGTAAGAATCAAAAACCCAAAATTAAAATCACTTTGGGTTACAAACATAATAGTAATACAATACCATCAGATTGGGGGAGATAGGGATTATAGACCGCTATGCAATAAGTGGAAAAATTAAGATGAAAAATAATAAGCTTTCCTCTCTTATTGAGTCAATTCTTTATCTTACTTTGTACAAAAAAGTTATTTTGGTCTAGGTATTTAATGTCACTCCTTGAGTCCTTGGAAATAAATGCAACAGAAAATATTCTGCTGAATGAGGTAAATAGCAGGTACATAGTTATTACTAGGAAGACTGCATTGATTTTGCCTAGTGAATACTCCCGATTACTCTTTGCCACCAAACAGATTTTAAGTTCAACCTTAACAATCCGTTTCATGGAATAAGTAGCCCATGGACAACAAAAACAAAAGTTGATAGTCAACGAGGTTGTTCTTTGATGTGCACATTTAAAACGATGAAAACTAATGACAATACCAGAAAGTGTGCCGTTTTATGCGGACTTCAAAGCCACGACCTAAAGAAGAGCAAAGTTCACATAAACAAACAAAAACAGACCGTTGTTGAAGGGTTCCTATCAGCGAGCCTTCACTGGTTAAAACCAGGGAAGATGCGCCAAGAGACGATGCGTTAACGTTGGTGTAACTCTTGTTTGTCTACGTCTTTGCGAATAGCCAAGCTTAGTTGAGCCGTTATACAAATTCAAATGCATTTAAAACACAAAAATAGTATCACCCACGCTATACAGGTGATGGTTTTTAATTTGTAAGCTACTGGAATTTTATTCTGAACTTTAATGTCTGATGCCAAGTTTTTAAGTCTTTGTATTTTGCCCAAGATTCATAGATTGACAGCTCTACTAACTACTAAACACGGCTTTGGGCCTCGAGAATGATCTCAATACGGAATGAAACTCCTTCACTGGCACGGACGTATCCTAATACGTATTCAAAATCAAAATCATAATTGATCGCAACTCTACATCAATGAAAGATGTAAGGTTTCGACGTTAAAAGGTATCGTTAAATTACAAAAATTCCTCAAAATTATCTCTAACATGATTTTCTTCATTCCGGTGCAAATATAATTGAAACGGTTATCCTTGTATATTATACTCTACCCTATTGTAGTAATTATTTTTCACATGTCTCCAGTGAACGGTATATCAACGCTTTCAGCGTCAATCGCAACAATTAACAATCGGGCACACACGAATTGATCCATCACAGTTATCAACACTTTCACAACTTCCCTAAAAATCCTCTCCTCAATAAGAAATGTACACATTTAGAATTTGACTCTACTACTGAGTCAATCAAGTATTCACACAAGGTTACGATACGCCGGGGCTTGTAACGAGGCCCGATAACAATACTACGTGCGAGACGGAGAAACTATACTTGGCTCAGACGCTGTCGTCCACCTTGATGAGGGAGGAGCCCATCGAGTTGGTCGACGTCCGAAGAAGTAACGGAGTCTTTCTCTTGAGGGGTCCGCTGCTCCACCCGCTCATCACAGGCTGGTAGACGTAGTTGCCGTGGATACCCGCTGTGGAGGGACAGAGACAACCGTTAGTAGCGTACGGACAAACATTTTGTTAAACCTAATGAGCGGAGTATGGTTTGTTAGCAGTGTAGGAGTGAAATGTGAAACTTGTAATCAGCATTTATAAATGGTGCTGATGATAAAAATATTTTGCATGAGTCAATTAATTTTAATTTTACTAAGAATAGGCCTAAATATTAAATATTAATGAAGCGAGGAGGAGACTGGAATGTGGTGGAAAGGGAAGAGTGGTGGCAGGACAGAAGAAAATGGAGAGGCCTATCAAATAGGCAACATGTTAAGTCCTATACCTGGAGCCAAGACTTGAAATATGTTCATGTTAAATGGCATTTCCTGTTATCCGAGTGCCTGTTAACGATGGTCTACTGTATTGATAATTGGCTTTGCTTAATGGCTGCAGATCACTTAAAAAAAAATATAAAAATTAACTTATACCCCCCAAAGTTGCATAAATACAGTATGTTATTAATTTCTTCTAAAAAACCCAAATGTCGATATAAACGATTTAATGAAAATAGGAGGAAATTATTCTTCCGAACCCCACCCCAAGTGTTATACTGTTCTGAGAACCGTTGACCCAAAGAGTGTCGAGACCCACCTGTCGCAGTCTTGGGCCTCTTGTTCGCGAAGACCGTCTGCTGGTGTTGTACGATGCGGCCCGTCCCCGACGATATCGTCAGCAACCCCTGGGGTACGGCAGACGTCAGCGTCACGCCCAGGTTCAGCTTCTCGTCGTCCACGTCGAGCTCCTCATAGAGGTTACCGTCTCCCGCCTGCGATCAGAAACAACACACGCTTACAAACAACCGCCGCTACACATTAGTAATATTAATATATCTCAAGTCTTGCATCTTGGGGTTAAACAAGTGGAATTTTATTTCAGATCTAAATCATCCTAACATGCAAAGTAGAAATTTAGTATAGATTGGAGAAAGGTTGACAGGTTGGGAAAGCATAGAGAACAAAAAGCCCAGCTCTATGCTTTTCCCAACCTGTCAACCCTTCTCCAATCTATACTAAACTAGCCGGTTGGCCTTTTCCAAACTAATTGTAACAAAGTAGTAATTTAAATTAGGTATGCATCCCGTCAACTGGCTGAAAAGGTAACACTTGTAGGCCTATATTAACTTAAGATCAACAATAAAATACAAATTATCAACAATCGAAAAGGATGTTGGTAAAAATGACCCAAGTTTTACAACAACATACAGGCATGATCAAAATTAAGACGTCTCAAAAAGTCAACACCATTATTATACGCCTCTGTGATCGCTAACATTTTTTATTCAAACCAGTGTTGTCACTTTCAGGGGTTCAGAGGGCTAACTGTAGAATCTCTCTCTCTTTCTCTCTTTCTCCTTCTCTCTCACCTCCACGTCCAGCTCCTCGCTGCTAGAGTCGTCCGAGTCCAGTGCGTACGTGTCTACGTACTCGCTGGCCCGCGACCGCGGCGTCTGGGGCGACATCGCTCCCTCGTCGTCGCTAGATGCGTCGGTCAGCGATCCCCCGCTCGAGCCCGTCGACGTCTGCGCCAGGAAGTCTCGCTTCAAATCGCCTCGCTCCAGCATCTCAAGGTGTTCTGAGGGGAGATGCCAGAGGGTTAGCGGTTTACATCAAGAAGAGTATAGGACATGCTTTTAGACAAATTGCTGTTTGCTCGAGTTTATACCATTTTGAATATGTCACTAAAGTGGAAGTATAGAGCTCTACATAAACACATTTCCAAATAAAAAAATAAAAAAACTGTAAAAAATTAATTAGCTTTCATGATAGTAATTTTGATTTTGTTAAAAGTCCAAAATTTTTGTGATTTTGTTCTGACTGATTAAGACAACATTTGTAAAATCTATGAAGTCCTGTGGGGCTGTCCACATTCTTTATTGACAACTTTGCAAAGTTACATATACGTCGGATGCTTATTAGCCGAGCAAATAGCTATTTGCTAAGTGCCAAATGTGTCCTATTCCCTCTTAATGGGGACTAATGGGAACAGTAGAAATAGGCCTACACAAACTAGAAGAGTGATTAGTACAAGTAGGCCTAAAGTCAGTCCATCCCTGAGGTACAAAGTGACCATCGACGGACGAGACCGATATCGTTTGCCCCCGTTCTTTGTCTGCCTGTTGCTAGGCTTTTCATTTGCAACCCTTCACGGGCCTAGCGGTTGGTAGACAATGAACGGGGACAACCGATACCTGTCTCGTCCGTCGATGGCACTTTGTACATCAAGGATGGACAGACTTTAGTAAAATTTATTATTGATTGTTATTGATAACTGCTTATTTGAAATGAGAGGGTTAAAAAAAAATAAGGTCAATAGATCACGGAGTAGTAGGCTACAAGTTTATAACAGGAAGTAAGGAAAATAATAAAGATATCAAGTAGGCCTAATCAACACATAAGGTGTCTAAATTATGGTCCAGGTCTTGGTCTAAGTCCAAGTCAATGCTAAAGTAGAGCTGCCTGCCGGGCAAAGTCAACACTACCTAAAGTTGGGTTAGGTGTGCATTAGAGAGTTCTTTTGCAAAGTATTTGCGTAATAAAAACTATTTGCACATCCAGTAAAAACATAGGAGGTACTAAATACGTTACCTATAAAAACAAACAAAACGTTAATGTTTAGGCCTACCTATATTTAAAAATGCATTGTTTGTTATTTTGCTCACTGTCAGCCATTTTGAACCGGACCTAAAACGAGTGTACTTTTTCGATAGCTCGGTCCATTTGCCGACTTGGACCAAGAATAGACTTAGTACATTCTATGTTGTTCTACGTGGACACACCCATATAGGCCTACTATAGGATGGTAGGCTAGAGTCCTACCTAACAGATATGCAACACACACACACACACACCTGGGTTGATCATCGCCTTCTTGATTGCCATCGGATCCTTCTTGGACCACTTCTGCACCTCCTCGTCCATCTTGGCGATCTTGTTGGGGTTCATGGCCCAGAGGCAGCCCTTCCTCTGGCTGCCGTTGCCCGCCGGCTTCTCAATCTTCTCGAAGCACTTGTTGAGACTCAGGTTGTGCCGGACGCTGTTCTTCCAGCCGTTGGGGGCCGTCTTGAAGTAGGGGAAGTGCTCGCTGGGGACACAACACGAGGACATGTTAGATGCAATGCGACCAGAATTAAATATTTTATTTGTAGCATTTGATGATTTCAATTTCTAATAGTGAGAATGCAAAGTTGTGATTAATAATCCAAGTAGACAACTGTCAGGAATGAAATGAAATGAACTTAAGAAATAAATAATAATAGGCCTACTAATAATAATTAAGTAGCCCGATAACATGGGAATTTGAGGAAGTACCCAGCCCTACTAGTATTTCAATTGCCAACAATAAATAAGATTTTTGTATATTTAAAGGCCTAGGCCCTAGTCAGTTTTAATTAGGTAAATCATTTAATTAATTACCTAAGACCCAAGCCTACATAGGGCCTACAAATAAACTTTCATCAAATAATGTGTGAGGAAGTATGCTAAGCATAGGCCTACTATCTGAATATTAGATCAATTTATTGGACACTTTGGCCGAACCCGAAATAGACAAGGATTTTGTAGGCCTAGTCCATTTAAATCACAACTTGTCAATCAATAACTTTAAGATATACTGAGACCAAGTTAATTACAGTAGACTACTGTAGGCTACTTTAAATATGTGTTTACTGGAACACTGCTCTTTATCAATATTTTCATTGTGATATTTTGACTTTTATTCAAAAAATCTTTTTCTAACTGTAGGTTGAACAAAGAAAAAGTAACAACAACCCATAAAAAAGTTTTTTTTGTATTACAAGTAGGGCCTAGTTTAACAGATGAAATTGTACCTAATGTGTTCTGCAATGGTCCATTCGTATTTTTGAAACCACTTATATAGCCTAATATAGTTAGTAGGCCTAGGCTAGGTTGTATTTTATGTTTGTTATAAATAGGTATGTGAATTTTTAACGCTGGCTGCAGAGACCTGAGACCAATTTAAAGGTTAACTATTATTATCAACAAAGTTACCATGAAACATAGGTATCTGCCGACACAATTGATGAAAATAAAATAAAAACATGACGAAAATAAAATAGCACTAGGCCTAGATCACAAAAATTGGTGAAGATGAGAAAATTGGAAAAAGTAGATTATTGACATCATCAAATGGTCTCTAGGCCTATACATTACGTAGGACGTCATTAACATTAATAACTGTAGTAGGATAATATGATTTTAAGGTTATCATTAGGGGTGAGTCGTTTAAACGTGCATGTATAGAGTTTAAACGTTTTAAGAGTTTTATATAGGCCTAGGTAGGCCCTATAGGCTAAGCATGTAAACATGACAAGTAATTGTTTTTAAATGAATGTTATTTTGTTATCACTTTTGGTCCTTTGGAGCCTTTACAAACACAGGCTAACAAATTAGGCTGGGGTTAAAGGGGTTAAACGTTTATGAAACTATTTTTCCCATCCTAGTTATCATTAAAGATCTTATTGTACCTACAGTGTTGTTGTAATGCATTCATTAATTATTTGTATCGTATTTGCAGTAAAATACTAATTTAAAAAGGAGGATACAAATAATGTATCGTATTTGCAGTAAAATACTGATTTAAAAAGGAGGATACAAATAATTAATTAGGCTAATGCATTACAACAACACTGTAGGTACAATAAAATCTTTAATGACAACTAGGATGGGAAAAATAGTTTCCTAAACGTTTAACCCCGTTCACCCCAGCCTAATTTGTTAGCCTGTGTTTGTAAAGGCTCCAAAGGACCAAAAGTGATAACAAAATAACATTCATTTAAAAAAAAAATGCTTATCAGGTTTACACGACTCACCCCTAATGATAACCTTAAAAATGTAAGTCTATGCTATTCTAAATATATGAATAGAAAATACAATGTTAAGTAGGCCTACTACAGAAAGAGTTCAGAAGTAGAGCTAAAGGGAGAAAGAAAAGGGGAAAAAGTAACAAGTAAAAAAGAAATCATGTGAAATCCAATTCTCTTATTGTTAAGAAAATAAACACTTTTCAACAAGCTGGAAAACAAGTGATGGACATTGACATAATGGAAAGCCATCATTACCGGTACGTCCGTTCAACATAGGCCTACTAGTAAGCTTGCACTTGCAGTCAAATCCGCGGTTGTAGTGATAAAAAATGCGTTGACCTTCGACATTGATTACGTAATTGCTGGCTATTACAATGAAATTTGCCTTTGAACAACTCCGTAATATTGCATTCTAACTTTTGGGCAACACATTGATCTCGCACGCCTTCGGAAACATCACCTCTCCTTCTAGCGTTCTAACCATAAGAAAAACATCGAAATATTGGAGTAAAAAGAAATTTGAAAGAACCCCCCGGAAGGAATGACGATACGAAATCAATAGACAAAATTTGAAAAAGTAAAAAAAGTTGCATCGGCCGGGAATCGAACCCGGGCCGCCCGCGTGGCAGGCGAGCATTCTACCACTGAACCACCGATGCTACATGTATCCTTGAAGCGGGACGGCTACTTGACGCGAACGAACAGCCGACCGCGGCCGATGTTGGACGAAGTACGCTCGCTCGCCGAGCAACATAGAACCTCGGGAGACAAAATTGCATTGATTACGCGCCATGTACGAAACGAGCACGGATTTTTACCCACTAATTTACGTGAGTTGAATTATAGGCAATGACAAGTGGCATAGAAAGACAGATTACGACTAGTTATCGCAGGGTTGGGGAATACGAAACCTAAATTTATATAAGAATAGGCGGAGGCCTATAACTGACATACCGTCAGAATCATGTTTATCCGGTGCCGCTAAAAAGACAAACCATTGAACACCTAAATAATATTTCCCACGGAGAAAAACCTGTAGGCTAGTGTATAGGCCGATGAAAAATAAGTATGGCCTGGCCTAGTAAATAACACCACCTTCCCAAACATTAGTGCAAATTAAACCGGCTACATGTGAAAATGTCCTAGTAATTTAAAGTCTTCGCAAATCGGGTGGTATTAAAGAAACAACACGGGCCTGAGCTTTAAAAATTAAATTTGACCACGTCATAGTCAACCGTTACTTGTTTGGGAGGAAGGTGGATGTGGAAACACCTGTCGTTTTTAAAACCCTCGCCGAGGGCTGTTGGATGGTAGGGTGACCGGTAGGCCGTGAAATTACCGACAGTTCACAACAATTCATATTCTCACATACGTAATGCAGCCAACACTTATGAATAATATGTTAGAGATTCGAGGTTTGGAACGGACGTATGTAATCAAGGGTTCGTTCAACGTGGGAGTGGGACTTCTTACGAGTTACGATTTGAATCTAGTTTTGATGAATTTATCGAAATTTAAGGTTGAATTAACTCTCACAATCACAGATCCATAGATCCATAGACCCATGCTTTTTTGGTTAAAATGATTAAACAATTTTTCAGTAGGTGATTATGATTTGTAGGAACTACTCAAAATAAAAACAGTGGTTACAAATTACAATATTCCAATGCAAATACAAACAAAATTATGTTGTCATTTATATTGTAAATTTGTAGCCTAGTGTAGCCACCGTTTATATTTTGAGTGATGTATAGAAACCATCATTGTTTACAAATTATTGAATGATTTCAACGAGTCAATTCACAAAATCTCTAGTGTGTATTCAAAAATACAAATATGATACAAAAGCGACAAAATTGTATTTTTATTGACCAAGTTGTAGTATAACAATGTCAAGCGTTACGAAGGTGTTCCTGAAAAAAACTCCATGATCAAGATCGGGAATAGTCGTTTGGGTTTGACTTGACTGTTAGTGAGTAATATGATCAGCAGCAGCAGCAGTGAGCAAAGAAATCAGTAGGCCCACTGCTAACTTTAAACTAAGAGAAGTGCGGTTTTCAAGAGAAAAATAAAGTTTCTAGATTGCATATCATTATTGCAGATTTGAAAGGCCTACCCAATAATAGTAGTCGATTAAATTTGGCGAGTTTTAGAGAGGCATACAATGGGAGAAATGGGGAAAGTTCAGGAAATATTATAAAACATCCTAACCTTTTCAGATGTGTTTAATTTCCTGACCTTTCAAGGGTTTCCAGACTCGTAGACAGACTAAATTAGATTGTGACTCAAGGGAATAAAAACGCAATGCCCAAGAGATGTTAGAAGTAATTTTAAGTTCTCCATTTCCGGCAAACCTTCGATTGACTTCCAAGTCAGCGGGTATTATTTGTTCACTTGGTTAAAGGCGCGTCAACCGTACGGTCATAAGGGCCAGATAGATCCAGCCAACTGCCAAGGCCAGTGGGGGCCAGCTGGGTGTAGTCTGTCAAACGTTCGTATAGTCGTAGTCAGGTGGAGCGTCGAGGGGAGGGGACTGCCGGAGCTCGCCTCTAGTGTCGAGGAGTGATATCTATGGTTATATACTCAATGGTGATATGTCCTACTCCAGTGGCGTATCCAGGAATTCATAAAAGGGGGAATCAATCAAATCAATTAATTCATACATGTACCGAGGGCTAATTGGGGGGCGGGGTCCCAATTGGTCCGGGCGGGTGGCTCGCCCCCGGAATTTTTTTCCTTTCAAGGTCATTTTGGTGAAAATTAATCCATGAATTCATAAGTGGGGGAGGGGGGTTAATTCAGCTGGATGTACTGAAGGCTAATTGAGGGGTTCGGGCGGGTGGCTTGGACTCGGAATTTTTTTCTCCTTCCATGGTCATTTTGGTGAAAATCTGTGCGTTTTACAGCATCACAATGACAACTTTTGATACTATTAAAAACCAGTTTTTAATCTAAGTATACTCCTTCAAGATAATTTTGTGAGTATCAGTGCACTTTAAAGTTTCACAATACCTAGGCCTAACCAATTTTGTATAGGCCTATATCTACTGAAATCTTATTTTGTCAGATAGTAATTTGCCTTTAGGAGGTATTGCAATAAACCAGGTATTCTATTTCTCCATTGAAACATTAAACCTTTTTTGGGGGAAAAGGCCCCCCCCCCCTCTGGATACGCCACTGTCCTACTCCCATACTTACTAGATGGGCTTTGGCTTTGCACAAACAAGCTTCCACCACCCACAAGTGGTGCCATCTTTCGGCGATAGCGACAATAGAACGTGTTCTTTAAAGACTAGAGTACGTAATAGAGATGGAAGAGTCAACTCACCACATGAAGTGGTAGATCTCCGAGACGGGCAGACTGCCTGTCGCGCTGTTCTTCAAGGCCATGGCGATGAGACACGAGTACGAGTAGGCCGGCTTGGGGTAGGGCTTCTCGTCGTAGTCCAGCTCCACGTACTGTTTCGACAACTTCTTCTGCGCCGCCGAGGAGAGGTGCGACGTCGCCATCGCCGACTGAATGTTCAAAGTTCTCACATCGCGTATCTGATAAGTCTGCACTGTGTGTCCGTTCTTACCCTCGCCCTGGATCTGATGAACGATCGGAAACTTGCCGTTCACAATCGGCACCGCTTTGAACACGCCGTTCCTGAACGAGTTGGCGAAACTCGTCTCGGTCGTCGTCGCCAGTGTGATCGTGTTGCGGCTCGTCGTGACGACGGTGTTCTTGTGAGGGGGTGTAGGTTCCGGGGGTTGTTGGGGCTCGACCCGGTGGGAGGTGGGGGTTGAAATACTGGAGAAGTGATGGGGTACCTCGTAGTTCTCGCTGTCGATATTGACGTCGTCGTCATCATCGGGGGACGGGGAATAGGGTTCGTCCTTGATGTCGGGCGACATGCTCGGCGAAGACATGATGACGTAGGAGTTGCCGTTGACGTAGTTGTTCGTCTGGACACTGAGACAGGGCATCACGCTCGTGGGGTCGACCATCTTGGTGGCGCCGTCGCTGAAGTCCAGGTTGAAGTTGGAGTTGCTGGAGTTTGAGTTGCCGGTGGCGAGGACGCCGTTGGAGGTGAACCACATGGGCATGTCGGCGCCGAACGACTCGTCCAGGTCGAGGGGGGGTAGCTCGCTGAGGGAGAGGCTCAGGTCGGAGTGGCCGAAGACGTCGTCGATCTCGGTCTTCATGTCGCGGTCCAGCATCTCCTGGAGGCTGATCTCTTGAGAGCTGAGGAACATGTCCATGGTGGACACGGGTGGTTAGCAGAGCTGGAACAAGCGAGAGAGGTCCGATTAGCAGAGTCTGAGAGGCAAAGACGGTAACCATTGGGCATGGGGTTGTGGCTCAGAAGTTTGGGAATTGCAACTACATAAAGGGAAGACATCTCTAGATCATAAGGCGTCCAGTCCACACACATCCATTTCACCGCAACGGATCATCAACCACAGTGCCTATAAAGTAATGTGTGGACCGGGGCCTTAGACCATTACTCTCTTGGCCACCAAAATGGGATAAACGAGAAAGCAGTCGGTACTACCCAGACAGGCATAATATTATGGCGAACCGAGGATATAGGAAACGAGATAAAGTTAGTTAGTTATTGTTGTTTTAGGGCACTCAACAGTAGAGTTATCAGTGCCCATGTCAAGTGTATCGGAATCTTCCAAATTTTCTTTTTCCATAATTGTGGATTACCACCATGTTTTCTTCTTTCCAAGAGGAGGAACGTAAGGGGCGACGCGGGGTGGACAGGCCTGTGCTGGTCAGAACCAGCCACAAGCGTATGGTGAGGGCAGGTGTTCCCCCACGTCGTGGTCGTCTCCGTCTTGTGTCATCATCCGTCCGTGTTGTCATTGTCGTCACCGTCGGGGAAGTAGTCAAAGGGAAGGGGTTCCCCGACGACGACCCAGAGCTCGCCACTAGTTTCAGGGAGTGAAACTCCCCTATTCACGGGCCAAACCGCGAGAAGGTGGCGAGTTGGACTTGGAAGGCCCAAAGAGATGAAGGGGCGCTGCGCAGGTATGGTACGGAACTTTTCGTGGGGGTCAGACGAAAAGTGGAAAAGTCCGGATCCGGTAAACAATCATCGACCACCCTACCCTTCTAACCAACACAAGCCCCCGTCTTGGACTCCACAGGTGAAACTTCCCAACAGGTCAGGAACCTGTTGAACGCAACTTAGCCGCCCCTTCAAGAAAAAGAGAGTGGAAAAACGATTCCACCGAAAGATCCAGCTCACATAATAAAACCTAGGAATACGGTTCGCCTTCCACGTTTTGGGTCCATTTGGGGAACGGGTTTTTTGTCACCCCAAAAGGAAACTCCCCCCCGCCCCCCCACGCGAAAGACACCCCCTTTTTTTTCCCCTTTTGCAAAACTTTTTTTTAGTTTTAAAAACTTTTAAATCTCCTTTCCCTTTGTCCCCCTTTTGCCCCCCACCATGGGTTTTCTTTTTCCCATTACTTTTAGGTCTTTTAGTCACTATAAAATTTAAAAAGACTTTGAGTGTTATAATTTTTGATATGAATATAAAAGACAGGGGAAAATAGCTTTTTGTGAAAAAAAAGATGCTAAAAAACTAAAGCACTTTTTTAAATTTTAAAAACTAGGATGGGAATTTTCAGGGAAATTTTCTTTTTTTTTTTTACAATTTTTCTTTTTTATTAGATACAATTTAAATTTTTTAGGGCTATTTTTCACAAAATTAGATTTATAAAAAAATTTTTACAAAAAACAATTTTACAGACCTAATAAAATATTTCCCCCTTTCCCCCTAGTAATTTTGGGTTCTACTCGGGGGAATAAAATTTGCCAGGGATAGGTAAAAAAGGGCTACTGGTGATAATTTTTTTTCATTAAAAAAATCTTTGCCCCATAAAAATTTTAAAAAGGTTTTTTTTTAAGCAAACAAAAAAAAAAAAACAAAAAAACCCAAACCCCCCAAAATTTTCAGGGGTTTTGAAAAAATTTTAAATTTGAAAATTTTAAAATTTTCCCATACTAATTTAAAAAACTAGGGTTTTTCCCATTTCCTATTTTTATTTTTTTTTTTACATATTTTTCCCCGGTATTTAATAATTTTTTATACCTTTTTCATTTAGATGATTTTAATTTCCAAACCCTTGGTGCTTTATTTTTTAAAATAAAAAATATGAAAAAGCTTATACAAAAAGTTTTAAAAAGTGGCCCAAACAAAGATGCTCCCCAAAAAGGGTTAAAAATGACCTCAAAATTTTCAAAAAATGCTATGTACACGTATCTCCCTCCCTAACTTTTGTGTGCGACCCCAAGAGTAATTTCATTTTATTTGGGGTTGTGGGGTAGGGCTGGGATTATTTAGACTTGGGCCCAGGAACAAAGCTTGAAAGCCCTTCCGTTTTTAATCATTTATTTGTCAGAGTTTCCTGATCTATACCTAAAAAAAGCTAAGCTTTCGACGGTCTAAGTATACAGGGAAATGTACGCCCTGAAAGGGCCCAAAAAAAGGGTGGGGGGTTTCGAGTACACTCCCACTGGGGTTGTTTTATAGTTCAATAAAAAATCCTTTTAACGATTGAAATTTTGTTTACTATACTAGTATTATGTAAGAAATGTAAAAAAATATGGACAAACTCAAAGTTTTTTGGGTTTGCCAAAATAACAAAATTTTTTTAAAACATATTCATTTCTTTAAGGGCTCCCTTTTTAAAGTCCCAGCTGGGCAGCTTTTCTACAGGGGAAAAAACGCCCAAAAGGGCCCTGGCCCCTTTCAATCCTGTGCGAAATTATCTTTTTCCCAGGGGGTCATGATACTCGGAGCAGAATGTGCACATTCAATACCGAGATGGGAAATTGAAAAAAAATTTAAAAATTTTTTTTATAAGGAAAGAGGCCCCACCCCGGAAAAACCCAAGCCCGTCCCAAAGTCGGGGGGTCAGCCAAAAGGCCGACTTGGGGTTTGGGGGGGGGGGGGGGGTTGGAAACCCCAAAAAATTTATAGGGACCATTTGGGGGGGATAGCCGTCACCCCCCCCCCCCCCCTTTTTCCACACCATGACCTAGCGTGAAAGCGCCCTCAGGTTGAAAGAAACAAGTTCCTCCTAAAGCACCCCCCCCGCCCGACGGGCGAGCGAGGTTTGCGGAACCCCGAACTAGGGCCCCCCCCGACCTTTGGGGGTCGTTTTCCTTTTCCCCCGGCCCCCTAGGTAGAGCGAGCCGAAACCGGCCGGCCCAAACCCTTTAACCCCGTCTGTCACATCACCCCCTCCAAAGGGGGCTGGGTCACCGGGCCCACCCCCCCTTTGCTCCCTCCCCGGCGGGGATCTGTGATTAATTCTATTTCGGGGCGATAAGAGGATTTGCGCACGCTTTGGACGGAGGGAAAGGGGGGAAAAGGGCGGCATGGGTGGGGTGTAGGGTGGCAGAGGCCGGAGAACCGGGCCCATGGAAATGATATCTCTCGGGGGATTTGCCCAGTTTTTTACTGTACTCCCCCTTTGGGGGGCCCCCAACCCCCCAACCCCCAGAGAAGAAGTTCGGGGGGCCCAGGGACAAAATGGCAAAAGGGCACCAAAGAAGAAAGATTTTTTGAAACGAAATGATATTGCCCATGCCAGATTTGAAAACCCCGTCTGTGAAAACGTTTCCCCCCCCATTTCTTTTTGGGGTTTTTTTTTCCCCAATCTCTGCAGTTTAAACTTTTGGGAGCTTTTTACGCAATGGAGGTACTTGAGAGAGGGGAGGGTTTTTCTTTTTTTTTTTTCCCCCCAAAAATTTCAAAGAAGAATGAAAGGCCCTGAATTTGAAATTTTAGCCCCCCGGGGTTTTTTGGCAAAACAAATAGAACGGTTTTTAAAGGGCTGTGATTGTGACATTCCCAAAAAACGTCATTACCTTCAAAAACCTCATTACCCTTTTAAAACTAGGGAAAGCCTAGTGATGAAGGCCGGCCCCGGGGGCCGGAAAAGGGCAGCCCCACAGCTCCGGGGAAACGAAACCCCGGTTTCCCGTAAAGTCCGTTTTTCCCCCGGAAACGGCGAGTTCCAAGGGCCCCGGCTAGAGTTCCCCCACGAAGGGAAAAATTCCCCTCCCCCGCCGGCCCCCCTCATGGGGGAAAAACCCGCGAAATTTTTATATCCATCTAGCCCAGAAAAGATTCCCTTTTTTGTTCCCCCGGCATTAATTAATTTATTGTCCCACACGGGACATCTTTTTAAAAAAACCGAAGGGCTGAAAGTTCGGCACTCTTTTTCCCCTTTCTCCCGCCCAAGACGGCCTTTTCTCTTTCACTCCCCCCATTAAAACCTTTTTCGAACAGATCGACGAAACTTTCCCACCGGTCACCCGGGGGACTTTTATTTTATTGGAGAAAGTGGACAGGAAAGTCAAAGCAGACAGTACAGCCCCTTAGGTTCAGCACAGTCGAACATTATTTTTAAAAAAGGAAAATCAAAAAATCATTTGGCCCCAAAAAAAACTATTAGATGAAAACTAAATTTTTTAAATCACGAAATTTGGGGACTGATTTTACAAACTTTTTTGCTGTTTATTTTAATTAGTGGCGAGCATAAACCTCATTGGGTTTTAAATTAAATTTTTTTCTTTTGAGCAACAAAACAAGGGGTTTTAGAAAAAAGTAAAAAAAAAAAAATGTAATTTTTTTCGGAAAAAAGCCTTTTTTAAAGTTTTGATCCCCTCACCAAAATTGACAATTTTTTTTTTTAAAAACCAAAATTGTTGGTTTTTAAAACAAAAAAAAATCATGAAATTTTTTTTTTTTTTTTTAATAAAAATTTTAAAAAAACACCCTTTTGGGGGCCGGGGCAACCGAAGGGGGCATAAACCCTAATGCCCCCCCCCTAGTTTTAAGGGAAAATTTTTTGGTGGAGGGGCCCATGCTTTTTTTCAAAAAAGGGCGGAAAAGGGGGGGGGGGGAGGGGTTTCCCCGTCTTTGGGGGAAACATTGTTCGTGTTTATGGTCGTTTGTTTGGGAGGGGTTAAGGGAAGAGGGAAACTCTCCCCCCGACCACGACTGCCAGGGGCTCGCTTTTAAGTTTTTTAAGTAGGTTTTTTTTTTTTTCCCCTAATTTCTTTGCCGCCCCTGAACAAGGTGGAATTTTAAACCCCTTTTTTTTTGCCCTTTACGATTCGCAAAAGCCCTGCAAGGCCCCGAGACGAATTTTTTCCCCCGGCCCCGAGGGGGGCAAACATGTTTTTACAGGGGGAGGCCTATTCTATTTTTTTTAATGTTTCCTTTTACTTTAAAGTAGCCTAAAGGAAAAATATATTTTTAAAAAAAATAAAAAATAAAATTTTGTGTCGTATGCAAAAACAAAAAAATATAGGCCCATGCATGGCCAAAAAAAAAAAAAAACAAAAAAATAAAACAATGGCCCAAAAAAGTATAATACCCTACTTCCAGTTGAATATCCCCAGCGGATACGGAGAATTCTATCCGGGGAGCGGGTGGTAAAAAAGTCATCAGCAGGATTTTGAACCCCAGACAGTAGGCCTTTGTGATTAAGGGGCGGCTGGGAATGGGGAAATGGAAGTTTACGCAAGACGTTCAGTCGGGACAAATTTGCATTAGGGGGCAAAAAGACCCAACGGGGAAAACCCACGAGGGCAGGTGGCCAGCCCCCGGGGGGGTATTTAGGCCAAAAAAGTCCGTTTTTAGCGATGACCCAATAAAAGCAGGCGGGGCTTTGTTCTGTTCTGTTGGGACGTTTTTTCTTTTCGCCAAACCCCTTTTTTCCAAAATTAAACCCCTTTGGGGCCCTTTCCCCCCTTTCCCTTTTTTCCCTTAATCCCCTTTTTTCCCCCCCCCTTTTACCCCAAAAACTTCCCCCCTTGGTTGGGCAAATTTTTTTAAAAATTTTCCCTTTGCAATTTTTAAAATTTAGTTTCCCCTTGAAACGATTTTCCCCTTTTCCTTTTTTTCCCCCCCTTTTTTCCCTTTTGGATTGTTTAATTGGGGAAATTTGAAAATTTGACCCTTTGGGGGTTTTTAAAATTAATCCCCCCAACCCCCCCCCCCAAAACCAAAAAAAATAACCAGGGTAGTGGGTTAAATAAAAAGGTTTTTTAAATTTACCATTTTAAAAGTTTTGGAAGAAAACAATTTCCCCAAAATTTTTCAATGTTTCTACAAAACAGGGAAAGAAAGTTTTAAAACCACCAACTTCCAATAATATTGGGCCCCCAAATTTTGGGGGGAAGGGGGGGGGGGGGGGGGGTTAAAAAATTTCCCCCCTTTTTCCCTTTTCCCTTAAAAAAAAAGGGGGGTAAAAATAGGTTTTCCAATTTTGGAATTAAAATTAAAAAATACTGGGGGGTTTTTTTAATTTTAAAAGGGGGCCCAGGTTTCCCGGGGGGGGGGGGGGGGGGGGAAAATCCAATTGGGGGGTTTGTTCGGGAAAAGAAAGGGGGTAAAAAAAATTCCAAAAAGGATTGGAAAAAAAACCCCTTTTTTATAGGGGGGTTGGGGAAATCCCCATTTCGGGGAGTTTAATGAAAAACCTGTTGCAAAAAAATTTTTCCCGGGAAAAATTTGGGCAAAACCTTTAAAGGAATTTTTTTAGCCGGTGGGGTTTTTTTGGCAAGTGTTTTCCCTTTCCAAAACATGAAACGGGCTCTTTTCCCTTTTAGGATCTCCCGGCCCCCGTAAAAGAGAGTTTTCGAAACGTCGAAACTAGTTTTCTTTGAACAAAAAGAATTCATCAACATCCCCCCTGATCAATACTCAGAAATAAAACGCCCATTAAATAAGAGTCGAGAACATGCTATTTTTAATGGGCCTAGGAGAGGAAAAGCAACAACATTTCCCCCCGTTTGAGAAAATAGCCAGATACCGGGTTGGGGCCCCGTTTAATACAGGCAAAATTAAACTTTACAGCTTTTCGTCTGAAAATGGCACCAACTAATTAGGGCAAACCAAATTTTTTAAAGGTCATTACTAATCCACTAGTTACAAAAATGACTACGTGGTGATTAGATTTGTTTCGAACAAAATTAAAATTGACCGTTTTCAACAGTTTTCTCAAGCTGCCAAATTTTCTAAAATTACTGACAGTAACTACAGACAACCCTAAACTAATAATAACAATATGGCCTTTTCTTTTTTACCTTTTACCTTTTTCAAAAGCAATAATTCCAAAATAAAAACCCAATTTAAAACGAAACGCGGCGAAAGCATGCCCTAAGTCCTAAAAAAACCCCCCCTCACGTTTTCTTTGAGCACGCATTCACACGACATTGGAATTTAGTACACGAGTGTTCTTTCCAGAATCCACAAAAAACCAAAACTGATTTATTTTAGAATAAAACCGAAATAAACCCCACTCGGGTTTGGGGGCAAATTTTAAATGAGCGCCATCATCGAATTTGGGAATTTTAAATTGATCCTCATTCCCATTTAAAAAATAAGTACTTGAAAAAACTTAAAAAAAATTTAAAATCCTTTTTTACTGTTAAAAGTGACTATTAGAAATTCAAATGTTTTTCCCCCCCCCCCCCCCCCCCCCCCCCCCCCCCCCCCCCCCCCCCCCTCCCCACTAAACAAAACAGCAATAATAACTCACAAAATTTTTTGGTTCAATCAACGGCTGCACCATACCCCAACAATCCCAGAAAGAAAATATAACATTTCCTATGTTTTTCCCCCCGTAGCTACATCTGTTCACCAAAAAGGTAAGGATGAACTGCGGCTGACTGACGCACAATACTACCGGGGCTCAACGGGTTTTAAATTGATAGGGTCGGGCAATCAGAGAAAGGGTGAGATTGAAGTGGGGAACTGGGTCCGAAAAAGACCTTCAGCAGGATGGTGATGGCGCCCCTTTAAAAGTTTTTCTAGAATTGGCTCACGGAAAAACACTGGCTACGTTTGCAAAGTTCCAATCGCAGGGTGATGAGAAATTCGGCACTGGGCCGATTTTGTTCAAGGGCGCGTCAACCGTTAGGCCCGTGCTGGTAAAAACCCAGCCACAGGCGGGGGAGAGAGAAGGGGAGGGGGGAGAATACGCCGAAACAGAACGAGCGCGAGCGGGGGCGGGAATCTCGAACCGGCGTCATTCTGTCGGGGGCGTGCCCTTTACCGTACAGAGTTACTCCGAACCGAACGTAATTTTTCCTATCCTTTTTCACGCAATTTTTCTCCGATCGTGGCTTCCCAAAGGGGGGGGGGGGGGGGGAAACCTCCTTTTTCCCCAAAGAAAGGTTGAAAGTGCCTTAAACGTCGCAATGGAGAAAAGAATTAACTTTTTTGTCGCAAAATAAAGGCAAATTACCATGACCAAAAGAGGATTTAATAGATACCCCCCCCTACAAATTTGGTTATTGCGATGCTTCCCAAAAAGCCCCGATTTTCACCAAAATACCCTTGAGGAGAAAGAATTCCCGGGGGGAACCCGGGGAAGCCCCCGGACCCCCACTTAGCCTTCCGTACACCTATGAATTAATTGGTTTTACCCCCCCCCCCATGAATTCCCGGATACGCCAATGTCTCCGAAATCTCCCTGATTCTCGTCTTTACTCGTTTTTTTTGAGGCAACACAGCAAGAGCAAACAATACAATGGTCTTAGTCAAATTCAAAAACTAAAACTATCAAAAAATTCCCGCTGCCTTTATTGATTCGTGTGTGTAGACAAAAAAAAAAAAGTTAAAGGTAAGAGTAATTTAAACGTGGACCCACTGTACTTTATACAATTTGGACTCCCAAACCCTCAATAATCTTGCCCATCATCAATTTATAACGTGGAAGCCCTAAGCGATCACACCGCAACGTTGTCCCCTTTAAAAAATTAAACCGTGCCCCCACCAAACAGAACCCAACCATCTCCCACCTTTAGCCGAGTCAGCCCGGCCCCCGCCTACCCCAAGACCGTGGGATTAAAAAAATAAAAAGAATGTTTTTACTAGCTCCCCCCATCTATCCCCCGTTAGGGTTTATTTTATTGATCCCCTCTCCTTCATCGCCGCCCCCCCTTCCAGTGCACACCCCTCTCTGAAAGCAGACGGCGCCGGTGAGTAAAACCAACCCCCCAACTGCCACTCTCCCCTTCGAGGCGACGTCGCCCAAAGAAATACCGGGTTTTTAAAACAACGTTTTCAGTTTTGCGTTCGGGAAAGCAGGGGTGTGGTAGGGGGGTTATCCTCAAAGGGGGACACACCCCTTCTGAAGGGGCTTTCCGTTAAGCAAAGATCCGGAGAGCTCATATGAAAAAAGGGGGCCTTTCAAAATGAGCTATTTCCCCCAGAAAGAAAGAAATAAATAAAATAAATAAATAAATAAATAAATAAACAAACAAAATATAAATAAATAAATATAAACCTATTAAATGTTTTAAAATATGGCAACAACTCATTAACCCGGATATATATTATTATATAAAACTCACACACTGAACTGAAATCGTGTTAATTAAGTAAGTACCGTAACCCAGGTTATAGTTCAATGTGTGAGTTTTATAACAACAAAATGTTGTTCATTGACCTCGTAAATGATTGTTAAACAAGTATTTTTGCCTTTTTAGGCCTACCATCGAGCTCGAACATAAAAAATCAAGGGCTACAAAATTAATTTACAATGGAAAAGGTGTTGTCAGTCAGTAGGTGGAAATAATAGACCTACCAACTACCAAGTTATAATGGAATGTTTTTAAAAGCAAATTTGCAAAATTTTTTTTTAAAAGGGTAGTCTTTTCAAGGGGAACTGAATTTAAAAAGGTCGATTCAAACCTGTTGCACTGACACTCGACAAGCTAGCAACGGCCAAACCGAAGATAAGTATTTTTAAATGGGAAAAAAAGACCCCTTTATTGGAAACGATACACCCCGGGTCAAAAAGGTAATTTGGACAACTTTAGATTTTTTTGTGTCTCCATCGTTACTAAAAGACGGCACTAAAGTCACCGTTTACACTTTACAATTGTAGGCTAATGTAAGTCCGTGAAGTTGAAAATGTTCCTTTTAATAATTATCAAAATTCACGCCGAATACCCGGATTCGAACCCACGTCCTAAACTAGGACTTAGTCAATGACTCAATGGGTTCAACACAGTGATTATTGACGGGCAAAGAGCGACGAAGACAATCGACTGATTACGGGCTTCGCGTTTCACGTCTGTACAACGCCCAAAATCAATCAAAGTCAAAGGGTTGGTTTGGTCGTAGGTAGGTGGTTGGTAGGAAGAGACCGGGCGGTATCTAAGCCCCTGTCTCCTAAGCCCCTGGACCCTTTTTTGGCATCTAAGCCCCTGTGACCGAAGGTTGTGCTACACGTTGCGAAGCGGGGCTAAGAAGACAAACCGGTCCGGGCTTTAGAAGACTAAAAGTCTTTCTTAGGCCCTGTCTCCTAACGCCCGCACGATGTTTTTGTTCGGTCGCACACGTTGCAAGGCGGGCTGTACTTTGCTCGAGGTGAAACCATAAATTCCAAATGTTGGTGGTGGTGGGGGTGGGGGGATAAAAAATAAATCATTAGCAATATTCGATTAATTAGATATTGCTTAACGTCTCATTTGACTCGAAAATGTTGCAATTAAAATCATGTAGGCATTGCAAAAGCACTGTTTTAATATGCAATGATCCAACTTTTCAACTCCGTTTGTTTGCTGTTAAATTAACAAAAAAACTTCAAAACCTTTAACGTCGCTATTTTAAACGGGTACTCTTTCGGTTGGTATGGACAGTTTTTTTATGTGCACCTAGGCCTACAAACCTTTAACGTCGCTATTTTAAATCTAAGTACCTACAAAACCTTTAACGTCGCTATTTTAAATCTAAAGTAGGCCGACCTACTGATCAAAAACGTCCATAGGCCCTACCAACCGAAAGAGTTCCTTTAAACGAAAGTCATGAGAAATATTTCTTCGATTCCGTATCCGTATCCGATTCCGATGCCGTATTCGGGTAGAGAGCGAACAAACAGACAAAAAAAAACAAAAAAAACACACGAGCTAAATTTTTTGGGGGGGTCGGTGAAATTGAAGTCTTCGCTTCGCTCATCCAAAAATCGATAATAATAAACACTTCAAAATTCGTTATCATTTCTTATGGCTCATGGGAACGAACAAGGTTTTCGTGCGGGCGTTAGGAGACAGGGCCTAAGAAGACTTTTAGTCTTCTTAGCCCCGCTCGCAACGTGTAGCACAACCGTCGGTCACAGTGGGCTTAGAAGCCAAAAAAAGGTCCGGGGGCTTAGGAGACAGGGGCTTAGAAGCGGACACCGAAGAGACCAACCATCTAGCGACATCAGACTCGGACATGCAACAGCAGAAAGAAGAACCATGGGGTCGAGGTTTATAAACGTTTACATATCAGAGGGAATTTAAACGTTTGGAGCTTGTTTTGTGACACTTAAAAAATAATCGGAATCTCAGTGATACACAACACAAGTTCATTTTTAAAGATTGTGGAACGATGGCATGTCTCAACTTTAGGGGAAAACGTGAAAATTGAAGCAAAATCATAATTTCAATTTTGTATTAAATACAATAGATAACATTGTTAAATACAGGTAGGCCTACAAATAAATTACATGAAACGTTGCTGAACGTTGAACGACCACGTGTCGTAAGATACAATGAAGAGGAGCTATCCAAGTTCCACCACCAACCCCGACTATTTTAATAGGTTCATAGTGATCAGAGGACGAAGCCATCACACTTGAGCAAAGTGCTACTTCACTGACCGTCCTTTGACATCGCCGCAAGAGAAGGGGGGGAGGGTGGGGGTTAAGATCCCCTTTATCGCTCACGACTCAATGGAGTTTCTCTCTTGTATGTGATTTGGGATTTCCCAGTCAAGTAGTTCGGATTTATTTACGTCTCATATAACCCACCTTCAGGCTAATTGAAGCTATAATTGGATCATGACGAGGTGAGGGTAAGATGATAAGATGACACAAGGCGTAAATAACGAGCAAAGTTATTCTCGTAATATTTAGCTAGACCTACTAGGCTATATCAAAGACTACGTAACAAATTACATTTAGCGTTTTGCACAATAAACGAAAACCAGCAGACGATTTTTTTCCTATGCACGTCAGAAATGCCTTTTGACTCGGAAAGTGAAACATTTAAAAAAACGTAAACATGGCCACGGTCACGTAGACACTTCCTGGCTCTTTCTCAAGCAGTTTTCATGTTGTGCGCCAAAAATAAGATGTTCAACTAAAATAAGAATTCTTTGTAATTTATCTATATTGGAAATTCCTTCATTGAATAGGACTTTTAATCCTAAGTTTTCTTTGTCAAAGCTGATTAAAATGATTTTATTTGTAGCCTATAATAATTTGACATTTAAGGCTAATGTACTACCTCTAGCCGATAATTTAAAAGTCGAAGAAACATGTCTGAAAAGTTTGCTGAATGAAAGAAGGCCTTTAAAATAACAGAAAAAAAATGTGAATTTTTTTGGGCGGGACATAACCTCACTTTTGGAAATTATATTTAGATTTTTTGACAAAAGTGTAGCATACAAGACTCGTTCAAAATTAAATTTTGTGAATCGGTTTTCTGGACATAGTTTCTACACACCTTTAGCTATAACTTGACTATAGCTAAAATAGTTTTCTTAAAATAACAGTTGGTGGACGAATTCTTTTGTCAAACGGTACAAATACGAGTTTTGTACCGTTTGACAAAAAAATTCGTTAAATGTTTTTTAGTCTCATTTGGTTCTAGGGGCCTACTCAGCTTTTTGTAAATTATGTCTACAGGAAAATCTTCAGGATGTCTATAAATTTTCCAACTTATAAAATTCTCTGACTTTTCCAGGCTGCAAATTTGGCTTTTCCGCACTTAGGCCGAAAAGAGGAAAAATTGTTTATGAATTCAATGTCGATTTCGTAGGGAATTTTAAACACCAGACAAGGCAAAATAATTTAAGAATTGTTTTTAAAAATTGAGAATTTCTGAATTTGTATTTTCAGCGATAAAAAAAGGTAGAAATTACCAAAGTATTGATTTTTCACATTTCTAGTAAAATTCCAGGAAACAAATTCTCCTACTTTTCCAGGTTTTCCAGTCTTGTAGACACCCTGATCTTGTGAGCGGTGACGAGAAAATCGAAGCTGACACATCTAACTATGCATCGAACTTTCCCAGCCTCTCCCACAGCAAGCAGTTCCAGGAGACGAGCAATCGTTCGCACAGTCGACTCCTGACCTAGCCAATGTTGACAACCGCGAAGGTGCATCCCGCTACACTCCTCCCCCCCCCCCCTTTAAGTCGTGGACGTGACATGCGTAATAACACGTACTTTAATAGTTAAAAAATAGTTTGCAACTCTGCAAAGTTACGTTTAGGGCCTACATATAACGAAAAAATACCTAGTTTTCTCATGAGAAGACATAAATCAGTTTACCCGATGTGGCCCTTTTCAGGTGACCAACTGGCAACTAGGATTGAACTTTGAAGGGTGTTGTTGGGGTACAGTGCGGAACGAATGCCAGAGGACTTTTATCAACCCCAGCACTGACGAAAACCTAGGAGACAATTTTCAGTCAGGATTGCCGGTGGCGGGAATCAAACTGTGATGTCTACGTCTAGTTGTGCAAAACTAAGTAGGCTACTAATAACTATTGATTTATCTTGCAGGTCTACAAGTTCCCAGCTTTACAATAAGATCTAACAATGAGAATTGAATTGTGGAAACTGTAATAATGTGGTAGACCTACCTACAACGAAAATTTGTGATTTTGTTCGTGAAAATCAGTCCAAAAATTTATTTATTCATCTATCTCAGCCGGGTATCGAACCCGTGAAATTTTAAAGACGAGTAAGTTATTTTGAAAGATTGAAATCTTCCTACACAAGCTAGGTCTTCTAGAAATGAAGTCTTGGTCATTGGTCGATCTTGAAACTTGATCTAGCAAGCTTGCATGATGTGCGCACTCAGGTATCCGCACGAAAAATATTTTACAAGAACGACCCTTTTTTATACATTTCAAAGGCCAGTGAAAGATTCTCGGTCCGCAAAACTTGATCGTATCTAGGTCAACAATAGAATATTCAGTCTAAGGTTTCACATATTATGTCGAAATAGGCCCCCTAACCTGAAGACTTATACCTGACCCCTCACGCAAGGCTGTACCATAATCAAAATAATAGCAGGTGAACAAATTAAAAGTCGTGACAGTAGGGGAGAGGGGGGTACATGTAAACAAGCCAAACAAAAGGAATTTGGATGGTTAAAAAAATCAGCCAAAATATGAAGTGTTGTTGGTCTACACTTCCACTGCCTCGTTACAAGTATCAGGTGATTCTAATGACTTTACTCTGCAGCATCCACCATTTTGTATTTTTAGGTTCGACAAGTAGGCAAAAATATTTTGAACTAATTATTTATAACTAGGTAGCTTCGCAAATGCTTTTTCAGGTGCGTTGTTGTATGAGCGTATGTTTTTTTAAACGAAAAAAGTGTAAAATTGCGATTTCCATGGGAAATTGTTTTTCGATTGCGCTCAAATTTTACACAAATATATAAATTCATAAAATTGAGATTCTGTGAAAATATCATTACAATCGGATAAAGCATGTAGATGTTATTCGTCGAAGAAATTTTTTTAAAAACGAAAAATGCGTAAAGTTGCGATTTTCATAAGAAATAATTTTTCGATTGTGCTCAAATTTCACACCAATATACTAGGAAAACGCTCAGTTGGACGCGTTGTTGAGCGAGCACCGGTACGTGCAACATGACCCGAGTACGACATTCCCATAAGTCCCACCACACAGTGTAGGCCTAACTGGATATTGACATTGTACACTATATACAATTCCAACATCTTTGCATTGTACTAATTCACGTCATGCCTTCTAAAGTGTGTCTTTGTATCTTCACTGCCTCCTTCATTTTTTAACATCATTTTTCGAATTATGATTACCAATAAGTCTTTAAGTTATTGACCGATTTAGCTGAAAATTTGGAAAATAGGAGAGAATGTTGTACTTATTGACCCTGCAAAATTTCATAACGATCGGAACATTTTTATTTTTTTATTTATTTTTTATTTTTATAACCAACGATCGGATTTTGTTCAAAAACTATACAGCAACCCGCCTAGGTGGTATGTACATGTGTGCAAAATTTCAGGTCGATCAGAGAAACGGTGCGACCTGTATCGAAGCAGTAACAGAAAAAAAAAAAAAAACAGACATTCGAGCCATAAGAGTCAAGTGGAGACGCTCGCTTCGCTCGCTCAATTAATTCATAAAATTAAGGTTCTGTGAAAAAACATTACAATTGGATGAAGCATGTAGGGCCTAGGTGTTATTTGTTGAAGAAATGTTTGAAAAATTTAAAAAATCGTAAAATTGCGATTTTAATGAGAAATAATTTTTTGATTGCGCTCAAAAACGTGGCAGTTCTAAGTTCAGAGATTTCGAAGGCCTTCATAAAATTTAATCGCAATTCGAGTATCGGTTTAGCCGGAATCGTGTGGACAAACACACAAAAATACAAAAAAAAAAAGAAAGAAAAAACATTCCGGATTTTTTTCTCCAGTGTAGTGAAATGGAATCTTCGCTTTGCTCGCTACGCTCATCCAATTAATATTATCTATAATAATCAAACATTCGGATTGAAACTTGATAAAATTAGTTCATTCACTACTACATTATGCACAACTTGGCTGCAAAATCTAATTAAATCATAGGCCCCTATTTGATAAAATCTTGACTATAAAAAAAATGAGGTTAGGCATACTTGGGGAAGGAACTTTTTAAAAGAACGAGTTCCTTTTCCCCGGAACTTTTTAGGAACTTGATCCCTTTGTGTTGAGGAACTTTTAGGTAGCCCCTAGGCCTAATCAAGTTAATATTTTCAAAGTTCCTTAAAACGTTCCAGTTGTAATTAAGTACGGTAGTCAATTTTGTACTTAGCACTACTTTTCAGTATTCGTTAGCAAACAACCTAACCGCTACATATCATTATAATATATTATATGTAATAAATAGTTTTATACGCATGCTTGCAAGATGCACGTCAGTCACTCTGCAGTCGCATTAAACAAACTTAAAGATAAAAGGGAACTTTTTAAAGGAACTTGAACTTTTTAGAGGTAGGGCCTACCTAAGGATGTAAAAAGGAACTTGAACTTTATAAAAGTTATTTTTTCAATTGATGAACTGAATATTTTAAAAGTTCCTTTTCAAAAGGAACTTCCCTAAGTATGAGGTTAGGGGCACATGTAAACAGACATGTGGGGGGCACATGTAAAAACTTGCTATCACATACTAGATATATGCATTTTAAAGTAGCTAACCATAACTATTATTACTTAGCCCTATTAGCAATAGGTGTAGACTACTAGAGATTAGGGACAAGGTCTAGGCAGAAGGGTTCTTTCAAAGCGTTAGGGAGGGACCTAACCTAGATAAAACCTGAACCCACCTTAGTCGGTGACACTGCTCGAGCAGCTTTTAGTTTTTTATGTCTAGTAGATCTGAGTGAATATAACATTAAGTTAAGTTAATGCATCTCTTATTAAATGAAACAAACTTTGTCATTCAAAAAGGACAATTGACATCAGCACAGCTTGTTTACATGTGCTCCGCCCTGGGGCACTTGTAAACGTATACAATTTATTGTATTTTACTGTACAAAACTAAATAAGTAGGCCTGTAACTTCTAAAATTCTTTTGGGGACACATTTAGTACAAGAGAAATGGGCAAAAACATGATTTCATCAACCTCATAGCCAAAATATAAATTTAAAGCTACATACATGTGTCATACATCAAATTAAAGCTTACAGCTTATTCTTTCAGAATCGCCAAAGTTCAATGGAATGGCATTTATATATTTTATAATATGACACAAGAAGCGCAATGATGTTCTGTTAATTTTTTTTTCTACATTTTACAATAGCAATTGAAAGCCAAGGAAAGTGATTAAAGAAAATTAGATTGCTGCAAAATGCATTCCTAATTTGGTTCTACATATATGCACAAACTTATTACCAGCATACTATATATCCCATCATATGCTATTAAAATATGGCAGGTCTGTATCTTTTTTGAAAATTGGATTGGTACGTCTGTTACTAAAAGTTCCTAAAGTTCTTGTTCTGAGTGACTCAACAGTTCAATAACTTCAAAAATTTGTTTTATAAGTTAGATTATGGATGTGAATTTGAAGAAATTTTTTCAATTGTCTAACTTTATGATTAGTCGATAAATTGTGGTAACAGACGTACTTTGAACGGTAACAGACGTTACGTACCATGGTACGTCTGTTACCACTGTTATTTCTCATATCCGATATTATTGTTTAAATTCTTTGTCCATAAAAGTTTGTAAAAATACCACTGGAGTGATAGGTCGAAAGCTTTCTTGTAAAAAATTGCTTCCATCAGCATGTTTTAGGTAGGCCTACAGTGTATGGTACATTATTAATTATTTCAAATTTTCTAAGTAAAGGGTACCGTATCCCAATATCAAAGATTATTCCACTGGAATTGAAGTGAAGTTGGTCAAGATGTTGCACTAGAAGAATCTTAACACCTGGTAGATATTTAAATATCAGTGATGCACCAATAATTAGATTTGTGCCTTTGTAACTGTCAAATTATCATAAAATAACTTGTACGGTGGTACCTACACAACTGTTGGTAGCCAAAATTTTACAGATTATTTGGAAGCTAGAGTTGAGGTGAATTACAATTTACTTGAGAATCATATACCATAATCATAGTAGGCCTACATATTTACAGTTGAGGAGCCAGTTTCATACACGGATATTGACACCATTGTAGAAATTCTCCCCCTCCCGTGATGGATAACAGAAACTTCATTGCTGTACTGCTTTAGAAATTCAATTTTACTGAATGATGGTAACAAAGTTTGATGTTTCATATCTAGGGATGTTAACTGATCAACGTAATGGAGCAGAATAAATTTATGTTATGGTTTGACCAGGTAGCAAAGGAAATGTATTAAAAAATGTAATTTTTATTCCTACAAGGTACGTCTGTTACCGCTTATTTCTTTAAGATTAGACAATATCCTCATAAATTCATATGAAATGAAGTGATTAGTACTATATAAGTATGAGGTAGTCCTCTATCTTGTACCTATTCTGTATTCATGAGAAAGTTTGTTCTGTTGTATTCATTCAGCAATCACATACATTTACCAATTTCTAACGTAGGCCTACCGGTAATGTCTAAACAGTTGTCAAAAAAAGAATATCTGGATGTAACTGACCAATAATGAACAGAGAAATTATATTTGAAGATTTGATTAA
Source organism: Sweltsa coloradensis (assembly GCA_024449915.1). Taxonomy (NCBI): domain Eukaryota; kingdom Metazoa; phylum Arthropoda; class Insecta; order Plecoptera; family Chloroperlidae; genus Sweltsa; species Sweltsa coloradensis. The sequence continues at coordinate 1,025,448 of JAMZAV010000696.1, forward strand.
CTGTAACCACAAAAAGAAGCATGATTTATGATATTTAGTATAAAATACCAGTTTTAATTCAGACAAGGTACGTCTGTTACCATACTTGGTACGTCTGTTACCAGCCTACTTCTTGCATAGTAGGCAACATACTTAAAAATACACATGAAGTGACTTGTGAATCTGATTAAGTACTATCTTGTAGCTATTTTGTATGAGAAGGTTTTTTATTTTGCATGCAATAATCACAGAGTTTTAATCATTTCTAACATACTGTAAAAACACGCGTCCATTAAAAGTACGTCTGTTACCGCTTGTTGCGATCCCTGTCACGAGAAAAGTTGATATCGTACAGTAAAAATGTTTATACCATGAGAAAGCTCATCTTATTTCCTATTCATCCACATACTTACAATGTCTTTTTAATGAATGGATAACAATATAATTGGGTTTGTTAATACAACAATGTTGTCCGAAGGTACGTCTGTTACCCGTGTTTTGTCCCAAATGTACAAGTTAACTGATTTTCACAATTTGAATTAAAAAATGTGTTTCTGACTGAAGTTTTGACTGACCGAAAAAGTGTTTACATGTGTGTGTAGGGGTGAGGGCCCCTACGGTCTAGTCTAGTTTGTTCATTAACATTGTTTGGAATAAATATCAATAAAATTAATTTCAAATATAACAACATGTAGACCTTAACTTAAATAGGCCCTAACATAATTATAAGGTAATATGTAATATCATCAATAAATTGAGAGTAATATTGCATCAATTTACACGTACTGTGGTCTAATGTCTTGAAATGGTTGAAAGATGTGTCAACAGAAATAGCCTAGGCCTAATCTTAAAAATATTATTTTATTGCGATGTTGTGATCATAAAAAAGTAGGCCTAACAATACCTGTGATCGGTATGTTATTTCTACATTGACAGGTATTTTACCGTTGTCAAAGAAAGTAAAAAATAAAGCTATGAAGTTATGTCAGCCAAGTTCAAAGAGTCGTAACGACTATTCGGGATTACAATTTTCGAAGTATGGTACGGCTTATCATAAATAGAGTAATTCCCTCAAATTCTGCGATTCTGACCAGTGGCGTAACTTACTAAGCGCCCCCCCCCCCCCACCGCGAACGTAATTCACTATATAGGGCCCCCTAACAGCAGGGTTGGCAAGTTTCAGCCATCCCCTGGTTTAAACAGTGGTTTTAACCGGCCTGGTCAAAACTCATTTTAGCCGGTTTAACCACCTTAAACAGAAAGTACCTTAACATACTTCTACACAATCATTTTGACAATAATTTTTAATACATTACATGTACACGTAGGCCTATGCCAACTTTTACAATTTACACAAACTTGATCAAGGTAATAACTTATTTTGTTTTCGTTATATTAGGTACCGTAGCCCTATATGATTAGGCCTAAACACTTTTATTCCACGTGAGTAAACAAGTTTCTACTGTTAAGGTGTCAAAAGTCAAAACAGATGAAAATTAGTGGATTTTGAATTGGTTCAGAAATTTGATTTTTGTTCTCCTGGCATTATTGATTTCAAATTTACTGCGTTTCTGCTGCCAACCTCAATGAATGGGTGGTGAGATCACGCCTTCACGCAGTGGCGTGGCGAACATACCAAATTGGAGCCCAGGCACCGATACCAAAAGGGGTGGGTGGGTGGTCCCCCAGGGACCCACCCACCCCCTTTCTTTTTAATGAAACACAATATTATATAAAATTATTTTAATTGTTTTAATCACACCTACTGAATTGTATGACTACAGCTCTTTACTTACATTAGAGTTTTACTGGACTTATGTAAAAATTTGTCATGAATCATGATTTAGTAAAAGTGCAGACAACATGCATGATGGATATTCATCCAGTAGTTCTCAACTCAACTAATAACAGGTAGCAATTCAAAATTCTGCTAAATGAATAGACACGTTCGTTATACTATAACTTATTTCATTGAGTGAATAGATTGATTTGAGGAATTTATAAAATAAAATACAGCTGGTGGGATGGAGGAAGTCCTAGAACATTTTCGAGTTTTCTTTTTTAATTTTTAAATTACCGTCTTATGATATGAAGCAGGATTATCGACGTCGTGAATGCAATAAGAAGACATCTTGGACCCATTTGAATTGAAGTTTTCAGTACATTTCTAGATAAAAAATTGATTTCATAGGAAACGCTTAAGTCCCCGCTTTTGGAATGA